>CM032134.1:5000-340000 GCA_018894105.1 Jacaranda mimosifolia
ACCATCACCCAAGCAAAGTCGCACAAAGCTATAACTCGCACGTTTTCAAGGACTTCACTGCCCAGAAAGAAGATCCACAAACACAATAAATCAAAGTCTTAATATGGAATATCAAGGGGATTGGTAACCCCCTATCCCAAAGAATGTTACATCACATATGCTTAGAAAATAAACTGCATATTGTTGTTATTCTGGAACCATTTATAGCTTCAGAACCACAATTTATGGCACGTAGATTTAGATTTAAAATGGTTTTAGCTAATTGCTCAAACAAAATTTGGGTTTTTCTTGCAGACGGATTCTTCCCAACGATCCTACTGGATAAGGATCAGTTGCTGCAATTGAGGGTTGCCACTCCATGCCTCAAAGAAGCTATCTTCTGCTCCTTTGTATATGCAAAGTGCAATATAGTGGAGCGACAGATGCTTTGGGAAGATTTAAGAACATCAAATTGCCTCGAAAAGCCGTGGGTTGTGGGGGGCGATTTTAACACGACCTTATACATTAATGAAGCCAAGGACAACAAGCAGAACAAAGTCAGATCCATGGATGATTTTGCCGAAATGTTAGTTGACTGTGGGCTCTCGGATATTGATGTCACAAGACCTAATTACACTTGGACAAATAATAAAGTATGGAAGAGACTGGATCGCATTGTGGCTTCGAAGGGGTTGGCATGACAACTTCACAGCCTCTAGAGTGGAGCATCTAGACAAATGGATTTCGGATCATACGCCTTTGCTTCTCACGGCCCAAGACCAGCCCCGTACTTTACCATCGACATTCAGATTTATCAATGCATGGATCCGCCATCACGACTTTTTACCATCAATTCAAATAGTATGGGAGAAACTGGTGAAAGAAGGAGATCTGCACAAATTGCAACAAAAACATTACAGAACTAAATACCATTTAAAACGATGGAATCAAGAAGTGTTCGGCAATGTATTCTTAGCAGTTAAGAAAGTAGAATTGGAGGTCTCGACTAAACAGACAGAATTCGACTCCAACCCAAGTGAAGATCAGTTTGAAGAACTCTAGAATGCGGTGAGCAAATTAGATGAGACCCTTACTATTGAAGAAGAATTTTGGAGACATAAGGCATCTTGCAAATAGCTTGCAAAAGGAGAAAGAAATACTAAATACTTCCATGATCTTGCCAAGAAAAAGAGGACCAAGGCGGCAATACATTGTTGATGGAAACACGATATCGGACCAAATGGATATGAGAATGTCTGCTACATACTACTTCAAAAACATCCTGGGTGAAGGTAGGGAGATTGGCAATGATTTTAACTTGGATATGATACCCCACTTGATATTGCAGGAGGAGGTTCAACAACTTGAAAGTCTGCCAACTATAGAGGAGGTTTTCAAAGCAGTGAATGATATGGACCCAAACAGTGTAGCGGGATCGAATGGCTATACGGCCCTTTTCTTCCACAAGTTCTGGGACATCATCAAAGAGGACCTGCTTGAAGCTGTTCATGAATTTTTCAAGGAAATAGAATTACCGAGAAGCTTCACAGCTATGATGATAGTTTTGATTCCAAAGGACTGCCCGAAAACTTGGAGTGATTTCAAGCCAATTAGTTTGTGCAATGTGGTAAATAAAATCTTCACCAAAATCTTGAATACTCGATTGGCGGTTCTTTTTCAGAAACTCATTTCTCTCAACCAAAGTGGGTTCGTGCCGGGCTAAAATATTGCTGAAAACATTCTAATAGCTCAAGAAATGGTACATGATATCAACCTAAAACAAGGGGAAGGTAACATGATCTTAAAACTTGATATGGCTAAAGCGTATGATAGAGTTCGAATAAAATTTTTGTATAAGGTACTTAAATGCTCTGGCTTCCCTAAAAAATGGATCAGAATGGTAAGTTGTATTATTGAAAACTATCGGTTCTCAGTTCTGATTAACAGGATGAGTGGAGAAATTTTTAAATCTGCCAAAGGGTTACGGCAAGAAGACCCACTGTCTCATAGGCTCTTTATCATTGCTGCAGAAGGTTTCTCTAGAGGTATGGAGGCTATGTTCCATAGGAATCCTAGCATGTTCTATCAGACGAAAGGTGGTATTCGTCTATTGCATTTGGCATATGCAGATGATATGATGAATTTTTTGGCTGCCAAGGAAGATGCTACCGAGAAGCTGGTAGAATTGACTAAAGGGTATGAATGCAGTTCTGGGCAACTGGTGAATGCTCGGATATTGACTAATATGATTTTGCACAAATATTGTTATCCTCTCCATCCTAGATGCCCTAATATTTTGGTGTATGATTCAGCAATATGGAAAAGGCTAAAGAAACAAGGGGTTCATGCGGATAATCATATTTTCTGGACCCTCGGTAGCGGCGATATCTCATTTTGGTACTATCATTGGTTTGGGACAAACCTCTTAGCAAACGTTACCCAAATAACAGAAATCATTTGTCGGTTAACAAATTTTGGAATAATAATAGCTGGGATAAGGAGAAATTACTTAAATTCGTGAGCCCCGATATTGCTAATGAAATTTGCCTTGTTCCTTTTAATTCTAATACTATGGACAGGTGTTGATGGAAGCTTTCACCTACTGCAACATTTACGATTAAATCGGCATGGGAAAGCATCCGAAAAAGAAAAAACCATCAGCCACATATGAGCAAACTCTGGTCAAAATTGATCACATCAACAATGTTAATTTTCTGCCGGAGATTCTGGAATAACAAGTTGCCGCTAGATACAGAGCTTCAGTGGCGTGGTATTGCTCTTACCTCTCAGTGCCAGTGCTGCCGAGAATCAGAAATAAAGCAACACATTTTCAGCGGCAGCCCCCAAGCATGGCAGGTTTGGAAATTCTTTGGTAATATCTTCAACATTAAAGCTAGCAATAATAATAGTATTTCCAATCTGCTCCAAAAATGCAACCAATCGGTTCCGGATAATTTGAACATTCATATTAGACATATTATTCCATTATTAATTCTATGGTTCTTGTGGTGTGCAAGAAATGATGCTAAATATCGGAGCAAGGCTATCACGCATGGTAGAATCATTTGGCAAGTGTTGGAACACTTACAGATATTAAATCGATCCAACCTAATGAAACGGATGCACTGGAAAGGTGATTGGGAGATGGCAGATATACTAAATATTAATTTCCTAAGGCCTGAAAATATGTTCTAGAAGATTGTTAGATGGATTAAACTAATAAAAGGATGGCACAAAATTAATACGGATGGCGCCTCAAAAGGAAATCCGGGAAAAGCAAGGGCGGGTGGAATAATTTGGGATGACAATGGAGTTGTGGTGCTTGCCTATTATTATTACCTTAGCCACATGAATAATCTTATGGCTAAACTTCATGGCCTATGGCGTGGACTCAAATATTGTAAGGATCTAGGATTGCGAAAGATATGGATCGAAGTGGATGCAACTACCCTTATCAATCTCGTGACATCGAACCAGATGGGGCCATGGTACCCGAAGCATATAGTGGTCAACATCAAACATTTGTTGGCAAACATGGAATTTAAAATCACTCATATATATCGAAAGGGCAACCAAGTTGTGGACTGGCTAGCTAATAAAGCATGCTATAACAAAATGGATAGTATCATGCAAAATAAAGATCTCCATGGACGTATTAAAGGCATGATTAGCACGGAGAAATTTGGCATGCCATACATTAGGACTCCTGGAGGCATTCTGTACTAATTGCTCTCTGGAATGTATGGATGCGTTGTCTTGGATTAGCTTTGATTGGCTGAGCTTGATAGGGATGCAATTGTGGCAGCAGGCTGAGGTAAGGCCCACTATCATTTCAATCCAGTAACACACTTTAATTTCCTTTCGTATGATGGAATGGGGCCAAGCTGGATTGGGCTTCTTGTTGGGCTTGACCTCTGAATGGACTATGGGATTAGCCTTCCGAATTTGGCATGTTTGGGTCCCGAGGTACCATTTTGGGTCGGCTTAGCTATTAGGCCAGACGTTAATTCGGAGCCAGCATATATAGGCCTCCGCACACTGGATCTGGGCCAGGGATTGCTACTGGAGATGGGCCATTGTCAGGATAATACACGGCCCTAGAAGCTGGGCTAAGTCTCGGACTAGCTAACTGGGCCGAAGGGATGAACAAAGGGCCCGCCTCAGAATAATTTGAAGACCTGACCACATTCTGCTAGAGATAGGACTCAAACACTAGCCAAGCACACCTGCAAGGAAAGAGCTAACCACGTAAGCTACAACCGCTATAAGCTAGTTTTCATATGCACCTGGATCTTTAAATACTATATGCATAACATTTTGCCTTAAACATTTGCTCTCAAGCACCTTTCATGTAAATTCATTACTCAGCTACACTAGCGCTTTGCCTTAAACACTGTATTTCTTTTATTTCATTCTAATAAAATTGGATAAGGGCAGCCTAAGATTCTATTCCTTCTAAAAAAAACCTAAACCCTAAACTTTTGCTCTGAAACCTAAAACCCGCCGAGTGGGCCGTGGCCCAGCGGCATTAGTCTTCCACATAATGTGGGAGGTTAGGAGTTCGAGCCCTAACGGACTCCTGATATGCGTGTGTATAAATAAAAAAAACCCTAAACCCTAAAACCCTAAACCCAAACCCCGAACCCTAAACCCTAAACCTTGAACCTTTACCCTGAACTTGAACCTGAACCCTAAACCCTAAACCCTAAAACCTACTCACTATGAATTAAAACATATTGATCATATGAATCAACCCCTCTCTCCAACAATTGCATCATTAACCTAGATTTGTACAGGGATCCAATCCCAATTCAAGCAAGATACAGAAAATACATCAAGATAATCATAGCAAAAGACCAGTCCCCTTGAGGTGGAGTTAAGCCATCCGAATGCAGAGCACACTCATTATTACAAACCCTGAAAGTAATAACGCCCACTCCAATAGATTTCCAAGCCTTATATAATGACAATAAGAGGCATCAACCTGTGGCCTCAAAATAATAGCCTTTGTATTAAGAAAATCAAGAGGACATCCATACTTCCAAACAGCAGGTTTAAAGCCACCAACCACTAAATAAAGTTTGAAGTAATAACATATTCCCTCAACAATGCTCTCTACATGGAAGTGTGAGGTATATAACTCACTCTTTTTTGGCTTTCCACTAAAATCTTAACGCAGTCTCCAATAAACTTGAAATGCAAGCCCTAAGTTTGACATAAAGAACCAATTAATGCATGAAATGTAATGATCATTATAGGACTGCTTCCTAACTTAAAGCAGCTCTTGCGCATTATTGCAGCTAAGCTAATTGATTTCTTTCTTTCTGTTGAGTATATACAGAATTATCCTCTCATAGAATTTACGAGGATCATAGAAACAAACATTTCTAAAACAAACAAGAAGTTGCTCAATTATAGGGCATGTACCAATTATAGAAGCACAGTGCATATCAGTATAAGGTTCGTTGCCGGTAAGAAACTCCCACATGACAATCCCAAATGAAAAAGCATCAATCTAGCATGCCAAGAAATGAAACATCTCTCTGAGTGAATGCATGGGAAAATGAGATTAGACAGACTAGCTGCAATCAAACCATTATTACCTTTTCCATGACCATGTTACTCTTTCCACTTAGGAGTTCGGTGCCATCCACGGTAATGTCCCATAAACACCTCCTGACACTAAAGTATGTTGTTTTACCTTTGATAATCCCAAATTACTAATCTAAATTGAAATTCAATCAGAGCAAAAAAATTAGTCTCTCATAGAAGACCATTCACTCGAGAAGACAAGAACAACTGCTTCCACACACACACACACACACACACACACACACACACCTCCCAACATAAAAATAGGTGGAAGATGGGGAGGAGGAAAGACTTCAGATGCTTAAACTAAGTAACACCAGCAAAGTTGCAGTGAGCAATATCGAATTAAACATATAATAACTAAAATACCCCTAAATAAAGATATATATATAATAATTTTAAAAAAACTATGTGCATAAGCTGACAATAGACTTAAAACTTCAAAGGGTTTTCAACAATTCTTCTAGATGAAGCATAAAGTACATGCAGTGAAGGATTCAAAATGAAACTTAGATTTTTGGTCAGCCATTCAACCTACTTGGCACACTAGATGATGTGGGTCTCTCATATTTACCAGGAGATTTTCACATTTTAGGTCAAATGAACAATATTTTGTCCATGCAAGTACTCAATACCAAATGCAATATCCATCACAATAATAAGTCTTTTATGTCTGTCACTTGTCCTATTCACAAAATAGTAGTCACATAAATATCAATATTAAGAATATGTAGGTGGATGGCACAGAAAAATACTTGTCCTTTTTCTACAAAAATTTGTTTCAAAGATCCATTAACCATGAACTATGTCACTGTTGCTAAAGATCCATCAAGGCCATCGTGGACTACTCCATAAAAGAGATAACATTTGGATGCAACAATGAGCTTAGTATCAGAGCTTACTTTCAAAAATAAGCTATCTATAAATCAAGTAAGATGAAGTTAGAATCCAATGTCACTACAGAAACGAAAACATTTCTGGAAACCATAAAAACATATTCTATCTCAGCTAGAGTACACAAAACATATGATAAATGAGAAGGGAATGTATTCAAAGATGGTAGCTAAAATTTTTTTGTCAATAAACACTCATAAGGAAATGTTAAAAATGGTGGCAGCCTTGAAGGGCATTTTTATTTAAGCAACCAGAAATGTATGACAGATGTTATTATACAAATTGATAAGGAAGATATCTAGTTTTGATGACTGGAACTATGCAAGGTTACATTCAACTCCATCCCTCACTCCTCACCTCCTTCCCCCCTCCCCTCACAGACATGTGTATGTACCCAATTCTTTTTCTTGACATGCTCATTTATGTAATTTTCCTCCAAAATAATGTTAGATACCTTCTCTTTCCAGTAATAGAAAAGGGGAGGGGGAGAGAGAGAGGGTAAAGAAACTAATACCAAAAGCAACATTTTTGAGCTAAATAAACTGGTGCCACTATCCTTAAAACAACATTTTCAACGATCATCAAAGAGTCAACACAAGATAATGTAACAACATATTGGACATCACCCCGAGCATAAAATCTCCTTAAGTACTTCCCAAGCTCTGAATCAAAATTCAAAGCATGCCATCAAAACCATTTCAACAGAAACAAGCACCAAAATAGAAGCCGCAGCAACATGCAGTAAAATGGGACAAAAGATTAGTTGTTCAATTATAATCTAGTTGCTGCCCTTGCAGATGCAAAATCCCAAAACAAAGATAAATCCAAGGGAGAAAATCTCTCCAGCAGACCACAACCAAAAAGAACAATAAATTGTGAATCAGGTGACAGAAGTGATTAGCAAGCATAAAGACCTGCTGCAAAGCAAATACTCTTCAGCATATTCTGACTAAAGGTTAGCAGAGATCAAGAAAGAACTACTGAAACCATAACCAAACATCTGATTCTGCCCACCAAGGTCATAATTCCAAGAAGTCCACAATTTAATAGAAAAGAGTTCCCTAAATCAAGAATGTATTTAGCTGCCAAATGAACTGAACAAAGAAACTGTAGCTTCTCAAGGTTCTATAGAACATAGAATAAAACATTCCATTTATGTGATTGACGCAACAACTCCTTTAGCAAAAAAAGAACCTACAAACACCAGATTGCATAAGGGATCAAAATAGCAAGATCCATAATTAGCTTCCAAAAGAGACAAAACCAAATATTTCAAATTGAGCAGATATAAAACAAAAGCAAATCTCCAATCTAGAAACAGATTAATTAGAGTGCTGTCTCCTAGCTCTAAGCCTTCCGGATCTTCTTTTGCTATAGAGACTAAATGATTCACAGCTTCACAATTATCCAAATCACTTCCAACATTCATATAAACAGAATTTACAGTAGTAACATGACAAAGAAGTTAATTACAAATTATTATTTTATTAATAAAATTATAGCAGGACTAATTATAAGAATCATCTTCTATAAATAATATACATAATCAACTAAAAGTTTTCTATATAACAAATATTATAAGGAGGTCTAACAGATATAGTAAGTGAAAAATATGATAATTTGATGTATTAACAATTAAGTCAAACTCAAATATAAAGCTCCACTCACCAATTAGATGGATTGATAATTTCAGCAAAGCTTTTGCCTGTCATCTTCTCAGTGCATTTCACCACAACTTTTACTGTAGTTTTTTGAAGAGCCAACTCAACTTTTTTGCTTTCCAACTCAGCTTGCGTACTTGCCAACTCTTCCTCTAATCATGTTCGATTAATAGATGCTTTAGAAGTATAAGTAAAATGAGCTGATTTTTTTATTAAGACCTTTTAATTTGGCGTAAGACGAATTTTCTCCAAGGACTGAAATACGAATTTTTCTAAACTCAAACTTGCATCACCATTTGGCAGAGTTTTTTGTTCTTCTCGCAATTCCTTCATTCGAGTCTATTGTGCGAATATGAGACATTCTAATCATTTTCATATATCAAGATTTTCTTACTCTAGCCACATAAAGTAAAAAAGCTAAAATAAACTGAAAAAAAAAAAAGAAGTAAAACTTTAACATAACTTGCATAATTAGTCTCAATCTCTTTATCAGCCCATCCATTTTTGGCATTGTAAAATTCCACCTCGTACATATCAGTGTCATCCAATTCTATTACATAGCAAACAAAAATGTTGCTGTATGAATATAATTAAATAAAAACTATATGGTTGACTGAGAAATAAAATAACTAACATTTTCATACGGATGTGCCGCACAAGATTTAGTTCCCAATTTATGCTTGTGCTTCAATTTTGCCCTATTCCTGGATTGGGTCTGTGAAATTTTCTACAGATATTAAAAAATAAAAAATTATTAATGGGATAAGTTGCTTCTTAAATCTATAGAATGTAACTGCATTTTACTATGATCGTTAAATCATATAAATCAATGATATTTACCTTAAATTTTTTCGTCTCCCAAAAGTCACACAACCACAACCAATCATCACAGCAGTTGGCAAGTTTTTTTGTAAATACTTTGTCTAGCTAATGCTACACCACCTTCAACTTTCATTCTTAAATAATATTTATGGGCATTTGAACGGAAGGTAGAGTACTGTTTAGCAAATGACTTCCAAATGCAGTGAACAACATGAGGCTCCTACACTTCATAATTGAGCTTATTCTTTAACATGTAGAATATTTAAAACACTCTTGTTATATATTATTTGTATCATTAAAATTAGTGATAAAAAAGAAAATCCAAAGCATATAAAAACTTTAAAAATATACTTAAAACAACTTTCTAAAGAGATCTTCTTTATTGTCATTACGAATCTTACTCCAACCATCAACTTGCTTTGGAGATTCAAGCATAATTAAGACCCCTATCTGAGTTGCGTGTTTTGAACTATGCTCCCCAATAGGTTTGTTAATCCCCTTTGGAATAATAATTTTTGGCTTCTCCCTATGTTTTCACGTATACTTTTGTGTGTTTAGCCCTCTAGTAAAACCATGGCCTCGTCTTTCATTCAAAAATCCTTAATCAACCAAAACATATGTGAAATTTAATCAATAATTGCTTGTAATAATATGCATAAAAATCTAAGAAATAATTACTAAGTTAAACATTACCATTGGCGTCATCAGATGTTTCATCAATCGTCTCTTCTACTAGTTGTACAAACAAATCAATTTTTTTAAGTATATGACTATAAGTCAAATAAATAAAAGTTTCTTTTAGTTAATAATACCTCTAACATCAGTTCTAATATATGTATTTAATATATTAGGCATGTGCTATGCTTGAGGCTCTTCTTTAGGCATTCTAGCTGTAAATAGAAAAATAAATCTTTTTAATTAAATTCAAATATTGTGGAAAATTTGAAATATTAGCAAAGTAAAACATATTACTTGCATCTCTAGTACTATCGTCTATTATTTTTTGTTTAGCTAAGGAACTTGAAATGCTTGAGTTGTTAAAAGTTTTTGCTGGAGGAACAATAGCCCTCTTTTTTCTGCTTGAAACTATAATATTCAAAGTACAATCTATTAGTTTAAATTGGTATAAAACACAATTAAATTAGAAAAAGAATGAAAATACAAGTAATAATACTAAGTTATGAGGTAAAGAATGCTCTGGTGGCTTATCAACCATGCTATTTCCTGTAGCTAATGTAGTAGACAACTCCATTTTATGCTTCAAATGACGCGTGCTATTGGCAGTAGTCATTGCTCTAGACAACTCCAACTTATGCTTAACAATGGTACTCATTATTGGACTTATTATCCAAACAAAATGACATGTTCAAGTCAGAGAATTTGTTAAAGTTTGGATGAAAAACTAAACATGATTTGCAAACAAAGCATACAATTTTTAGCACTGGAGCTCATTGTCCATGAACATGAAATCAAACAACTAGTATAGGAAAGGTTAAGAAACTATAAAAACCTACAAACTTAATTTTTTTGAGGTTGAAATCAGCATAACAAGGTTGAATTGATTCAAATTCTGACTTTAACTCATAACACTACCTTATGAGGCTGATTTTAGCTCATAACATAGGTGCAAATTCAGCCTTTGTACAAAGACATAGGCTGATTTTATCCCTCTATTATGAGGCAAATTCAAACCCATTCCTAAAACTGATAGCATGACAACCTCTATTATGAGGCTGAATCACAAAGTTCATCCTTTGTCTTCATAATAGATAGCATAATAGGGGCTGAATTTTCAGGTCTGTTGTGTGGTAAATTTATCCCTCAAAATATATTTCTATGCTTTTAGCCCTTAGAAGGCCTTGGTTATCCGTAATTTCTAGAATTGATTGTGTGAAAAAGTGATAGATATATAACTCGATGCATGCGATACTTGAACACAATAGCCACTAATGGAGCACCAAAACATGTATAATTAGTTTATGAACAAAGACTAGAGAATCACAACTACTATTGCAGTTAAAAATCAATCGAGATATATTTGGAGGATAGGCCCAGTGAAAGCTCAAATTGATATATTGCTACATAAATCATCACAACTAAATCATAAAATTTCTAACTTTCTATTGATATTTAAATAAACTGAATGTTATTTATATGGTACCTGTCTACCTTTGTATGCCTCTATAATGCTCTTTGTTAAATCTACACAAACAATTAATTTCAATGTAAAGATTTAAAGAAAACTAGAACTAGAAAAAGAGATTGCATGAGCTAGAAGGAGAGGGAGAGTTGGAGAGAAATTTATACCTTAAAAAAACTAGAGAGAGCTACAAAAAAAGGAAACAAGTGGAGAAGAAACTAGAGACTAGAATTCGCAGCTAATACCATTCCTAATCAACCACGATTACACCCTGTCTCCTTCTGTTTCCTGTACAACAACCATGGCCTCTTCATTCTATTTCCCGTACACCAAGAATTTACCGCCAAGGTCCTTAATTTTGGCAGAAAGAAGATAACTTACCGCCAGATGGAAAAGGATTCTAGCTTCCGAGGGTTTCTTTTTCGTTGGATGCATAGTAAAAAAATCTTAATAAGTTCTAAAATATTTTTGAGAATTTTCTATTTTTTAAAAATCTAAAAAAAAAATTAAAATAAGTATTTTGATAATAATAAGTTTTTTAAAGTTAAATTTTCAAGTTTTAAATTTTTTGACTAAATAACGCGTGTTTGATTATTTCCTACTATAGGTATGGGGCTAGCTAAGCTTTTGACATTTATGTATAACATTTTAATTTCAATAAAAAAAATTTAGAGAAAAACATTTTCTAGATTTTTAGAGATATGAATCTTAGGTAATTTTTTTAATTTATAAAATTTACATATCCTGAAAAAAGAATAGAATAACTAGATTTTAGTTGTTTAATATAAACAAATATTCTAATATAATTTCCTAAGTTTGGCACACTTGATGTGTGTTTTAAAATTTTATAGAATAAAATAAATAAAATATTTATTATTTTTTTATATGTTACTATATTTTTTAAAATATGTTTAATATATTTATTTACATTTTTATGATAAGTAAAAGGAAAAAGACTAAGATAGAAGGGAAAAGAAAAAGGTGAGTATTGAAGAGAAAAAAATATATATATTTGAAAAGAGAAAAAAAAATTATCATTAGTAGTTATAAGGATTAAAAATAATAATAAAGGTATTTTAGAAAAAACACCTGAAAGTATACTAAAAGAGGATAGGTATTTTATATATAGTATAATGATATTTAACTTTAATAGAGTAACTACTTGGAGGAAATTATTTTTTCTAGATTATTACATTACTAAATATTATAAACACGGATGCGCGTGTGATTCTTCTAACTGCACGTGAGTTCCTTTTTTCTTTTTTTTGTTTTCTTTTTAATGTTTGAAAACGGTGTTGTTCTTGGGGCTGGTATTTTGAATCCGATCCATGGGTATCCAATCCTACCCAAATCGATTGGGGCTGGTAGGAAACCCACCCCACAGCTGGGCAGGCACAGGTTGGGTTCAAGTTTATGGTAAACATACCCCACCCCATTCCAAAATATTTATCTATATTATATATATATATTTTTTAAAATTTCAACAAAAAAGTATATATAACATATAATTTTAAATTTAATTATTTTACTCTCATAAGTATCAACTTGATACCTGGTAGTATTCATTCTTTTATCACAACGTGGTATGTAATCTATGGAATTTTACTTTTTTGTTGTTTAATTTAGCTAAATTAATTTGTATTATTGTGCAAATTGGCTTGAATTAAAATTTTCATATTGATTTTATTTTAAAAGAGTGCATCTTTCAAAAGTTAATTATATAATGGTTTAATTAAATTATAGTATTTTGTTAATTATATAATACATAATATTTAATAAAACTTATAATTAGGTGCACTAGGATTGGGTAGTGTTCAAGTTCTATATGTACATTGCGGTTAGGGTACGGGTTTTTACTCCTAAAACCCATGAATCGGGTAGGGGTGGGTTGAGAGACTATAAAACATATGGGGGGCGGTTTCAAGTTGAGTGAAAACCTGCCCCAACCTGCCCCATTGTGACCCTAAGTTGTTCTCCAATCTTTTGCTTTAAGAGTTGCACCTTCTGCTATGATTGATTCATTGTCTTGTCCTTTAGTACAATGATCAGAAGAAAATATGAATTTTTTTAACTTGAAAAAGGCAAGACAAGAAACCATCTGGAAAGCTTACCCCACCATTCCAAAATGATGTCGTTGGACATTCTTGTGCTTTATGATATTGTACTTTTTGTTTTGATTGATATTCCATGTTTTGTATGGCTTAATGAGGTTGCTGTATGTATGACTGAGTTACAATCCTATATTGCATGCACAAATATTTTTCTTTTAATGATAAATTTATATATCTCTTATTCTCTAAATTTTCTATCTCATAAAGAGTTAAGATAAATTTTTACAATTTTCTTATGAAATAATTTAATAAAATTGCACATAAACTCTACATAAAAAATTATCGTGTTACATTTTTCTTTACATGTTAAAACTTTTAGAAAATGTCATAAATGAAAATAAATTTAATTATTTAATGATACAAGCATGACACTGCACCTTTTGTGGTGGCCCTCTTTCTGGTGTATATATAATAGAAGTGGAGACAATTTTAATTTTTAAAATTGAATAAAATAAAAAAAATAATTAATTTAGTTTTATAAAATATTTTTATTACAAATAAATGTTTTTCTGCATTTGGTCAATCTACGAAGAGTGAGTCCGTCCTTAAGGAATCTTTGAAAAGATTATCATTTAGTAGGCACATAAAAGTGATGTAATTGCTTTGACTACAGAACCATGCTTGTTTCTTAAAACAAATTGGATGATGGACAACGAGTTGCCCCCTCTTCCCCACACTATGAATATATTTAAAGAAAAATAACTCTTTTTAATGGAGTATTAATAAGTAAAAATTTACTTGACTTCAAAACTTCAAGGATATTTTCTGCAGTAAATTGGATAAAGGTTAGTGATAAGTAAAAGGGAAAAAACCAAGTTAGAAGAAAAAAGAAAAAAGAAAAAAATATTTGGGAAGAGGAAAGAAAACTATTCTTAGACTAGTTATGAGGATTAAAAAATAATATAATGGATATTTTGAGAATACCACAAGAAAAACATGCCAAATTAAAGTCGTTGGCAAGTACTTTATATATTATATGGATACATTCAATTGAAATAGTTGATGAATTTCAACTAATAGGAATACAAAGTATGGTTTCAAGCTGCTTCCTTGCTTTATTTTTTATTAATTTTTATCCATGGAGAACATAACTTGTTTATATTAACTCATGTATATTATGAAAAAATGGTTTAGTGTAACACCTTTTTTGATTGGAATATTATATAAGTGTAAGGAAAATTGTCATATGCTTATTTTAAAGAAAAGTTGTAAATATAATTAGGAATACTAATGAAATGTATACCATATAGTTAAATATCAGCTATTGAGATAAAAAAAAAAAGAAAATTTTGCTTGCTAGCTTTGTAGACTCATCCATTATCAATATGATACTTTACTGCAAAATAATATCTATTTGGCTTCAATTCAATTTTATTGAATGGACACTCCTAATTAAAAATATAGGAAATGCAATTTTTTTTCTTTTATATTTAATTCAAAATAAAAAAGTAAGACTAAAAGTTTTGACGCCTTATATATACTAACTTCTATCATAAACTTAAAATGTTAGCGTCATTTTTTCTCAAATGCATCAAGAAAAGGTTGGATTTTCTATGTTTTTCCCTTTAAATTTTGATTCGCTTCAAGAAAAAAGAAAGATTCTTTAATTCTTCCTCTCCCAATTCATGGAATTTTTTTTATCTAAAAAGAATGACATTAAGATTTAGATTAAATAAAACTTTTATAAATCTTTTAACCATAAATTAATGATGTTAAAAAAATTAAATAAAATTTAAATATTAATAAATAAAAAATTCTTAACATGAAATATTCAAATCTTATTTTGTTGGAATATAAAATAAAACTTAATTATTCAATATTTTGGATACAAAATGTGTGGAGTAAGTTTTTTATATTTAACATATTTTTTATATTTAAAATATCTTATAATTTTTAAATATAAAAATCTATCTTAAGGTGTTTTCATTAATTTTTTAAAATTATTTCATATTTATAGATAATGGAGCTAAATCTTTTTTTATGCTAATATTTTTGAAATAAAGAATAATAATTAGAAATTATTTTATTGTCAATTGAGACTTGAAATTTCAAACCTTTATTAAATTGGGGTTTGAACAAAAAAGAAACACAAGCCAAAAGCGTAAAATTTGAGAGACGAAATCATCCTAATAGCCAAGGAGAGCACGTTTCTTCTTATTTTCTGGTAGATCCCGCCACTACAATCTAAATTGGAAAAAAGTAGGATCCTCCCTACCAACTAAGCACCAAGTACAAGACACTGTTGCAGGACTTCGGCAAAACTAATACGTACGTTCAAGATGTCTTCTCTCTTGAATTAGGAAAATTCAACATACCTTTTCCATCCCAAACTATAATTGCAATTCAACATACCTTTTCCATCCTAAACTGTAATTACCATCTCCCTTTATAGTATATCATCTAGAAAGTCTTCTCAATACCTTCATTGCTCATCCCCTCATCCTAATCCAGTCCTTATCCTAATTACAAATCTTAGGCCTATTTTCTCACTAAATTTTTTTATTTGAACCCTAGATTTTGTCAGTTTTCATCAAGCAAAGGAGTGAGGATTTGTAGAAAACATCGGTGCCCATTAATTTGTAGAAAACATTGGCTACTTGCTAATTTGCGATTTGCAGAAAGTAGAGGCGTGAAGTAGAGGCATGAGGATTTGGTAAGCCAACATCCCTTCTTTTGCTTCTAATGTTCGTTAAATTTGCAATTGCCACAATTTTGTGGTACCTGTTTATGATGTTTCCAAATTTGGTTTGTTCCCCTATAATGTGCATTACCGTTGTCTCCTTTTTTGATTAAATTTTTGAATTTTTCTTAAACTAATTATCACATGTTTGTCCTTTAAATGTCTTGCCCATCAACCATTTGTCTAGTACTATGATTAAATCCCTGGTGCGTATCCTCATTTATTTTGTTGTAAGGAAGTGCTTTCTATATTTTCATTAAAATATTGCAAAAAGTTGTGTATGGTAGCTACTGAGCTCACAAGCATTCGAGTCCAAAATCTCCTACCCCCATCAAGGATTACATAAGTGTATGACCCTATGATTAGGAATTTAAGATGGTACAACTCACATATATGAATAATGACAACTTTGAATAAATTGAAAACCTAATTTCTCATAGCCCAGGTGAAGGATTTTAATATTTGTTCTTTAAATTCTTACTGTGGCAGTACCAATGATATCACTTTGGTCCTCTTAAGCATTTGTAAATATGGTTGAATTAGTATTGGAGTTCTATTGTCACTGCTAAAGTGGTAATTTACAAGTAATTTAGTGAAGTTCTTTCTTATATTTCTGTATATGGTTTAATTATCTATTGGAGTTATATTATAGTTGTTAAAATAGTAACTTGTAGATGATTTTATGCCAAGACTGTTATGCTCATTTATATTGTTACAAAAATTACTAAATTTATAAGGAAACTTGTTTCTAGAAATATATTTGGGTGCTTATTTAAATTGCATACAAAACTCACCAGAAACATAGAAGAATTTATTTATCTAAAGTATTTGGGAAACATGGCGTGTGTAGGTTGCAAGATTTTTCACTACAAAACTACAAGAATATGAAGTCTTAATAACTCAATTACGTGAGAACAATGATTTCCTTCATTTTGAGTTTTACAAGAGATCTGATTAAAAAAAAGTCATTTTTAAAAATAAAATTCACCAAAAAGTACAAAAAAAAGGTATTTCCTCCAAACCTTAAAAATGGATGCTAAAAGTCAAAATCTCAAGGAAGATGAATACTTCAACAATCTGTCCAACAATTAAACTAAAATCAGTTATCTACCACCAGCTCCAACCATCAAATATGCTACAGAATTTGCTAAAATAAATTTGACAAATGCAACTCATGTTCACTAAAGTTTCCTCTATAAGAGGTCTTAGGTTAACTACGCACCAAAGATATCAGAAAGTCAACCATTTTTAATGGAGTTAATATTATCTTTTGAACAACTTAACCTAGGACTTATGTCCTCTTTTACATTCTTAATTCTACTCTTATGCGGTGTCAAAGAATAATATGGTAATGTTAAGGTGTATCAATTCAATCATAAATTTTTCCAAACATCCCCTTATTATAAAACATAGGCTTTATTCATGTGCATAAAAGTAATTAGTCCAGAAAATCATGCTTCCATCAGAAACATCTATCTTACTTGACCCTCACATTTATGAGGCTCTTAACTAGTATTACTGTAATATTTGTTAAAAAATCTATATAATATATATATTTTATCTATATCTAATGATTATTTATATTTTCAACTTAGGTAGTTCGAAATGGATAAGAGCTAGGTCACACTCAACAACTTCACTTTGAAAGATTATGTTAATGGAGTTATAAGTTTCATGATGTTTGCTTTACATAATACTGGGGAGAGAAATAATATGCCTTGTCCCCATGGAGAATGTTTGAATCAGATTTTACACCCACCTCACTCGGTTAAATTGTATTGACTCACTAATGGAATGGATGTTGATTATATTGAATGGATACACTATGGTGAAAGCTCTAATCAATATGTAGATGACAATATTAATGGTTATATAGATGAAACATTTGAGGAGGAAGGGATGTTGGAACATTTGAACTTTGGTATGCATAATATTGTCGATAATGAGAATTTGGGCAATTTTTGGAATAATCTTAATGATGATAATCTAGATGTTGTGCTAGATGATGAAGTGGAAAATTTCTAAAGATTGTTGAGAGATGCACAACACAATTTATATCCGGGCTGCTCTAAATCATTATTATCTTTTCTTGTCAAGTTGCTTCATATAAAGGTTTTGAATCGAATGACTAATAAATGTTATGACATGATAATTGATTTGTTTAAGCAATACTTGTTAGATGGTGATATTATTCCTCCTTCATTTTATGAGGCAAGAAAGATATTAAAAAGCATTGGTTTAGGGTATGAGCTTATTCATGCATGTAAAAATGATTGCATTCTTTTTTGGAAAAAATATAAGAGCTCAAATAGTTGCCCAGTCTATAAGGAATCCAAATGTAAAATAAATGATGGCAAAGGAAAGCAAATTCCTCATAAAATTTTGCACTATTTTCCTCTAAAACCATGGTTACAACGATTGTATATGTCAAAGAAAACAACTTTTGATATGAGGTGGCATAAGGATGGAAAAGTTGAAGAGGGTGAAATAATGACCCATCCTTCAAATTCTGAAGCTTGGAAAGATCTTGATAAGTAATACCCTTGGTTTGCCAAAGATCCTTGAGGTATACATCTTGCTTTAGCTACTGATGGATTTAATCCTTTTGGTAACATGAATAATTCTTACAGTATATGGCCAATCATTTTAATGGCGTATAATTTACCTCCTTGGTAATGCATGAAAGAACCTTATATGAGATGTCTCTTTTAATTCTCGATCCTCGATCAACTGGAAAAGACATTGATGTATATCTTAGACCCTTGATAGATGAACTTAAAGAACTATGGGAGTTTGGAGTAATAACATGGGATGCAAAAACTAGAGAATATTTTCACCTACATGTAGTAATTTTGTGGACAGTAAATGATTTTCCTACATATGGTGATATTTCTAGACATCAAATAAAGGGACATTATGCTTGTCCAAGATGTAGCTTTAACACTCTTTCGCAGAGACTAAGAAACAAGATTGATTATATTGACCATAGATGATACTTGCCACGTTATCACCGTTTTCGAAAATATCTTAAATTTAATGGTGAAACTGAATCGCGGTCTAAGCCTATGGAGCTTTCCAATGATCATATTTTAATTCAACTAAAAGAGGTAGAACATGTCGTGCTTGGCAAGCATTCTAGAGATAAAAAATGGAAGCATCCCTCCCAGCAAACATGTTGGACCAAAAAAAGTATCTTTTTTGAGTTGCCATATTGGTCAAAACTTAGATTGTGGCACAATCTTGATGTAACGCATATCCAGAAAAATATATGCGATAGTTTGGTTGGGACTATATTAGACATTGATGGTAAATCAAAAGATACTGATAAAGCTCGGCTGGATTTAGAGGATATGGGTATTAGACGTGAATTACACTTAAAACCATTAGAAGGTGCCAAAGCAAACAAGGAAGGTAAAATAAAATGTTTGAAGCCTCTTACACTTTATTCTCTATCTCAAAAGGAGAGAAAAGGGTTTTGTGAGTTTTTGAAATCAGTAAAATTTCCAGATAGATATGCTGCTAATATCTTTAAATGTGTGAGTATCAAGGATAGTAAAATAATATGGTCGAAAAGTCATGATTGCCATGTTTTATTGCAATGTCTGCTTCCTGTGGGAATGCGTGGTTACCTACATAAAGATGTTCTTGATGTCATTACTGAGTTGGCAAGTTTTTTCAGACAGTTATATTCTAGGAAACTTAATTTTGATGTCCTTCACAATTTGGATAAAAAGATTCCGGTGATATTGTGCAAGTTATAAATGATATTTCCACCTGCTTTCTTTGATGTCATGGTTCATCTAGTAGTTCATTTGGCACAGGAGGCCAAGCTTGTTGGTCCTGTACATTATCGATGGATGTATCCTATAAAGAGGTAAAATTTATGTTTATTTAAAAAAATTTTCTTAAAAAATATCTTATGATAAACTTAAAATGCTTATCTCATATTTTATTTCTATCATGTCAGTAATATGTGTTTTTTCTTGATATTTTTTCTAATGTAAGTACAAGTATCTTAGTAGTTTAAAAGGGATGGTTCGAAATAGAGCTCATTTAGAAGGTTCAATAGCTGAAGCGTATATCGTAAAAGAGTGTTTGACTTTTTGTTCTTTATATCTTCACGGAATTGAGACAAAATATAATAGAGATGAGAGAAATCAAGATGGTGAGGAAAATTTAAACACAACAATATCAGTGTTTAGAAGTAAAATTTGAACATTTGGCGAAATAAATTTTATTGAAATGACCCCTCAAGAATATAACACATTACATTGGTTTGTTCTGAATAATTGTGTGGAGATAGAATCGTATTTAAGGTAACTTGAATTTTCTTTTTGTTATTATAAACTCATATTTATATTATTATTGTTGTCTAGAGAGCACGAAGAAATACTTAAGCGGGAATATCCTGTCAGATGGGAGGCAAGGCAAAAGAAAGAGTTTTCTTCATGGTTTGATAATTGAGTATGATACTAAAATTACATTTAATTTTGGTTTATTGAAAAATAAGCTTTTTATTGCATATAAGTGCTAACTTGTATTATTTTATAATATTAGATTAAGGAGCTTCAACATCTAAAATCCCCATATGCTACCGATGAACGTCTTGCACTAGCATCTGGTCTTGATTATCATATTAGTAAATATAGTGGATGCATAGTAGAACGAGTGAAGTATCCAATTAGCAAAAGAGATAGTCAACGAATGACACAAAATAGTGGAGTATTTGCGGAATCCATACATAAGGGAAAAATGATAAAGTTTTATGGAGTTTTAGAAACTATAATTAAGTTGAACTATGCTTATGGTTTCCGATGTGTATTATTCAGTTGCAAATGGTTTGATTTAGATCGACATAAACCACTAAAGTTAGATAGTAATTTTACTAGCATAAATGTGGGCAAGTTTTGGTATGAAAGTGAACCTTATATGTTAGCAACTCAAGTAAATCAAGTATTCTATGTTAATGATACAAAACTAGGTGGGAACTGGAAAGTGATTCAAAGTGCACAACATCAACATTTATTTAACCCATCTATTCTTCAGTTTACTGATTTAAATGAACTCGATGTGAGTGATGTATATCAATTAGAAAATTGTTGTCATACTCAAGTTCAAGATAGTGCTCAAGAGGTTAGATCAGTAATCCGCATCAATGAAGCTCTGTTAGAGATTGAAACTGCTGAGAAAATAGTCAACACACGTGTCAACAATGATAGAGATTGCGTTGAAGATGGAGAAGAAGAAAAAGATGACACTTTAGCTAAATATTAGAGCAGTGATGACAAAGGGGTGATGATTATTATTATGTTCATGTGCAGGTATATATAAAATTCGATAAGCAAATTAGATGCTCAAGAGTTTATGCTTGTGGCTAATATATCAGTAGCTAAAAAAATTCTAGAACATTTTCCTTTCACTTCACTATTAAGGTACTAGATAGTATTTTCTTAGCCCTGTTTCTCATTCCTTTATGTTTTTCTTTTCTCCTATTAGCAGTTGTTGCTGCATGCAATTGACTTGAATACCTACATTGCTATAGTTTTTGGTGTATGTATTTATTCTTGCATAAATTGCGTCCTAGGACCAAGTGCTCCTAAGCATGCAATAGAAGCTGGACAATCTTTGTCAGCAGATGAATATTTTCAAGGATTGGCCTGAAATTTCGGGTCTTGTGAATGCTGTCAATATGTTTGTTAGAAAATGACAAGTTGTGGTTGTTAGCCATGCTAACATCATAAACTAAAATTGTTCATGCAAGCACTATTTGGTTGCTAATATGTACATATAACAATCAATTCATAATGCTATATATAGTTATCAGATCTGATTTCCTTTCCACTTTTGTAGCACATCAAATGTTATTTTATTGTGATCAATTGATTATTTTGTGTTGCCAATATTAGTTTCTAGAATATATGAAATCAGGCTGTCAAACTTCAAGTGCAATGTATATGCTTAATCATCTAAAATTTGTCTTCGAGCATGATAAGATTTTTGTTTCATGATTCAAATGTTCTCTAGTAGAGGTAGAATCTTGAAAAAGAAAAGCATTTAAATTCAAGCACTCTTGATATGGATGTGCAATTTTCTTATACTAATCTAAATGGTTTGTTTGGCTATTTCTCTCTTTTGAACCTCTATTTTGGTCAAACTTCATCTCACTTTGGAGGATTTGATTGAATATTGCAATTTATTTGGAAGATTTATTTTTTTCCTACAAGGTTGCTAGCTAATTAATAATCATTTCTTAATCTTGGATAACATCATATATTATGAAGGCCTACAAAGGTGGATGGGGCTATCTTTTGCAAATGGTCAATATTCTTCTGATGAAATTGATCGACTGGAAGCCTTGTATGCATCACTTAGCAAGCAATATAGTAGGCCATCTGCTGTCAAGGTGAGACATGCTTTTTCCTTACCTTTCATCTTCTCCCTTGCAAATTTAGTATGCTTGTCTAACGTGCCATCTGTATATTCATATTGCATTGAATTTAACCACTTATTTTTTAATGTTTTGTTTATCCATTTCTTAGTAGACTTCAAATCACATGGTGTTTGGGAAAATTGGGCTTTCATATTTCTTTCATGTTCTTTTAGTTCTTCTGAAGTTTTGTGGAGTAAAAAGTAACAAGTTTGGTCTGCATCTGGAAATAAACTACTTCTCATAATTAAAAGTGGAGAAGATTGTTAATCATTCTTGTACTGGGTGTTTTTAGCTTGTAGCTAACATCTCTCTTGGTAATGCACATTGCATTTTCTAATTCTAGTTGTTTGAATTACGAGAACCAGAAATAAAAGTAACTACTCTAAAATAAACTTCACAGTTCTTTTCATGCTTGGGGGTCTGAAAATTATTCAGTAATTCTCTTATGCTAAACATTTATGCGTTATAATAGTAATCTTGTTATTAGCATTGATAATTTGCATATTAAACATCTTGTGTGTGCACAGAACCAATTCATGCATCTCTGCTTTAAGTGCACCTCTATCAATGTCATATTTCCAACTTGAAAATTATTGCTCCTATCAAATGGAGTCCAGAATCTTGGTTAAAGTTTCTTAATGCGATACATTCTTTAGATTATGCCTTAATTTTGTTTCTGAACTCACTTTGGACAGAGAATCCCACTCAATTTTCTAAGTGCTAAAAAATTCTATCTAGCAACTGAAAATTATGTCTTATATTTTTTGACAAAGGTATACATCCTCAACTATGTATTTAAGTTGGTACATGACCAAATATTGTAGCATGACTTATGCTTTTATTTTCTTATGTATATCTAAGGCATTCCTTCTCTATTTTCCGACCTTTCTCCTCTCTATGATCACGCTAGAAAGGTTAGTGAGTTCTTGTATAGAGATGGTGACAAATGCTCTGGATATAAGAATTAAAATAGCCTAGATAGTGTATCATGGTATAACTCTTGTACAAACAGGTATTCTGGAGAAGTTATGTCTTGAGTTGGAGCACTCCATCAAGACAATCGGTGGATATCCTGGGAGGTAATTTAGCTCGTCTCTACTCTTATATAAAGATAGTTGTGTAAAATGTGTGCTTTCACGAGATTTTATTGTTCTAGCTTTCTTTTTTTCTTCCATTATTGACTTGAAATATAATGGTTATGCTTTAAGGATTTAGCCATATATTCATTCTGGTAGTAAACTTAGCTATTGTTTCCTTTGAGGGTGTTGTTTTTGTTGATTGATGATGTTTTCCTTTTCTTCAATGTAATTAAATGGGATTTGTCTTCTAGTTTTCGTGTGATCAATCTATAGTTGGAATATTATGGATGCTTCAAAAATTATTCATGCTTCCTACCACTTTTGTTCAAGTAGGATGTATGATTTTATCTTCAGTTATTTCTTTCCACCTTGTACATTTTGCCTCACTTATCCTAGAGATTATATTTGACTGTCTTTATGGTGGAGAAGGAGCCTCCTTCAACGCTTATGTGGACTATGTTTTATTTGGCTCAGGTTTGTACTTATCATATGTTATGAGGCTTTTGCTTGCTAGAAATACTTAAATTTGTCCTTCAACATGTTAAGCTTCCTTTGTACAAAATTATGAAAAATACGGTCAGTATGATGTTGCCCTCAAAAAAATTGACAAGGCTATAGAACACACTCCAACTGTCATTGATTTGTACTCAATTAAGGTAATGAAAAATTGTTCACAATGTCATGTTCTGTTTATGGTGTACGTCTATCCGCAGTACATAATTTCTGGAAAATTTTTGTTTCTGATGATAACCTCCTTGAACACCTTGTTCCCTTCTTGAAATCGTTTTTGAGGATTGGTTCCAAAAGTTGATTTTTGTATATGCAAATTTCAGCTTATCTAATGGTTGTTTATCAAGCATTATGTGCTAACCACATTAGATAAAGCATTTCATATGTTTGAAATTGTGTTCTGGAATGATGTTAATGTGTAGTTATGTGCATGAAAGGTATATGGATTTGTTGATAAAGTTGTAGGTCACACAGAGTTTACTTGGCATTAGCTGAATTTGTTACATTTGTGTATATGAGTATTTGAAACCTAGATTGGGGCAGATTTTATAAAGGTTTTGTTACTCTAGGCTAAAATCAGTACCTGATCAATCGTGTGTCCTTTATGCAAAAATATGTTGCTGAATTGAAAAAAAAAGGACTCGATAGTAGAGGAACAATTACTGGGTCGTGTGTGTAGAGAAACAATTGCTGGACTGATTTTACTAGGCCGCTGTTTGGAGAAATAATTGTTGGACTGATTGTACTAGGCTGCATGTGCTGAAATGGAAAATAATTTTGGACTCAACAGCTAGACATATGGATCTCTTGCACTTTATATTATGGACTCGAAACTGAATCTGAATATGGTCACTACAAAAAAAAATGCTTTTTGCTACAACTAAATAAGTGTAGTAAAAAGTTATTTACCACGCTTGCGCTACGCTTTTCTAATCATAGACATTGTAAGCGAGGTAAAAACTTAGCTACACTTTTTCAAGCGTGGTAATTGACTTTTGCTACGAAATTATCCTCAATTACTACAAATTTAATGTGTGGTAAAAATTTAGCAAATACATCACTATTTTTTACCACAATTGAAAAAGTGTAGTAAATAATAGTTAATTGCCACACTTTTGAAAACGTAGTAAATGTTTAAACTATTTCCTACAACAAGCAAGTGTAGTAAATACGACTTATTACTACAATATTTTAGGTGTAGTAAAAGCAAATTAATAAAGTATATATATTTTGCATTTTATATTTATTTGTTTTTTTTTTTTTTTTTTGTCTGAGAAATAGCAACCAAATAAAGCCAAAACCTATACAGATTCATCAGGTAATGAACAAACCAACATAATTCCATATTAGCATCAGACCTAAGAGATCCAACCAAGCATCAAAAATTAATTCAGCACAAAATTCCAAACTCAAAGACAAAGTAATTAAGTTGAATGAAGGGGAATTACGCAAATTACAATTCGAGAGAGTTTTGGCAAAATAAAGCAAGGAGGTACAACTCCCAAAATGAGCTGGTTTCAAATCACAAAACTTCCCCTAATTTTAGGCCACAAAATAGGATAATTCTAGCCCACAAAAAGTGCCTTGTAACAACCCATTTTTGAGATGATTTGCAAAGGTTCGCCCGGAGAAATTAAATCCAATCTGCCAGCCCCAAGTTTGAAACCTCAAATCAACGCCCGATAGCAACAAATAATACATCCTCTCAAATTGACCCATGATCAAGTCCATAATCGAGCAGGTTGAGCAATAAAAGAAATGGCAATTAAAATGCAGAAATTGCAACAAGGTCAAATCTCCCATATCAGAGATTGAAGCCTCCAAAATACCCATTATCTTCAAAAAAATAGGTTTAAAGATCGACCCAGGTTCACCAACAAAACCTCCTTATCACTCCAATACTTATCCAATTGATATAAGCAACTCCAACAAACTGTTATAAAAACCACTCCAGCAAGCCTGCTACTAAGTATCCACTTCATAATCACAAAGGCAAAATGATTGACCATCAACTGCAAATTACAAAATGTCCAAACATCCAATCAAAATAGAATCGCTACTGACCCCAACTAAATCTAATTTGAGAGATTTTGTACAAAGTAGAGCAAACTCCACAGCAAATCAATCAATATTCAAACAAGATTTTGCATGTCTGAATTGATGAAATTAACAGCAAAATTCCACAACCAAACCCGATCAAAATAGTCTTTAGGGAATATGAAATCCAGACAGCAACTCGCAACAAAATCAGACTTTCAATAAAATAATTGATCGCATATTTAATCATGTCAGAAGAGCAAACCACCAAGGCGTCTGTAATGTGATAATGAAACATCACCTTGATCATGTGAAAGTTTGTAACCAAAACATAGAAACTTATACTCTGAGAATTAAATCTCAAAAGCAGTAACAGACTACTGCACATTCCAGTTTCCAACAAGAGCACCAGCAAAACACAAGAAGCAAAGTTCAGACATAGCAATCAGATAAAACTAAAAAGGTAATAGTAAATTAGACCAGGGTTTGATTATGCTTCCCCACAAAATTCAGCATTTAACCTGCCATAAATATAATTTAGCATATGCCCACATCATTAAAGCATGCAACACAGATTTTCAGCAAAACATAATTATAAGGGTGAGTAAAGTAGTAAATTTCTATCTTTAGTTCTTACGTTGAAAATCAATTATACCTAATCATAAAACTCAACAGCAAAATATTTTTTTGCTTGGCTTAAAGTTGACTAAGTTGGGTATATTATCAAACGTTGGCTAAACTGCTACAATCAACTACTACAATTTAAGAATTAGTCCCAAAAACATACAGAAATACAATAGCTAAACTGATCCACATAGCAGTATATTTCAAAATTCAGTCAACCAAGATGAGTTCTCCTAACTAACAGATTAGCAAAAAATCAAGCACCATGAAAGAACATGGGAACATAACACAAGAACTTGATTAAGTAAATCCAGAAGATATGCACATCTGAAACACATTTTCACGCTAAAAGGATGAGGAAAACAAAAACCTATTGTGCATATGCTATATTATAAAGATAAAAAAAATCTACTAAGTGATAGCTTCTTGAACTATAGTAGCTCTCAAAAGAAAAGAAAAGAACTATTAACCAATGTGGATTTCAAATACTGTCAAGTACTTAACTATTTAACATAGTCCATTGATCCAAACCAAAAGCAAACTAAAAAAATGTTGGGTAGACACTAGCAACCCAAAACCAACACCTTGCATTAAATGCGAAGTTCTTGATCCAATTCACTTCTCCATAACCTAAATATATCAAGAAAAAGAACAATTTAGATCACGCAACTTAAATAAAACTTTCTACAAGAAGAAATAGAAAACTTTTGCAAAAATTATAATATGTTAATATACTATACTCACATCAATATACTCCCATGGTATGCTTTTTCCAACAACTTTTCCAACAGTACTTAACACCTTTGTAAGCTTGTTGTAAAGGGTAATCTTGTTTGAATGCCTTTTCAATAAAAACCTTGACAAATTTATATCCTAAAACCACATCGCCAACTTTCTCTTTAGGGTCCATACTTAGTAACACTCACTCCGCCACTTTTATTTTTGGTATCTCAGAGAAAAACAAAATCACACCACTTCCAACTTATAAAAATCATTACTTTAAGTTATTAACTATAAATTAGAATATAACTTCAATGCATACATAAAGTCATCATACTTAATAAAAAAAAATATTTTTTGTGTAAATAGAGCTAAAAGACATAAACCTCCACTGCTCCACAGTTATATGGGTCATTATCCCTTGTATTTTCGGTTGGAACCTACATTAATAGCAAAGAGAAAATGTTAAAAGCTCTGAAAAGGTGAAAAAGAGTAAATGAATGAAAGGATGAAATTTAACTAATTATAGAGCACATGTTCTTATCTTAAAACTAAAAGAAGACAAAAGCACCATCATATTTTAAAAAAGTTGTTAAAATACATTTAAAGATGAATTAAATATAGGATAGAAAATAAAAAATCAAAATATATGGATAAAAACCTATTCACATGGAAACGAAATTTGATAAGAGCCTGATTGTTGTTGGATTTGTAGGGTACTTTCATTAGTGTTCATGTGTCGTTCTTGTATACCACTATAAAATGTTGTTGCAACCTATCGATAGTTAACATCAAAGTAAAGCTCTATCACTACATCATAAGTAAAATACAATTGCAAAATTTTCATGCAATTAAATAAAAGATATAACACTTGTTCGCCATGTATTTAGAAATGAGCTAAATCTTTATATAGCATGGCAGGATCAACTAATGATGCAAAAAAACCCATGCTTATCTTTATGTGGTCAAGCTTATTCTTAAACTATTTTCGCACCTCATTTGCCAACATCTGTTTATCCTTAGCAAATTCCTCTTTTTGATTACTTAACTCTAATTTCATTTCCTCAATATCGTTTTTCTCACACGTAATCTCTTCTTTAAGTTGTCAGAGTTCAATAAGTTGTTCACTCATTTGAATAGATTTAGCATTTAGGCAAGACAAATTATGCAACTTACAATGACTAATTCCTCGACCCATGCACCTAACACAACCTTGTGGTTCTTCGCCTAATACATTTATAAATAAGTCATCTTTCAATTCTTTTGTTTGCTCTAATTTTGGTCTTTTTGATAATTCCTCATTAAATGCTTGCTGCAAAAGAAATGATAATAGTTAAGCAATAAATAAAAACTTTTCATTGAAAAAAAAAAGTTATTATATAACTAACAATAAGACTAGCAGTCTCTTGGTTAGTAATAATTCCCTTTCCACAAGAGCAAGACTCCATAAAAAGGTCCAACTTTGTAATATCTCTTCCTTCAGTTGCATCCGAATCCAATTTGAAGACAAGAAATAAAAAATAGTTAATGCTTAGATAATTCCCTAATATATTAAGTAAAAGAAATTTAATGACAACAAAATTTATACCTTTGCCTTTAAAAGAGAAAATGGGGTCTTCTCGGTACGATGGGGATACTTCTTCTGAGCTTTGTTAACTGCATTTTTTTTTATTCTTTCTGCAATATCAAATGAAAAATCATATGAATTCACTTAAAAGAGAAAAAAATAGAACCACACAATATTAATAATTAACGTAAACTTCTTCACGTTTCCAGTAATCTACAAGTTCCAACCATTAATCTAATTCTACTTGTTCATTTGACAATTTTGAGAAATGATATTCAGGAATATTCACGTGTGGAGTGAAGTGCTCAGCCTTCAATCTGCGTTTCCAATCTCTCCATATGTCATTCAATTATCTCAGAACATAACCTTTAGCCTCAGGTGGGAGAGTGGTATTAGCTTGCAATAAATATACATAAAAGTTTTCATATGATGCTAAAAGCTAAATAAAATTTTAACATATTGATACTTTATGAACTAGTTTTTTAAAGCTAATAATTTACTCATTTCCAAATCATAAGTAATTGCTATATTAAGTTTTATGTCATATATTTTTGCTCATGGTGAACATATCCATGATATTATTAGAAGAAATATACTTAAGTATGAAAATGATAAAATTGACATGTACATCTCTCCAAATATTGTCAAGCTTATCTCTAGGCATATGAGACCAACTTGGATAATTTAAAGGTGGCAAAGTCCCAATACGTGATAATGCCCCTAGAGCACTACAATATTTGTTGTATTGTTCTTTATCAGTAATAATTTGTCCATCCTCATTGAGGGCCAATTCAATATTAGCACCAGAATCCCATTCATCAGGTAATTTTACTGTGCCTCGACCTTTCTTCTTCATAGGTATGTCGACCCTTATAGATTGTATGATGAATTATAAGACAACATTATAATGGATTAATAAAGTAATTGTTCATGAGTTAAACTTTTAATGAGAATGCCAAAGTCAACACATAAAATAATATTATATTAAAAAAAATAGAAAATGAAAAAGCAAAACAAAATAAGTTGCAATAATATTCAAAGTAAACTAATTAATGCATAAATATATAAAGCAATAAGACTAAAAGGACATAAAATATAATACCTATCCTAGAGGAGTTAGTTGAACGTAAAGTATTTTGAGACTGAGAATGAAAAGTTGGTTGATATTGCACTTGAGACAATGGCCTAGACATAGTTTGTGACATAGAAATCAAGTGAGTTTGGTTTTGAGTAATAGAGCATGCTTGAATGATCGGATATAGATCCTCTTATGGCTGGATTAGTAATGTTGAAGTATTAGAATTGCTTGTTCCACCAGTTATGTTATCCATATCATGTACTATGTCACGCATTGTAGTACCATGTGGCCTTTTTCTCCCTTTCGCCATGGTTATACCTGCCAAAAATTAATAATCCATTTTAGATAATTTTTTAGAACTAATAATACATGTTTTTACATTAAAAATATAATAAATTAAATAAAAAATGCACAGAAAATGCGCGTAGGAGCTGAATGGCCACTGTGTGTAGAAATTTCAGCCCTTGCATTAGGGTAGAAATGGCTTCTTTACGAAGACTTTTTCAACCCCTATGTTGGGGGTAGAAATAGCCTTAACACAAAGGCCATTTTGGCTTAGTGCAGGGGCTATTTAGCCCCTATTTTAGCTTTGCACAATGGTCCTTTTAGCCTCTACAGAGGCTGTGCATTGTAGTATACCAGGGAGCAAAAATGAAATATGTGGAGCTGGAGCCTGGAAGAGATAAAATTTAACACATACTAACAATTCAAGCTATGAAATTCCACTATTCAAATCAAGATCTCAGATTAAACACCAAAATTCATTATCATTCTTCCACATAGAACAACTTATCAATTATGCAATACCCAAGATTTTCAACATACATCACAAATAAAAAAGTTTCAATAGTAGGTAGAAAACACCAATTAATTCATAATTCCAAACTCATAACAAAAAGATGGAGAAAAACCACAAGAACTCACTTGGAGGAAAATTATAATGCAGAATGCCCCAAAATACAACTTTAAACATCAAAATGAGAAACTAGATACAACATAAAGAACATTATTTTTTATCCAATTCATCATCACTCTCATCATCATTATCATCAACTATAATTCCATCTACTCCTTGTCTAACCCAATTAACTTCATCATCACAAGTAGGAAGACGATCATCTAGTTGTTGATTGCTACAAGATTCAGCTTCAAATCTTGAATAGACATCAAAATGATCTCTTAGAGTCATTGTCACTACCATATTCCAGTTAGTTTGTAATGGATCAATTACATAGTAGACTTGGTATGCTTGAATTGACATGATAAAAGGCTCATTGGTTGGTTCATTATTCTTGTACAACAAGTGGTTGAAGTTGACTAGTTTAAGCTTATACTCGTCTTGATGCACCCTTTTTCAGGATCAACCCAATTACACTTAAACATCAAGAATTTCATCTCATTTGTGTATCTAACTTTAATAATATCTGTCAAAACTCCATAGTAGGAAACTTCTCCAGACTGAGGTCTTCTATCTTTTCTACTTGAATAACTTTTTGTATTAGATTTAACCATAACCCCACTATTTTGAGTGATTTTACTTTCATCATTACATTTTGTACGAAAATGAAATCCTCTAAGAATGCATGCATTGTATCTCCTTCCGTATCTCATGGGACCTTCAACCAAAGTTCTAATTTCTTCCGACAAATGCAAACCAAATGTTTGCTGATAGTTACAGACCTATATTTTACCAAGAATTATTAATAAATATCTAAGAAAATGTGTATAAGAAGGAAATATTTGAGACAAATGTGGACCAAAAATTTTCCAACTCCTTGGATAATGTCCAGTGAAAAAATTGAACTCCAAAAAACTCTATCAAAGGCAACAAACAGAGTCTAAAAATTCGCTACTGGAGTAGAAGATCACCAAAAATCAAGCAATCCAATTGTCATGCCTCTAATGTGAAAGTCCACACACCAATGGACAATCCTTTACTTCCTAGTTCAGCTAGAAAAACTAAGAAAAAAGTAAGATCTTGATGAAAGCTTAAATGTGAGGAAGGAAGGTGAAGAAGGTGTGAAACCTCAACTTATGAGAGAATCACAAAATTGGAGAGAAATTTGAATCTAACAATTAGATCTCAATGATAGCATAATTCACACCATATGGCTGCCCCTCTCTATATCTATATATAGAGAGAGGATGGTGTGATTCCAAGGTGACATCACACATTCCTCAAGGAGGGGGTGCCACATGTCATGCCAACTTGCAAGCAAGTTGCAAGTTGTATGTGAATTTCTTGTGAATTTGAATTTCATTTGGAATCTTTATTTCATCTTATGAAATGTCATCCAAATAAATTCTAATCCCACACCACATGAACTCTTCATTTGAATTTTCCTCCAAAATCATTTCATCACTTTAATTTAATTAAACATTGACTTAACTTTTAAGTCAACTAGCTTAACTATTTAAGCTAGCATTTGTTAACTTAACTCTTTAAGTTAACTTGACCAATTGATAGCCATGTGGCACCAAATTAAATTAACATTTAATTTAATTGGTCTTAATTTAACTCCTTAAATTAATTAGTTCAATTCAACAATTAAATTGATCAAGCCAAGATGACTAAAAATTGCATCAACTGTAACCCTCAATTTTCGGTCACTAGGAATCCTTCCAACACTTAGAAAATTCCTTTCATCAAGTAGGATTTCTAATTGGCTTTTGTGTGTGACCAATTAGGTTCTACCGTTCATTGGACATGGACTCACAACTTTTGTGACTTTATAATATCATATATTCACATTAGTTTAAACTCCTTTGAACTAATCGATTCAATTCAATTAATCTCTATTAATTGAAGAGTACCTAATCTCCATGGTCGATGTCCAACCTCAAGTCCAAGGATTCCAACAATTAGCTGAATGAATGCTTTTGGTGAACCATTCTAACTCTATGCGTACCATGCAAAAATGATCTTTTCATCTCCTATCCCCATGAAAGAGGCTTATGACAAGATATTTGTTGGCTCCCTAATAACCTTGATATTATGTATCTATTCTCAGTGTTTGATTCTAATTTATGACCTTATCTTTGAAAAACTCCTTGGAATCGATCAATATAGAACACATAGGAGATGCATTCGTCCTTCACAACGATGAGTAGTCGAATCCTATCTTGGATCTTGCAAATCTCCATGTCTATGTAGCTCATACCCAACCTTAATCTGAACAACCCGCTACGTGACCAAGGAAGAGTCAAAGCATGAGGACCTAAACAAAAGGTTACCATGGATCATCATGTCAAAGGACTAATTATATGCACTAGCATAAGTTGGATAACTTGCCACTATAGCTACCTATTGGGCTCCAGACAGGCCTCCAGTACCTTATCTCTGACAAGCACCCACTAATATGAATCCATATCTCATATGGTTTTCGCATGGAATGGTGTAACATCCAACCCTTAGATTTATGCATCGTTAGTGCAAGTCTATGTGAATCTTAGATGCCCTATCTCATAAGATTCTATGATTTGGGATGTTTAAGATCTTGATCATGTAAGATCTATTCCATGATCACCACCCAATGCGTGACCAAGTCCCATAATCTTGTGTGATTTAAGAGTTTCAACCAAATGCTAGTGAAGAAATATAAGCATAAGATGAAGATTTTCATTTATAAAAAATATTATTCAATCAAGATTGCAGAGTGAGTTTGTAGAGCTTCAACACATGAAAATTCATACTTTTGGAGGGAAAATGGGAATCTAATATAAGGACCATCACATGGCCATCCACAAAGGTATATATAGAGAGGCGAGTGTGATGCAAGTTAGCATCACATTTCGCACGCTTGTTGACAACTTGCGAACTTGCATGTGAATTTGAATTTCACATGCATTTGCATTTAATTTGCATCTTCTCATCTTATGAAATGTAGTGCACATTAATCTCTAATTAAATTCAAATGAACTCTTTCATTTGATTTTATATCCAAAACAAAATTCTCATTTTAATTAAATTAACTCTTTAAATTAATTAATTGATTTGACTTAACTCCTTATGTCAATTAACTTAACTTTTTAAGTTAACTTGACTAATTAATTGTCACATGACACCAATTAAATTAACTCCACAATTTAATTGGTCTGATTTAACTTCTTACATTATGTTTATTAATTTAACAATTAAATTAATTAAGCTAAGATGCCCCAAAATTTAGTCAATCGATTTCTTCTCCAAAACACCTAGAATGAATTTTCTAACTTCTTAGAAAATTCATCCCATCAAGTAAGAACTTCCTTTAGGCTTTTGCTTGTGATTCATTAGGTTTATTCATTCATTGGACATAGGCTCACAACTCATTGTGATATTTTGAATATTAAAATATTCATATTAGTTTAAACTCATTTAAGCTAATAACTATTTTAATTCCTTTTCATTAATCGAAGAGTAACTAATCTCCATATTCGATGTCTAGCAACAAGCTCATGGAGCCCAACTAATTGGATAAATGAATGTGTATCGATGAACCATTCTAGCTCTGCAGTTGCCACACAAATATAGTCATTCCATCTCCTATCTCCCAAAAGAGGCCTAGAGCAAGATATTTGTTGCTCCCTAATAGCCTCGAAAACTATGTTTCTACATTCCAATGTTTGATTTTTGTTTATGACCTCATCTTTGGAAAACTCTTTTTTCCAAATTATCATATTACCTTGCGCAATGATTTCTTGGAATCGATCATTATAGAATATACAGGAGATGCACTCGTCCTTCACAACAATGCAGAGATGGATCCTATCTTGGATCTCATAAACCTCCATGTCTAAGTAGCTCATACCCTATCTCAACCTGGATGACCTGCCACGTGGTCGGTGAAGAGTTAAAGCATGAAGACACAAGGTTACCATAGATCCTCATGTCAAATGACTAATTATATGCACTAGTGTAGGTTGGGGAACTTGCCACTATAGCTATCTAGTGTAATCTCTAGGTGAGTCTTCAGTGAACTTGTTCTCTAACAAGCACCCATTAATATGCACCTATGTCTAACATGGATTGCTCATGAAATTGAGCAATGTCCAACTCCTTGAATTTATGCATCGTTAGTGCAAGTCTACCTAAATCTTAGATGCCCCGTCTAATAAGATTCTATGGCTTGGAACTTTTAAAATCATGACCTCAGAGACTTATTTCTTAATCACTACCCAGTGCGTGACCAAGTCCCATAGTCTTGTGTGATTTAGGGGCTTCAAGCAAATTCTAGTGAAGTGAAATAATCATAAGATAAAGATCATTTTATAAGAATATCATTCAATCAAGATTGTATCACAAGTGAAATAGTTTACATACTAATATAATTGACTCGGGGTACTATTTCAATAGTTCTCAAGGCTGCGTTCCACTTTTTTCCTCAAAGACCTGGAATCCTCGCCTGTTGGTCCCTCAAAAATAGTGCCAATCACCCTTTGGACCAGTATAGCTACTTCGAAATGATGTGGTCGATGGTTTGTTTGTCGAGTTAGGCTTCTAGACCTTTTTTTTTTTAGAAGTTGTTCTTCCTCATTTCTCCGTTCCACTACATATTTCTTCAGATACTCTTGGAAAATCAATTGCTCAATCTCATCATGAAGTTCGAAATAATCATTTGTGTCATGCCCCTTTTGCATGGGAAATGGCAGCATTTCTTGGAATCTTTTATCCTAAGTCTTTCTGGAAGCTTCCTAGGATTTTTGAAGAGGTCATGTACTAAATGAGAGATCATTGACCATCTCAATTGCTCATCTTCCTCAGGCTCTTTCTTATGTTTCTACTTCTTGTCTGATCTCAACTGGCCATATTTGAGGTGGATCATATCCTTTTGCACCATTTAGTTATCTGCTGGGTCGAGTAAGCCTTCCATGGTGGGGCTGCTTTCTCAAGCTAAACTACTAGTGCATTCCTTATGGCATAGGCCTAAGAAAAAGACATCGATGAGGAAATCGATTTGAGGCTTATCAATCTTCAAGACATCATTGTTGAATCAAGTAAAGAAGTCCCTCAAGGTCTTACCCTCATTCTACTTGACTAAATAGAAGTGTGTGTGAGAAAGTTTGCTCTTGCATTTGGTAGTAAATTGATGCAGGAATTTATTGCACAAGAGGTCGTACCAGTCGATCAAGCGCGGTTCAAGTTTTACAAACTAATCTAAAGCTACTTCCTGGAATACGATCACTAACAATTTAGCATATATATGGTTGTTGTGCCCATATAGGTGTATGATATGCTTAAACTGGAGGAGATGCTCGTTGGGGTTAATGGCACCATCGTACCTTGGTAAGTTCATTAGCACCTTAGCGTCTAGGCTACCCTTTCATTGATGATCACTTGACTAGATAAGGATTCTCTTTCTCTCCGTCTTAGATGGGGTACGTTGAGACCTTGGTATGTGTGATTTGGGAGACACCTAGATCGATCCTCAATCCTGTGGTTAAACTATTGCACCTAGTGGAACACCTATTCCCATTTAGGGCATTTGACCCTCCTTTAGCATGGCATATTCGTCCTAGGATGGTGAAGCTATTCATTTTGAACTCAGTGAGTGTGGATGTCTGCCACGAAACCTATTTCCTTCTCAGCTGGCTAACATTAGGGCGATACCACCTGGGACACTAGATTTTGAGGCTAAAGCTCGAACTTGTGTGTTACACTCACTGTTAGGGTAGGCAACTGCTCTCTATGCATGTGAAAGGCGTGTTCAATGTGTCTCCCGATAATCCCATTCAACTATTCTAGAGAAATTCCAATCACTTATTGCAGCTATGTGCTCGACCTCAGTAGCTCTTGGTGTCAAGGTAGTTATGGGGTTGGGAGGGAGACATGTTCTTACTTTGGCACTTCTCTCCCTATATGCTTCTCTAATTGAGCTCTTTGCATAGTTATCATTCTCACATCGCCAGGTCAAGTGCTTCCTGTAGACGATGCCAACTGATGAAGCTTAAGATTGTGAAGTTGGGAAATAGTAAGGATTCAGGTCGGATGAAGCTGTTGGAAGTTGCAATGCTTAGCAAACGTTAGGCTTTGTAGGAAGAGCCTTCGGCGAAGGCACTCCTAAGCTTAAGTCAATACTAAGCTTATAAGAGGAAATGACTAGGTAAATATAGAATAAAGGACCTAGCATACTCGAATCTGAGTTTTGACCTAGGGATTTATAGTCTCGCCTCTTGGGGTTGATTTTACCTTTCTGCCTTGCTCCTTTGAACCATCTAAAGCTTCATCTAAGGGGCAATTATGGTCTTTTAGCTCCCTCCAACCAGGACTACATGACTCTGGTGCATAGTAAATTAGGGTGGTGCGGCATGTGTTTCTGCATTTAATGCAAATGGCACCCTAGAGAAGACAACATTAAATGTGGTAAATCTTTTCTTACTCACCTCTAAAGTAAGGCTGGTACCCCTAACCTCTGGCCGACTCCCTATCATTTAGTTCATCGTCAACAATTACAAGGTCAATGGTCCATGTTTGAGATCAACGCCACTTACACAAATAATATATTAGGTTGTGGTCGGCCCTAAAGTCAAGCGCAGGGCATAAAAGATTATAATACTAATAAATTTTAGGTTTTGTTCGTTCAATTTTTTCATATTGGTGAACCAAAAATGAGTGGAAAACTGAAAAAAGGTTAGTCTCAATCAGTTGATTATGCTTCATTTGATTTTTTTTTGTTTTTATTTCAAGATAATAAAAAATATGCATTTCATTTTTAAAATTTTATATTTTTATTTTTTTATTTTTTTTCAATTGGCAAAATTGCAATTTTTGTCGTGCAACTTTGCTCGATTTGGTTTTTTGTCCTATAAGTTGCAAATTTGCAATTTTAATTATATAAGTATAATTTTTTTTTCCCTTTTAGTCCTTTTTTAGCCAAAGACAGAAAGACTTGCCGAAAAAGCTAGCGTGACTCATTAGGAGTGTGCCAATTTGAACTTTTTGCCATGTTGGCAAAAAACTAGCTGACATGTGAAAAATTGCAATGTCTAGTAGGCATTTTTTGTCTTTTTCCCTACTTAGGTGGCAATATCCATATCTTTTGTCCTTTTTCTTAATTTCAAATATTTGATATAATTTATGTATGTATATATATATATGCACAAATATATTTACATACACATATATTTACATAAATATATATATATATATTTATATTTAACTTATGATTATTTACTAATTAACTCACATAATTAAAATAACTTAATAACATTCATATGCATAAGTTAAGATATAAATAAATTAAAAAGTAAAAATTAAAAAAATAAAAGTAAAAGAATAAGTACTTGCCCCACCCCCACTGTCGGCTGTCTTGCTACCCCCTATAACCAGCTAACAAGTGGGCTGTACAGGCTAGCCTTCATGGCCACTTGTTGGCCATGGTGGTCGCCTGGCTAGTGACCAGCCTGCCTAGATCTGGGCAAGCAGCTCCAGCTATGGGCTGGCCACATGGCCAGCGGCCAGCCTGTCCCAGATCTGCGTAGGAGGCCAGCGGCCATGGCTGCTTGGCTCATGGTTGACATAGCCAGCTGGCCATGGCCATGGCAGCCTAAATAGGACGTGGGGGTGGGGGTTGGGAAGGGAGAGAGGGTTGAGGTAATATATAATATATATTTATGTATATATATATATGTTTATGTTTAGATGTATGTATATATAAAAAGATATATGATATATATGGTTAGCATTTTTTTTTCAATCAATCAAGTCATGTCAGCTAAATTACTGCTAACAAGGCAAAATCTCAAAACGTACACATTTCTGACATGCCACATTAGATTTTTCGGCCACTGCTTTGATCTTCGGCGAAAAGAGGACTAAAAGTGATAATTTTTTAATACTTATGGAATTAAAATTACAATTTTTCTATTTATAGAATGAAAAACCTAATCGAGCAAGATTATTGTATGAAAGTTGCAATTTTGCCTTTTTCAATTTATGCTTTGTTTCTTGATACAGCCTTAAGTGTTTGTGCAGCTTTCATTTATGATATTCTTATCTCTTTAAAATATAATTATATAAATTAATTATTTGTATACTTCTTTTTCTAATTCCTTTTCTATTACTTACAATGAAAAATAAATAATTTTTGTTTGCTATATTCTTTTGTGTCATTTATTTAGAGGACATTAGGATAACATATGAATAAAAGATTTGGGACCACATGGAGTTGAAGCATGTCAAAATTCAAGCCATTTGGACAATTTTAATTTGAGTGAAATTCTGATAATTTTTAATTGTGCAATTTAGAGTTAGATGTAATTGGATCATTGAATGAAATTATGAAGATTTGTGATAGTGCAGATAGGAACACATGTAATTGGAGCAACTTAGACATCACTTGAATAAGATTTAGTATTTGAAGGTTGGATCATTTGAATCTCATTTTATTTGAGGAAATTTGGAGCATGTATATATTTTATTATTTATTGCTTCAATAATAAATTTATGTGAGTTTTTCAAAGTTGTGCAACACAATTGTGATACAGTTCATAAACTTTTCTATTGATAACTGCCATATGTTATTTGGTCAATTTGGCTTACTGAATTTAAATTTATTTTAATGAACTAAATCAAATCGAATTATGTTAGGTTCAATTTTTAATTTGAAAAATGAAATTTTAAATTAATTGACTAAACTATTTAGTCTAGATGATTAGAACTGAATAAACATTCTTAGAAAGGGCTTTCTTCCATCAATTTAGAGATGAAAAAATCTATACATATATATATTTATAATTCAGATACAGAGAAAAGGGCTTCAGGACAAATGAGTCCATCTCTGAACCCTGTTTTCTTATCTACTTCACACATAATGTAACTTGGCTATCCAAATTTTATGGACACTGACTAATAGAGGAACAAATTAAAATGTCAAGCTACTCCATGAAATTGGACATAGAAATTTGAATAACCCTATAAATGGATGTATATATCCAACATTAGTTGGCTCTTAGAAAATAATTAAAAAAAGAATGATATAAAATAATAATATTTAATTGACAATTAAAATCAACAACGAAATTGCAACCAATAATGGAAAATATATATTGCATAATCTGGTAAAGTTCCCAAATCAGATTAACAATGTCTTACTCGACTTATTTTATTTAGTTTTATTTTTCCTCATTTTAAATTCAAAAGTCTTATCCTACCATAGGCAAGAGAGGCATAGATGAAACTTTTCCATTTTCATCCAGGAAAGCATAGACGCGGTTGCAACAAAAATTACCTAACCACAGATCGCCTTTCTTCACAAAAACTACATTCACAAGTGGGTTATCATGCTCAATAATAACTTTAGCTTTATGTGGTTCCATGCCGACTAAGTTTGGCCATATGTATTTGTGCCCTGCATTGAAATTTCATTAGTAGTTAGAAACAATAACAAAATTCAAAAAAAAACTAGCAAAGGTCATAACAAATAAACAAAAAATAATTACCATTTGCACAACATTCACGACTTTCACAACCAAAACTTGCACAAGGCGGATAAGGAATTCTTTGAGACATTTCTTTGTTATGTTAAAATAAATTTCTTTATTCAATGGATGAACATACCACTCCACATGTATATAGGTATGTGTATATATATATATGTGTGTGTGTACTGGCTCATTAATACTCTATGCTTTAATGGGTCAACATAATCTATTTCATTAATTCTTGTAATCGTGGTTGATTTTCGTTAATTCTTGTAATTATGGTTAATTAAAAGAATAGTCTATATATTTTGAGAGAATCATGGGCATATAATTTGCGTGATTGAACTATTTAATAGGTTATATGAAATGATATTCAACTTTTTAACTATTTGGTAAATATTATTTATTATCATAAATGCAGAAATATTTTGCGTGAAGAATCAAATTATTGCTTGCTTTAAATTTATTAGCACTTGAGATAATTATCCTTTAACGTGCAGAAATATTATTATTTTTTAAAAGAACATCCAGCCACATTTCTAACTATATGTCACATCATTTATCATAGCAATTTCTCTAAGAATTGAATCCAACCAACAATTCTAGCCAAAGCATACATCATAAAAAAACAAACTACTATCAACAAAAGAAAATATCCACATATATGTGAAATTCAAAATTAGGACCCATAAAAAGAAGATTTAAAACTTTTTATTACAACTTGGACAAGATTTATCAGCAGAAAATACTATTAAGATGATATTGATCTTAAGGTAGCAAATTGTTGGTGGCCTGCTTAATATGTAGTATGATTTAGAGAAGGATTCTATTTGACGTAGGGAATTTTGGTGATGGTGATTTCAGTGAGTTTTTAAATATGTATCCGATTTTAGATGAGGTCATTCTCATATTTTGGTAGGCACGGAGGTCGAATCTGTAAGCACAAAATTCCTATTAGGCTTTTGAGGTGGCCCTCGATTAAGCCCTCTTATGCTTAAGTCAGTAAACTAGATAGACTAATAAGTGATAATTAGCCAAAGCACAATGTAGAATGAAAGGCATATCTGGCTGTGTGAACAAAGAGCCCTATTCATAGGGAGACATCATAGCATTTTTACTAGCTGGCCCTTGGTGGGTTTGCAAGAGTCCCTTTCTATCTGAGGGTATCATAGAAATTTGCGTAAGAGAAAGGATATGTATGTAGACTAATTTTATGGGTAAAGATGCTTATTGGCTCCCTATCACTTGATAGCTTTTGTTTAGACTGTGAGTGGCACAACAATGTATTAATGGGATAAAAATAGGGCGTACGGTATCTTACTAGTAAAAATTTATGGTGTCCTACTAGTAAAAAATATCATTGTCCTAAGTAGGTTGGGAATTTGTTAGCTATGCAATCGACCTCTTCAATGGGCAAAGCAATAAGCAACCTTTCAACGAGAGGGGTCGAGAGGTTATGCTCAAAAGTTAGGGAAACTTGGGATCCCCCAATATTATTGGGCTCTCAACTCTCAAGTTTAGCAAATGTGGGTGCTCTTGGGGCTACTGAACTAGAGAGTTATCTTTAAGCCAAACAAGTTCTGGTTCAGCCTGGGCTCTAATTCATTAATGTTTGCATGCGAAATATCTTCTACTACATTAAAGGTTCAACCTTGGAGTTAGGGTGTCGATATGGCTTGCCCGCATAGTCGAGCAGACCCTTATGACCTTTGACACCCTTGGAGGGGTTATTCATAATTATTGTATAAGTACTTTCTCGGGAGAAGACCAATACATCATGATTAATATAACCAATTTTAGTTACTTTGTATTTATTAGCGTGTGGTTTGAAAGCACATCTCTCATACTTAGGCAAACTGGTTATGCAATTAAGACTTTTCCCTAGATAGTCAAACGTCAGACTTCCTTCTATAAAGTTAAATTTGGATATCTCGTCTTTCGCATCAATATCCAGTTGTTTCATCAATTACTCAAGTTTGTGATACCCTTGGAGTTGGAAACACCTCTGGTTATCGTCTGAAAGTTCAAACCACGAATACGTTCCTTATAAGAGTGAGTTTCTTTGCCTGTTCTTTCACTTCCCTTAACTATTCCCCTTTCTCATTACCTCTGGTTATTTTTCGAGAGGGGCCTGATTTAGGTTCCTCTCATTCTGAACTAAGCACGGATATAAGTTTGCATGAGGATGACTGCTTTGCCAGGTGCTTTGAAGAAAGGCTAGGGCTATTCCTTTCGGTAAGGAGCTGTCCCCAATTGCGTAGTGCCCACAAAGGTTTTGTGGGTAAGGAGCCCATACCTTCTGCCTCTAAGGGTCATTTTACACATTATACAATTCCATGGAGATTTGAAGTGATGTGGTGAAGGACGAGATTGTAGATATAAGGGAGGCCATCCATATTCCAGATGAATACGAGATACATATTTATGGCACTAATGATCGTATAGATAGACTTGCACCAGGGTGCATAGTAGTTCATCTACTGGTGTTGCTCTATGGACTCCAATTCCCAATTGTGTTTGTGATAGAAGAGATATTGAGAGTGATCCATGTCTGCCATACTCGGTTGCTACCCAATTCGTATTCTCTAATCTACTGCTTTGTGGAAACCATGCAAACTTTGAATCACTATCCCACTTTTTCTAAGTTTTGTCATATGCTCTACTGTTTGGCCTTTTGGAAGTGCAACTACTCAGTGAGTACTGGTTTTTACTATCTCATGGTTGGACCAAGAAGAAATATTATGGGGCCTTTGGTTTCTACATTCAAGAAAGGCTAGAAACAACACTTTATGTATGCTCGACCCCCCATGGGACTCTCTTTTACTTCTAGAATCAATGGGGGTTGGTTAAAGTAAATCTAGCTATGAAAGGACAGCCTATTTGGGGGGTTGGTATCATTAAGGCCTCACTAAATAGAGGCTTAAGGATGGCCACTTTATCAAGGAAAAGGTGCTTGTTGAAAAAGGGCTATCACCTACCATGCTTGGTATGGAAAGGGAGCGCGGCAAGGTAGGGCCACTATCTCATTTTTTTACAGCACCTTGCCATTATATAATATTTTAGCATGTCATAATTGCTAGATTTTATGATTTTACCCCATTTTTTCTTTCAGATCACAGTCCTAAGATGTCAAGCTGCGACAAGAGGTTGGCGAGGTATTTTGCTTAGTTGGTCAGTAGATGTGCTGCTGCTAGCGAGAGTTCTTCACCTTCTACAGCTACCACATCAATGACTAGCAATATAGCCAATGCTCCATTCAAGGTTTCACCGACATGTTATGTAAATGTCTTATTTCCACTTATAGACAAAGGGAAAATGCTGATATTTTTCCAAGTCTCTAACCCCTAGCCCTAAGAGAACTCGACCTACAAGCAATACCTCCTGACATCGGCCACTTTTTCATTATGTTGTCAGCTTGTATAAAGGTTGTGTAGTGAGATTCTTAGTTAGGCATATGCTCGTTCCTGGAGCAATGTTTTCAAAATGTGTTTAACAAGGACAACATGCTTGAAGGTAACTATGAGGACCAAGCTTGTTGGCAGCTTCTCGATGCCCAACTGCTTCTTGAGGATGTGGACTATCTCATGATTGCATTCGATCCTCAAGCTATCCAACTATTTTCCTACCTCTACAACTTGGTATTGATCACCACTTTGGTTACTTTCTTTTCATTATGTTACATATTGATTTGATTTGCTTGTGATCTCAACATTATTTAGTGTTTACCATGAATCCTTGGGTCCAAGGACTAATTATATACACTAGCATAAGCAAGAGAACTTGCCACTTCGGCTATCGAGTGTATTCTTTGGGTGGGTCTTCAGTGAAGTTGTTCTCTAACAAGCACTTACTAACATGCATCTATGTCTAACATAGATTGCCCATGAAATGGAGCAATATCCAACTCCTTGGATTATTCATCATTAGTACAAGTCTATTTGAATCTTAGATGTCTGTCTCATAAGATTTTATGACTTAGAATATTTGAAATCACAATCGTAGAGACTTGTTTCATGATCACAACAAAAGGTCATTCTGAAGGAAGTAAGCCACTAGGATCCAAAAATAGAAACTTCAAAAGCTTAAATTAGCTAGTTCTTACAACTTACCAAGGATCTAATCATGCTAGGAATTTAGATTTAGATAGAGAATTACCTCAAAAAGCAAATTTCCAATGTTAAGATTGTGAACACTTCACTAATCCAGAATCTGTTAGGCTCTGGCACAACGAACGAATAGAGACTTTTGCCTTAGTTAAAATGCTCAATAAATCACAAAAGAAATTTTGGAACCTCTTAACACCTTGAGGAAAGTTCTATAAAAAATTCAAAGCAAAACTCATTCCAGATCGCTTGAAAAAAAATCAGCAAGTGACTACTTTGTTCCAGTGGATCTCCAAAACTAGCAAATCAAATGCTTTGCCCCTATTGATATGATCCATACACCAATCAATCCTCCAAATTCCACTCACTTTTAGCTATAGAAAATAAGTAGAAATATAGTGGTGAAGACCAATTTTTAAGGTAGGAGAAGAAAATCAAAGTAAAGCTTCACCACATGATATAATGTTTGGAGGAGGTTTTGGAGGGAATTGCAAAGAATCTAATTCTTCACACCACTTGAAACTATAGATTATCCTCTCTCTATATATCTATATATAGAGATGTTGGATGGTGTGATGCCAAGGTGGCATCACACCTTCCATAAGGAGGGGGCAGCCAAGTGGGGTGCCAAGGTGGCAAAATTGAATTAAAATCTCATTTGAATTTCATGTGCATTTTAATTACATTTGAAATCTAATTTTAAGCTAATTAAGATGCTAATTCAATTGAACATTTCATTTGAATTTTCTCTCAAAAATGTATTCTTCTCATTAGTTAAATTAAACACTTAAATTAACTTGATCAATTAATGATCACTTGGCACCAAATAATTAAATCCTTAATTGTTGGTCTAATTTAACTGCTTAAATTAGTTGATTAATTTAACACTTAAATTAATCAAGCTAAAATTTGACCTTCAATATTGGTACCTCAAAATCGGTCACCTTGAAGTAATTCTCTAACTCTTAGAAAATTACTCCAATAACTAAGAGGTTAATTGGCTTTTGTGTGTGACCCAATAGGTTCTACCATTCATTAGACATAGGCTCACAACTCCTTGTGACTTTTGAATATCATATATTCATTTTAGTTTAAAACAACTTTTAAACTAATCTACTCAAATCAATTAATCTCATTAATTGAAGAGTACCTAATCCCCATGGGCGATGTCCAAACTCAAGCCCATGAAGCCCAACTAATTGGCCGAAATGAATGCTTTTGGAGAAACATTATAGCTCTATGCATACCATACAAATACGGTCCTTCCATCTCTTATCTCTCGAAAAAAGCCTAGGGTAAGATATATGCTGACTCCTTAATAGTCTCGATACTATGTCTCTATTCCGAATGCTCGATTCCCTTATGTGACCTCATCTTTGGAAAACTCCTTCTCCAAATTGTCACACCACCTCGCGCAAGTATTTATTGGAATCGATCATTATAGAACACATAGGAGATGCACTCACCTTTCACAAAAGTGAGGAGTTGGATTCCATTTTAGATCTCACAAACCCCCATGCTAAGTAGCTCATACCTAACCTCAACCCGAAAGACCCACTAAGTGGTCAAGGAAGAGTCAAAGCATGAGGATAAAACATAAGATTGCCATGGATCCACAGATCAGAGGACTAATAATATGCACTAGCATGAGCTAGAGAGCTCGTCACTACCGACGTGCCATCACGACTATCTAGTGGATTCTCCAGTGGGTCTTCAGTGCCTTATTCTCTAATAAACACCCACTAACATACACCCATATCTTATATGGTTGCTCATGGAATGGAGCAAAATCCAACTCTTGAATTTATGCATTGTTACTGCAAGTCTATTCGGATCTTAGATGCACCTATCTTATAAGATCCTATGTCTTGGATGATTTAAGATCTCGACTGTATAAGACTTATTCCATGGTCATCAAACCAAGTCCTGTAGTGCAAATGGAAAATTTTTGGAATAGTGCCCCGTAGCTAATTGGATTGGCATGTAAAAACTACTTCAATTGTGATACAGTCTTGATTTAATGATATTCTTATTAAATGGCCATCTTCACATCATGCTTATTTTACTTCACTGGCATTTGGCTAAAGCCTTGAAATCACACAAGACTATAAAACTTGGTTTTAAATATTCCAAGTCATAAATCTTATGAGATAGGGCATTTAAGATTCGGATAGACTTGCACTAATGATGCATAAATCCAAGGAGTTGGATATTGCTCCGTTTCATAAGCAATCTACTTTAGACATGGGTGTATGTTAGTGGGTGCTTGTTAGAGAATAAGTTCACTGAAATCCCGCCCAGAGAATCTACTAGATAGCCATAGTGGCAAGTCAGTAGTAGCACATTCTCCAGCTTATGCTACTAAATATAATTAACCCTTAGACCTGAGAATCCATGGTAACCTTGTGTTTAGGTCCTCATGCTTTGACTCATCATTGAACACTTTGCGGGTCATCTAGGTTAACATTGGGTATAAGCTACTTAAGCATGGAGGTTTGTTAGATCAAAGATGGGACCCATCTCCTCATCATTGTCAAAGGCATGTGCATCTCCTATGTATTCTATGATGATTGATTTCAAGAAGTCCTTGCACAAGGCTATTATAATAGTGCCCCCTAAGCAACTAGATTGGCATGTAAACTATTTCACTTGTGATACAATCTTGACTGAATGATATTAATATTTCAATGGTCATCTTCAGCTTATGCTTATTTTACTTTACTAGCATTTGGTTGAAGCCCTTAAATCACTCAAGACTACGGGACTTGTCACACCACTACAAAAAATTACACTTTTAGTAACGAATAATTTCGTTACCATAATGCTGAAATTCATTACACAAAATATTTGTAACGAATTTTTCGTTACTGAAGTTTTGTGCCCTAAAGCCCGTCGCAAAAAGTCTTAGTAAAATTTATGGTTCATTAAAAATAATGATCTTATGGTGATGAAATGTATCGTCACTGATGAGGGTTTGTTCGGTGGATAAAGAACCGATTCTAAATATGGGTAGGACTTCGACCTGAAAGATCTACAATCTTACTTGACGTGGAAGAATCCTGCAATCACAGTAAATGTTAGGCTAGCTGAGGAGCCCTCGGCTTAGGCCCTCCGACGCTCAAGTCAGTAGAAATCGACCTTAAATATCGAGCAGCGGAGTAAGGGCTTTTGAGTGTATGTCAATACGTACCTTTAGAAGGTTGGGGGTGAGGGTATTTATATCCTTCTCCCTTCAAGGAAAGGTCTGCGCTGCCCCTTGTTCACCCAGGGGCCTTTAGCTTTGGACTAGGAGTAATTAGTCATTTCCCTGTCCTGTATATCTCCAGCTAACCGTTCTTCCGGGTTTCAAGAACAAGATAGAACACTGTAGCGGCGCCTATTGCGTTAGGTGGTAAGGGGGATGGCATGCGCCATTAATGCGGAGGTGTGATACCCGTCAGTGTATTTAATGCGGTGGCAGAGTACTGTAATATTCTCGACCTCAGCTGGGTTAGCTTAGGTTGAGAATTTCAGGAGACCCTGACTGGGCTTGGCGCTGCGTATCTGGGATGACCTGGTCGAGTGAAGTCGATGAGGCATATGGGCCCTAGGCCAATTTGGTTTGGGCCTAGGTACTTGGGCCATCCCATATCATGAGTCCCCCAACTTCGCAAGGCTGAATGAGGATTCGATGAGAAACGTTGGGAAGTAGCAAAATTGGTATTAGCGACAATCGACCAGGGTTTTTTGAAAATTAACCAGGGTTCGGCGCATTTATTAAGCGGTTACATTGTGGCGCACGTGGGGCGGCGTGGCGGTTACAGACATTATTGTAGATGTTTGGTTTGCTGCGCTTCTCTCTCTATAAATGCCTACTGTAACTTTGGCCATTTTTACTTTTACCGCATTAGCATCTGGTTGAGCGCATATCCAAACATCTTCACGTCCAAGACTTCATGAGTTTACCCTTTGCATTCAATAAGTGTCCCTCTGCTTCTACTCTCTGTCATCTAATTTTCTTTGAGAATCATGCTGGGATTATATAGCTCTGAGGGTAGTTAGGGAGGAGACAGTGAGGCGACCCAGTCCGATAGGCGTAGGCGTGCTTCTGGGTCGTCGAGCGACGATTCCAGTTCCAGCAGCTCGAGCTCCAGTAGTTCAAGCAGCAACTGCAGGGGGGAAGAAGTTGGGCCAAGCCAGATTCCCCCCTCGCAAGGTCGACTTTTTACTCTCGATCATTATAGTGAGATAATTTCTACCATTAACCCTGGGGACTTGAGGCGTCTCAGAGAACTATACCATATCCCTCCCGAATATCAGCTTTTGACCCCTGGACCACCTGGTCGAATGCATCGCGCTCCTGTGGGTTGTATAACTATTTTTGAGGATGCGTTTAGATGTGGTCTTAGGTTCTCTCTGAGTGATAGTATGGTTAATCTACTGAGGGGTCTTCAAGTATGTATAACACAACTTCTGCCCAACTACTTTTCTACCCTTTGTAGTTTTATAGTTTTGATGCGTTTATTTAATCAACCTGCCAGTTTTGAAAAATTTTCCAACCTTTTTCATCTTCCCATGTCCCGTAAGTCGGGTAGCGCTGACGAGTCGAGGTTCTACTACCTCACTGCTCAACCCTGCCAAAAATTCCTCATAGCCCCCTCGTCTTCGTATGGGCAAGAGTGGAAAAAATGATATCTATTTGTTCGAGTGGCAGGGGGTTTAAATATTCCTCAGGGTTGGTGGAGGGGGCATATCGATGTGTCGGGGAATTTGACCCCGACCTGGCCGAACACATTTATGCGGGATCTAGTCGAGTTTGGCCCAATGGAGGCCTCTGTTTTCATCGAGGAGAGGCATCTAGTATTGGTTGGACTGTCACCGGCCCCTTTAGGTTTTCCTGCAGATTATCAAATAGGTAGAGAGAGTGTGCCCTGTTATTTTTTATCTTTGATGTCGTGCATGAATCCTCGTCTCTGATCTTTTGTTGATTTTGATGTTTGGCAGATCGTGCAGAAATTATGAACAGATCGCGAGCTGAAGCGGTGGCTTGAGCAAAGCAAAATCAGCAGCGCTGCCAGGAGACCGCTGCTCGTCGAGCGCCCGCTGCTGCCGAAGAGCCACATCAAGTGGCCGCAGCAGCCACACCATCGCCAAGTCCTTCTCCTGGTCGAGCCATAGTTGTCGCAAACGAGAGCCCCGCGGGTCGAGGTAAGAGGCCCATGATCGAGCAGGGAAGTCCTCCGCCTAAGAAAGCTGCTGCCGGGCGGGGCAAAGGGAAAGCTGCCGGGTCAGGGCCGCCAACCAAGAACGATCTCTTCGGGGATCGAGGGGACGATGTTTTGTTCAATTTGCCTACGTTCCCTACTTCTCGATTCGGGGCAGAGCCCAGCCCCATCGTGCACAATTGTATGTGCATGGACACTGCGGGGCCAACTGGGGTGGCCCCTCTGAAGGTGTTGATGGCGGGTCAGTTCTTGGCTAACCAAAAAAGGATTATGGGGCTGGGCCAGTCTGCGGCCCTTCAAGAGTTTGCCTACCACGCAAATATGGTAAAGTTTCATATCTTTTATTCCTGTGTTTACACTTTTCTCGGTCAGATGGTAATGACTTTTATGTCTCAGGTCGGGCAACTGGGCTACAATTTCTACCGTCGATCAGAGCTAACCCTGGCTGATCGAGAACAGTTGGAAGGGGGTGGGGACACCGAGACTCTAAAGGCTCAGCTGGAGTCTTTGTAGATGCGGGTCGACAAGCTGGATAAGCAGGTCGGCCAACTTACAAAGGAGCTAGAGCAGAAGGATGAGCAGGTCATCCTTGCTGTTAAGGAGAGGACAAAAATGGATGACATGGTCAAGAAGCTGTAGCTGGATGTGCAGGTGGCCTTTGACTCCGGTCAATCAGCGGGCCGGAGTGTATGCTTGGTGGAGGCCAGGGCGGAGTTCAACCGGGTATTGCCACAAGTACGCCGGGAAGCTGTGCAGCAATTCTTGGTCAGTCCAGCTTTCCAGGATGCGAGTGTTGTGCTCGCCCTGGACGACGCCCAAAATGCTTTTCAAAGGCCATTCAGCAAATGCAGTTTCTGGGCTATGCACTTCGGGCCGAGGATCGTTCCAAAATGAGCCATGTGCTCGAGAGTAGCTACGTCTGTAACCGAAGGAAGAAGGTGATGCGGTGGAGCCATTTGTCGAAGTCGGCTAGGTCGAGGGCGTGCCGGAGGTCGAATTGACTGTCGAAGAGAGGAGGCGGGCTGAGATTGACAAAAAACTGAAGGCGGTCGCCCGGGAGTTCGAGTTCACTGGTGACCTCGCCTGCGATGTGTCAAAGGGGAGAGCTGATGTCGCCTTATTCCCTATCTCTGAACGACAGTTCTTGCAGGATGCAGCTGACCCTTCTCGACCAGTGACTGCCGCGGTTCCTGTGTCAATGGCCCTGCCCGAGCCCCAATCATCTACTACTCCAGCTGCTGCACCTACCCCCGTCCCTACTGTCGAAGAAGTCGACAACTCTAGCTAGGCCTGGTTTTATTGTTTGTTTTTGTTTGATGTATATGTATTTGCCTCGATGAGGCTTTTTCTAAACGGTTGCGGAATTTTTGCCTCGATGAGGCTTTTTTGGAACGATGAAATGACAACCTTGCTTTTCCTTCACTACAATTTTGATCATAATTTTTCTTGTTTTTGTTATGAATTACTTTGGTTGATGCGTACGTGTTTTGCAAAACATTAATTTGTTGTTCTGCATGTCGAAATTTTCAGATGGATGCCCACGAATGCGGCCAGTAATTTTCATTCATGTCTTTCGTTGGATAAAGGCTGTGCTTTTCCAAATTCATTCTTGACTATTGTCGAGCAAGTTGTATTTAATCCGCTAGCATAATAGCTAATGTTCAAGTTTGGAATGACCTTGGCGATTGTAGGATAATCTTATCACCGTTACAATTGTAATTAACAATTTTAACTAAGTCGGCCTATAGGGTTCGACTTCGCACCGTAAAAGGCTATTTCGCCAACTACGAGGTGGGCTGCTTAGTTTCGGCACGGAGACTGATTTGTCGATTATCTGGTCTCAGTGCGAAGGCCTCCACTTGGCGGTGTAGAGCCTTTTGTCTACTGTGGGGTCGACTAGTTGGGAAAGATTCATTCTATTTCATGCGGTTTGAATATGTCATAATTTCACTTCGTTGGGTGATACAAAGGTCATCAATGACCAGTTACATAATTTTTTTTTTCAACTTTATTGTATTCCAAGGTCGAGGTAGCTCACGGCCTGATGCATTAGCTAGTTGGTAGGCATTATTTTTTAACACCTTAATCACTGAGTACAGTCTCTCCCATTTTGGGTCGAGTTTCCCCACAGGTTTAGACACTTCTACCTTCTTGAGGACGAGGTCACCCACCTTGAAGCTCCGGGGTCGCATTATTTTGTTGTAGCGGTCTACCATCTTTGAACGATATCGCTGCATCGTGTTATAAGCTGAATGGCACTGCTCGTCGACAATGATTAGATCTAGTGTCCTCTCCGATGTATTTGTTACCGAGTTATAGTAGATCACCCTCACAGTGTGTTGAATCAATTCTGACGGGATTACCGCCTCGGATCTGTAGACTAAGTTGTACGGGCTGTGGCCCGTGGCTATTCGAGGGGTCGTTCTATAAGCCCAAAGCACCCCGGGGAGGTCATCTGCCCAACTGGCCCCAGTCCCTGCTATTTGACTCTTGATGTGGTCGAGGACAGTTCTATTGGTGACCTCAATTTGTCCATTGGCCTATGGATTTCCCATCGAAGTGAAGTGTTGGGCGATCCCCAAGGTCTCGCACCTTTTCCTCGTATTTTTTCTTTGAAATTAGGTGCCGTTATCTGAGATTAAGACCTTAGGCAATCCAAATCGACATATTATATTATTCCAAATGAAACTTTTAATGGTTGCATCGGTGATCTTCGGGATTGCTTCAGCTTCCACCCATTTAGTAAAGTACTCGACGGCCACTATGATGAACTTGCACTGGCCAGAAGTCTTCGGGAACGACCCCACTATGTCGACCCCCCACTGGTCAAATGGCCAAGTGATGTTAACGTTGATCATCGGTGCGGCCGGCTGGTGCTGAATGTTCAAGTGGATTTGGCATGATGAGCATTTTTTAGCGAAGTCGATGGAATCTCTCAGCAGCGTCGGCCAGAAATATCTGTAGTGGATGACCTTGTGTGCCAGGGATCGGCCGCCCGAGTGGTTGTCGTAGATGCTGGCATGTATCTCCTGCAACACCTTGTCTGCTTGGTCGGGTTCTAGATATCTGAGTTGAGGTCCTACTATCGACTTCCGATACAGCTGGCCGTGCTCATGTAGCGTATACTTGGCTACGAACCCCTTGAGTTTGCGGGCCTCCTTGTTGTCATCTGGTAAGATACCCCGACTTAGATAAAGTTTGATTGGATCCTGCCAAGAGAGGGTTGTTTCCTCGAGGCACCCGACAAGGCCCTGATCGGTGGCAGTGACACAGGGCTTTTCGAGCTAGCTAGCTTCAAGAACGCGTCTGCTCATTCATTCTCTGATTGGGGCACATGGCTTAGTGAAAAGTTTCTGAACATGTGTCTCAGTTGGTGCACTTCTGCCAAATACTGCGCCATTTTATGCTCTTTCGCCTCAAAGTTGCCTTCGACCTGTTCTACAACCAGCTGAGAGTTAGTGAATGCAGCGAGCTGCTCGACGGCGCGGGTTGTAGCCATGTGCATTCCTGCGATGAGAGCCTCATATTCCGCTTCATTATTGGTGATCGGGAAGTCGAGTTTCACCGTGAAATCATACTCCTCGGCAAATGGGGATCAGAGATCGACAAGGTCCACATGGGGGTGCTCTCAATATTCTACATTGGCAGGTCGAGCCATTCAACGATGAAGTTGGCCAGTACCTGTGCTTTAATGGCGGTCCGTGGTTGGAATGTGATGTCGAATTCCCCAAGCTCAATGGCCTATTTGGTGAGCCGACCTGAAGTGTCTGGCTTCGACAACACCTGTTTTAGCGGCTGATTCGTCAATACCAAAATTGTGTGGGATTGAAAGTAAGGCCGCAGTTTCCTGGCCGATGCAACTAGGGCCAAAGCAAACTTCTTGATTTCCAAATAATTATGCTCGGGCTCCTGGAGAGCCTTGCTGCAATAATATACTGGACGGGGGTTTTCTGCTCTTGTTGTCGTCAACACTGAACTGATTGAAGCCGAGGAGACTGCCAAGTATAGTTGTAGCACCTCTCCTAGTCCGGGTTTGGCGAGCATAGATGGCGAAGTCAAATATTGCTTGAGCTCTAGCAAAGCTTGATCACACTGATGATCCCATTTGAATCCAAACTTTTTTGCATTTCTGAGGATTTTGAAGAAAGGTAGGCTCTTGTCGGGTAGTCGGGCTATGAACCTGCCCAAGGCTATAATTCTGCCGACCAGGTGTTGAACTTCGCGAACTGTGCGATGTGGGGTGATGTTTAGAATTGCTTGGATCTTCTGCGGGTTGGCTTTGATCCCCCTCTGACTGACCATATAACCGAGAAATTTTCTGCCTCGAACACCAAAGATGCATTTGCTAGGATTGAGCTTCATACCGAAAGCCCTCAATATGGAAAAGGTGTGGCTAAGGTCGACTAGATGGTCTTCTGCCTTTTCAATTTTTACAATCATGTCATCCACATAAACTTCCATCGACTTGCCGATTTCGTTCTTAAACATGAAGTTGACTAATCTCTGGTACGTCGATCCTACATTTTTAAGTCCAAAAGGCATAACTAGAAAGCAATATACTCCATTGGGAACGACAAAAGAGGTTTTGTCCCTATCTTCGGGTGCCATAAATATATGGTAATAACCTTGGAATGCATCCATCATGCTGAGCAATTCACAACCAGCAGTAGAATCCACTAATAAATCTATTCGAGGCAAGGGGTAGGGATCCTTAGGGCAAGCTTTATTTAAATCTGTAAAGTCATTACACATTCTCCATTTTCCCTCATTTTTGGGGACAAGTACAACATTACAAAGCCAAGAGAGGTACTGGATTTCTACAATATATCCTGCTTCCAAAAGCTTGTCGACCTCCTTCTCGATGATCTGGGTCCTCTCAGCGTTGAAAGTTCTTTTCTTCTGCCGTACTAGTTTGTGGGCTGGGTCTATATTTAGTCGATGGACAATGATGTTAGGGTCGATGCCTTGAAGATCCGCAGCTTTCCATGCAAAAAGGTCAATGTTGCACCGGAGGAAATCGATCATAAGGCATTCTAATCGATCCCCCAGGTTAGTTCCAATCCTAGCAGTTTTGTCAGGGTTCCCAAGCTCGTGCTCGATTGTTTTGAATTCGCCAATAGGCTCAACCTTAGTGTCCACTAGCTTTCTCTTCTTCGATGAAGGCCCCTTCTCGGGTTTCGCTACTAGGGCGTCCCCTGAGGGCTTCAATTCAGGCCACTTCTTCTGCTCGCTGGAGTCGTTAGAGATGGTGTAACAGCGCCAAGCATCCTCGAGATTGCATAAAAGCTCACCCACCCCGGCTGGGGTCGGGAACTTTATCTTCATGTGATAGGTAGATACAATGGCTCTAAAATCATTTAGGGCTGGTCGACCTATGATAACATTATATGCGAATGGGGCATCGACCACTAGGTAGCTGATCATCAGTGTGCGGCTATGCTGACCTTGCCCGAATGTAGTGGAAAGATTGATGGATCCTTCTGGGATGATCTCAGACCCACTAAATCCGACCAAGGTGTTCTGACAGGATCAAACTTCAACTTCCCCAATTGCATTCTATTCAGGGTCGACAAGAATATGATGTTCACGGAACTACCGTTATCAACCAGCACCTTCCTGACCTTGAAATTGGCTATTTCAAGGGCAACCACCATTGGGCAATCTATCTTGCAATTAGCTCATCTATTCTCCATGTGATCCAAATTTGCATCGGTGAACGAGATTGGTTCTGTGTTGGTTGTCAGTTGAAAAATTATCTCAATCTTGGATGGTTTGGTCAAGTCGAGTTGCCTCTGGGTTTGCTTTCTCGCATTTCGGGAATCTCCTCCCATGGGTCCCCCTACGATCATGTCAATGATTCCTTTGATGGGTGGGTTTGGATTCTGGGCAGGTCATTTTCCCTTGTCTTCTCTTCTCAGGCTGACCAACCTTTCTCTTCAGGGAGTCCGATCAGCCATGCCCTCCTCTCTTCTGACTTGTTCTTCGATGAATTTTTTCAAGTGGCCTTATCTGATCAGCCTCTCGATTTCATCCTTTAAGTTAAAACACTCCTCAGTGTTGTGCCCTTTCTGCTTGTGAAAATGGCAGTATTTCTTCGACTTCTTCATAGCCTCGAGTTCTGTGATTTTTCGGGGCTTCTTAAGCAAGTTATCATGCTGGATGGCGAACAACACCTCTCTCCTCGGTATGTTCAGTGGAGTGTATTCGTGGAAGCGATTTATCGGGGAATGACGTCCCTCTCTGATTTGTCTATCATCTTTCTCTTGGCCTTTATTTTTGTCGACCTCAACGCTGCCATATTTCATCCTGTTTATCTCCTCCTAGGTCATGTACCTCTCCGCGAGGTCGAGGAGCTCCTCCATTTTTCTGGGTTGTTCACGCACCAAAGCATTGGCGCATTCTTTGTGTCTCAAACCCAAGAAAAGCACGTCGATCAAGAACTCAATCCTCGGGCTGTCAATTTTCAGGACTTCAGTGTTGAATCTGGTGAAAAAATCTCAAAGGGATTCTCCTTCCGCTTGTTTCATAGTATGCAGATGGGTGTGGGGGAGCTTTGCTTTCCTCCTGCTCGCAAACTGGTGCAAAAACTTGTCACACAACTAATCGTAAGAGAAGATGGATGCTGGTTCCAGCTTCACAAACTAATCTAGGGCCACTCCCTGAAACATGGTCACCAGCATCTTTGCACGGATGTATTCATTGTGCCCATGCAGCTGCATCATGTGTTCAAATTGCAGCAGGTGCTCGTTCGGGTCTGTGGAGCCATCGTACCTCGGGAGTCCGATTGGGATCTTTACATCGACGGCAATGCGCTCGTCAATGATCTCCTGGATGAACGGCGAATCTTGCTCCCTCCTGAACCTCTGTGGCCCATCTGGATGAACAGCTCTATCCACATTCCTCTTCAAGATCTCCTCTAGGCACCTGTTCAGTTGATGCACCTGGTGGAATACCTCATCCCATTCCTGCTGATCTGCCTGGGATGCATTTCTGCCTGGTTTGAATCTGGAACGTTCGACCCCATCGCGCTGCGGGGCTCGAAGGGGCTGAAGGTCATGGTTAATAGAGTCTGCTACTTCTTCTCTTGGCGGGGGACAGGCTGTTTCCCTAGGAAAGCGTCCCGGGCTCAGTCCTCGCCTTGACTGGTGCTTTAGCGATTCCGGTCGCTGGGAGTGCTCTTCTGGCCGTACCCTCTCCGGAGCTGCAGGCTGAGGTGTGGCACTGACTGCCGGCTCCGGCTGCACGACATGTCTGTTTAATGCAGCAGAGAGTTAGGCCGAAATCTGCGCGGAGATCTGCTCACTGATAAGCTGCATTAACTGAGGCATTGTTAGAGTGACCACAGGCTCAGGCTGGGCGCTAGATCCTTGGGCATTTGGCTTTGGGTTCTGTCGAAGGGGATGGGAGCTGGACCTCCAATTTTTTTCTCTTCCAATTGGAGCTCGCCTAGTGTTTACCATTTTCGATAGAGGATTCAAAATTTCCCACAGACGGTGCCAAATGATGAGGGTTCGTTCAATGGATAGAGAACCGATTCTAAGTACGGGTAGGACTTCGACCTGAAAGATCTACAATCTTACTTGGATGGGGAAGAATCCTGTAATCACAGTAAATGTTAGGCTAGCCGAGGAGCCCTCGGCTTAAGCCCTCCGACGCTCAAGTTAGTAGAAATCGACCTTAAATATCGAGCAGCGGAGTAAGGGCTTTTGAGTGTATGTCAGTGCGTACCTTCAGAAGGTTGGGGGTGAGGGTATTTATATCCTTATCCCTTTGAGGAAAGGTCTGGGCTGCCCCTGGTTCACCCAGGGGGCCTTTAGCTTTGGACCAGGAGTAATTAGTCATTTTCATGTCCTGCATATCTCCAGCTAACTGCCATTCCAGATTTCAAGGACAAGATAGAACACTGTAGCGGCGTCTGCTGTGTCAGGCGGTGAGGGGGATGGCATACACCATTAATGCAAAGGCATGATGCCTGTCAGCGCATTTAATGCGGTGACAGAGTAATGTATTATTCTTCACCTCCGACTCGACCTCAGCTGGGTCGACTTAGGTCGAGAATTTCATGAGACCCTGACTGGGCCTGGCACTACGTATCTGGGCTGACCTAGTCGAGTGAAGTCGATGAGGCAGATGGGCCCTGGGCACCTGACTAGGCCAATTTGGTTTGGACCTAGGTACTTGGGCCATCCCATATCAGCCACAAAAAATTTCTATTAGTGACAAAACAATGTTAGTTACAATAGATTTCTATAGCGTAATGAAGTACCTAATTATCAAAACATTGGCAGTTTTGGCGCCTTTTTTATTTTTTGTTACCAATTTATATTATAATAATATTATTTATTTAATTAAGTATAGTTACTAATTGTTTATATAACAAAATATTTGGTTACAAATAGTTAAATAATATTTTAATTCAAAAATAAGCATTTTTTTACTAATGGAATAGATAACTAACAATTTCGTTACAAAAGAGTTTAAAAGTTTTGTTACATTTAGCACATGTAATACATTAATTTTTTGGGCCCAATATCTCTAGCGTTGGGCTACTGGCGGGTGGGCCAAACATTAATTGGGCCATCTTCCCCATGGGCCACTCCAACTGGCCGAATCCCAATCTCGGGGCTTGACTGATGGACTTGGCACTAGATTGAAGGTTGGGCTTCGCAAGCGGGGTCGTCTGAATAGGCCAAGGCACAGTGAACCCAGGCATGCTGGGCAATGGCACAATGGGCCGCCTACAGATAGGCTGGAGAAGACTAGGTCCAACGACTTTTGGGCTGGAAGGACCAATGCACCTACCCACGACCTGTCCGCACCTGCTAAAAATATAAACTCAAAATCTACCGCAAGAAGGACTCGAACCTGCACTCGCCCGCACTTGCAATAAGGCACTTACCAACTTCGCTACAGTTGATGTTTGTTAATATAAATATGTGCATAGATACTTAATAAGCTTGGCTTGGCTCGTTTAATTGACGAGCTCGAACTATTCCCGAATTATCTCATCTTATTTATACCCTTAGTTCTCAATGTAAATAAAATAAAATTATAAAAAATATTAGTCGGAAGAGTAAAAGGTGTGAATATTTTTACACTATTAAAAATAAGTTTTGAAAATTAATGACATGACATATTTATTAGAATATTTTGCAATAATATTGTTATTTTTAAAAATAAAATAGTAATTGTCATTTGAATAAATAAAATAAAAGTATCAAATAGTGAGCTAAAAGAAATAAATAAAAAGTGTGGGATAATTATATAACATAGCTGCATGAAGCAAAGAAAGTTTATTACATATATGTATATATAAATTGTTAGGTAAAGGAGTAATATTTTTGCATTGTGAGTTTTGAGTAAAGAAAATACTATAATAATTCATTTCATTAAACAAAATATATAATATTAATAGACAAGTAGAAATATAGACTAAGTGGGTGTTTGTCTAAATTTTTAATGAAAAGATATTATAAGAATTTTTTAAGCTTATAAAAATATCAAATTTTATCTCTTAAAATAAGCCTTGCAATGTATGAATAAAATAAAAACTTAAAATTCATACGGTCTAAATTACTATAGGAGTATGTTCAAATTTTAAAAATAAGTGAATACCTCTTTACATTTTGTAGAAGAGCTCATAATATAAAACACTTTATTTTAGAACTATATATATACAAAAATATTTATAAAAAAAAATTGGCATTACACATATATATTAAAAAATTATGGACAAAACCCTTTAAAGTGAAAAAACAAAGGGCAATTTAATAACCAAAAGAAACAATATTATTAATTATAGTGGTTTAGAAAAACCAGCATGAGGTTATTCATTCAGTGGCAGTTACACTAAGTGCCGCCATTTATTATGAATCCCGAGGTGATTTTTCAAAACCGCCGCTAAATGGCTAATTCAGTGGCGGTTTGAATAAATCGCGACCTATTTTCTTGTGGTGTATATACACACACTATATATGTATATAAGTATGAATAAAAAATTATATTATATATATATTTATAAATATTAAATATTATTTAATTCAAAATGAATAAATAGAAAAAATAAGTATACATGTATGAATAATTAGAAAGAAAAAAGATAAAAATAAAAATTATTTAAAATTTTATAGACAAATATATATATATATATATATATAATGAGAATATATGAAATAATGAGAAATGAGAAACAATTATAAATTTATATATATGTATAATATGATAATATATATATGAAATAATGGAAGAAGAGAGAAATGAGAATAAAAAGAAAAGAAAATAATGAAAAAAAAGGAAAAAAATAAAATATGATAATAAAAAGTTATTTAAATTGAATTGTATATATGTGAAATAATTAAGAGTAAATTGATATTTTTATATTAAAATTATGTTAAATGGGCGACAAATGTAGAGAGGGAGGTGGTGTTCATGGTTTTATAAAACAAAAGAAAATTATTTTGTATATTTTTTTTTCACATGAGGGTTTGATCCTTAGTTCAGAAATCGAGGTGGGGGGGTGTAAATTGCAACTAGCCTAATAAAATAATTACCATTTTAATGAAGCCCTTACTTTTCTTTTTTTTGCTAATGTAGTGTCTGATTATATTTGAAAAATTACATTTTTGGTCCCATTGGATGGGGGGGTATGCACTTTTGGTACTTAGGTTGACATTTGTAAGACCAAAACTCTAAAAAATTTTAACACATTTGGGATAGCACCTCAACTTCAGTTAGTGTTTGGGCAAAACTGTTAAATTAAAAAAATTAATTACCCAACATCCCCCAAAAATTTTAAAAATAAATTTTTTTTACAAATATATAACAAAATCCTCATAAAAAATTAAAAATTCTATATATCAGTATAAATATATATAATAAATATCATATACATATATACATAAATAGATATATCACCCACCCCCTCCCCCAACCCCTCATAGCCAGCAATGCCTGGGGGTGGGGAGAGAGGCAGGGGCTGGTTGGAAGAGGCAGAGCGGGTGAGTGGGGGAGAAAGAGCAAAAAGAAAATATATATATATATGTATGTATGTATTGTATATATATATATATATTTATTTATTTATTATTAATTAATAAATTTTAATCAAATTAGCCTAAATTAATTTTTTTTACTTATGTTATTTATTTAAAATCATTACATTATTTTGTTCAAAATAATTAAAAATATTTATTTATTTAAAATTATTAAAATTATACTATTAGAATAAAATTTTAGATTTTATTTTTATTTAAATTATTTATTTTGATTAAAACTCTAGATCACACACATTTTGACTTATTTATTTTTTATTAATTAATAAATTTAATGAAATTAGTTTAAATTAGGGCTTGGTTGTTTATGAATTGGAGCATTTTGTCAACATATTTTAGCAAAATGATTTTTCAGAAGTGACATTGGCGAATGTGATGGTTGTTTGTTTGTATTTTGGGTGGTAGGTGAAAAATGAATTGGGAGAAAATTATTTATTTATTTGTGTTTTAGGAGGGAATAAGATATCATATCAATAACTTTTTTATTAGGTTGGTAGGTCAAAATTGATATTTTAAAAAAACTATTGTTAGTATGATATTTTCAGATCTTATTTTTATTTGTAAACTATTTATTTTAGTTAATAAATATTTGATAAATATATTCAACTTAATCTAATTAAATTATTTTAGATATTATTATTTTTTAATATTATTGAGATATAATTTAAAGACAAAATCTTATTTAATTAAGAGATGGATTTGATTTTTATTTCTATTTTATAATTGGTAAATATGTTTAATTAAATTTGATTAAATTACTTTAGATATGTTGATGATTTTAAATTTTATTTTTTTTAATTCAACTTCAATTAAAAGATTATTTAATATTATAAAAAATTATTAATAAAATTATTTAAATTTATTCTGAGTAATTTAAATAATATTAAAGTTAAACCCCCATGTTAAAATTACAAATAAGTCAAGGGGTATTTTTGTCTGAAAAATAATCAAAACAGCTTTTGAAAGATATTTTTGAATTTTAATATAAATTTTCAACTGATATCTACAAATTTGTTAAGAATGCTAATAGTTCTTCAAAAGTTTTAGTAAATATATGGGGATAGAAATTTTTTTATTAAACTTATAACTATATTACTAAGTTCATATAACGATAATACAAGCCTACACAATAAAAATATGAAATGATATATTCATCTTATATATAATTATAGAGTATAGTTAGATATTTTAAAACATTTAGAAGTCATTTGAGTGGGTTTATAAACTTCTTAAATTATTTTATAAGATATTTAATAGCTTATAAGATGTCAAAAAGTATTTCGTTAATTATAAAATTGTCAAAAAGGTGTTTCATTAATTATAATATTTTATAAGATATTTTAATCATGTTAATTATAAATTTGTCATTACTAATATCATATAAGCTCCAAGATTTTATTATCCAAACACTTTGAGAAATTATTTGTTTTTTCAAAAAATCTAGTATCTTATAAATTTGAAAAATATCTTATAAGATGCAGAAACTCCTTATAAGATTCAGGAGCTTATAAGACATTTTAAATAAGTTCAACCAAACACCTTCTTAATTTCCTTTTAGGCTTTAGCTAGTTCATAATTTTAGTATTTTTATATTTTATTTTAGAATTAAAAAGTTAATTATTCTAATTTAGTTCATTCTTTCTAATTATTGATTGACTTCATGATTAATTGATATTAATGAAATGACGTCAATATAAATTAATTATAAAGTCAAGCAACAATAATTTTAAAATACATGAAGGTTTTTTGCATTTTTTTTTTCATAAAGTGTTTTTTTGCCCTTTTCCATTTTCATAGGGGGTAAAAATGTAAAATTTTCTTTTAACAAAAAAAAATTTGAATTAAGGCCTAAGGCAGGACATAAAACCTTAAATTGACAATATTGCCTTTAAAAAAGTCAAAATTGTTCAATTTTCCTATCAAGTACCGTCGTAAAATGGTTTTGAGGACTAAAATGAAATAATATATTAACGTTAGAGACTAAAAAATGAACTTTCGTTAGTTGGGGACTAAATTGATTCTAGAGTAAAATTTAAGGAACTAAAGTGATTCTATACTTTTATTTTTTTTATTAAATAATTATGTTAATTCATTTTACAACCTAATATGAAAGAAATTAAATTCGGTATACATTATTTATACAAAAAAATGAAAGGAAGAGCTAAAATGGGGGGGGGGATTCAAAAAAATTAATGGAATTCATTTTGAAGGGAATCAAATTTTTGGAAGAAATTAAATTAAATTATTATGTGGAATTAATAACAAAAACAATTGTTATCTTTTAATTTGTCCCAAATTTTGGAGGGAAACTAAATTAGGTAAAACTACAAAATTGGTCCTATACTTATGCCCCATTGGAAAATTTTGATTTTATCTTTTCGGGCCACAAGAATAGTACAATATATCTTGAAATTGGACAATTTGAGGACAAATTGGGCCCGAAACTCATCTGTCAATAGCCTGATCCTACGTGGCACCTGATTTGGCACCATGTGGTGCCATATCATTAAATTTGTCTTCCTTCTTTCTCTCGTGGCAATGACATGGCAATTCAACATGCCATGTCAACAAAAACATGAAAAAAAATAATAAAACATATATAGTTAAGAGGATAAACTGAAATTTTTATTTATAATACTTGAATTAATAAATAAAATATTTTTATTTTGAATTGAACTATTTTACATATATTTATGATTTTAATATTATTGTGTAATTTAGAATTAATTTACTGAAAATGGTCAAGCCCAATTAATAAAATAGATCTTGGTGAAGTCCAATTAATCAAATTTATAAATCAATATGAAAATTAATTCATTAAGAATGACCAATTAGTAACTCATAGGAAAATTGGTCAACCCCATTAAAAAAAAGAATAAGTTGGTAAAGTCCAATTGACAAATTTTATAAATTAATATGAAGCCCAAATCATTTAAAAAACTTTCAAGCCCAATTTTAGAAAAGTAGTTGGTAAAGTTAAGTTAACTCATTCTTTAATTAAGAAAGACACAAATTTTTGAACAAAGTTCAATCACGAAATCACTATAATATTTGTACCTCAATTCTTAAATGAAGTCTAATTCATCAATTCACTAAAAAATTTGGTGAAATACAATTTTAATTAACTAGATAAGCTAAATTAACCAATCTTTAGATTAATGTAAATCTCAATTCACCAATTTACTCACCAAGTTATAATTGGTGAATTCCAATTCTTAAACAAAGCCTAATAAATGATTTTCTAAAACTTTTAGTGAAATTTAGTTCTTAAAAAATAAATTAGAGAATCACAATTAACTAATTTTTTAAATTAAAGTCAAACCCAACGTAATCTTTTACCATTGGTGAATCATTATTCTTAAAAAGAAATTAATTGAAGCTCACAAAGAAGCCCAAGTTATTAATTTACTGAAAAAATGGTCAAGCCCGTTAAGAAAAAAAAGAAGTTGGTAAAATCCAATTGATGAATTTTATAGATTAGTATGAATTTTAAAATCCAATTTTAAAAAAGAAGTTGGCGAAGTTAAATTAACTAATTCTTTAATTAAGAAAGACAAATTCTTAAACAAAGCTCAATCACGAATTCATTAAAATATTTGTAACCCAATTCTTAAATGAAGTCCAATTCATCAATTTACTAAAAAATTTGATGAAATACACATTTTAATTAGCTGGAGAAGTTCAATTAACCAATCTTTAAATTAATGTAAATCTAAATCCACCAATTTACTCACCAAGTTATAATTGGTGAATTCCAATTCTTAAACAAAACCTACTAACTAATTTTCTAAAACATTTTGTGAAATTCAGTTCTTAAGAATAAATTAGAGAAGCACAATTAACTAATTTTTAAATTATTGACACGTCGAATTCTTAAAAAACACACTAATTCATTATAAAATTAATAAATCCCAATTAATAAAAAAGGAGTTGCTAAAGCCCAATTAATCAACTCTGTAATTTAATATCAAACTCAATTCTTTACCAAATAATATTACTTTACTAAAAAATCAATGAACTCATATTAATAAAAAGAAAAGTTGCAAAAGTCCAATTAACAAATTCTTTAAGTTAATGTACAATCTAATTCATATAGAAATCCCAATTCACTAATTTACAAAGCCCAATCAATAAAAAAAAAAAAAAGCTGGTAAAGCCCAATTAATGAAATTTTCAAATTAGTATGAAATCCAATTTGCCAATTCACTAAAATATAGTTAAGCCAATTAGTTAAAAAATAAGCTTGTCAACCCAAAGTAATCAATTATTTAAACTAATGTCAAGTCCAATTAATAAAAAATAAGCTTAGTTCCTTAAAGAAGTCTAATTCACCATTTACCTCATTTCAAATTTGTTCAAGACAAAATCTTACACTGAAGCCTAATTCACCACTTAATTTACTATAAATTTGATCAAACCTATTTCATAAATAAGAACTCCCAATTCAGTGAATAATTCACAAAAAAATTATAAAACCTAATGTTTTAAACAAAATTGGCTCAACTAATGGATCATTGACTTTAAATTTCTTCAAGGTCAATCCTTAAAATAAAACCTAGTCCAACAATAATTCACTAAAAAATTGGTTAAGCCCAATTGCCAAATTCTTTACATTCTTGTGAAGCCCATTTCTTGAACAAAAGCCCAACCCAAAAGTATTTGTAAAAATTTAATTTAATATGCATTTATAATTAGTAACGAAAATCATTGTTATCATATGTGTTCAATTGATATTTGGAGGAAATGAATTTTGGAGGGAAATTAATTGAAGTTTAGTAACTACAAACTTTGTTACAATATTTTTTATTTGTAACAAATATTTTGTTGTCACAAAAGGTACCAAATTTTGTTACAGATATATCTTCTTATATGACAGAAAATGTTATATGTAACAAAATAATATTTTCCATAATGAATTATTATTTAGTTACGAACGTAAAAAAATTAAGGTAACAAATTTGAGTTAAAGGTAACAAGACTTTTACTTAGTTACTCAAGAAATTTTTATTTGTAACAAAAAATCAATTTTGTTACCATGTATCTAACATTTGTAACTAATTTTACCTTTGTTACCAAATTTTTGTTACGTGAAGTGCAATTTGTTGTAGTGCACACTGGGTGGTAATCATAAAACAAGTCTTACACGGTCATGATATTAAAATATTCCAAGTCATAGAATCTTATAAGACAGGGCATTTAAGACTCAGATAGACTTGCACTAATGATGCATAAATACAAGGAATTGGTTATTGTTCCATTTCATGAGCAATCTATGTTAGACGTGGGCGCATGCTAGTAGGTGCTTGTTAGAGAAAAAGTTCACTGAAGACCCGCCCAAAGAATCCAGTACATAACCTTAGTAGTAAGTCAGTAGTGGCAAGTTCTTCAGCTTGGGCTAGTGCATATAATTAGTCATTTGACCTGAGGATCCATGGTAACCTTATGTTTAGGTTCTCCTACTTTGACTCTTCCTTGACCACTTTGCTAGTCATCCGAGTCGAGCTTGGGTATGAGCTCCTTAGGCATGGAGGTTTATGAGATTCAAGATGAGATCCATCTCCTCGTCATTATGAAGAGCGAGTGCATCTCCTGTGTGTTCTATAATGATCGACTCCACCAAATCCTTGCGTAAGGTACTATCACAATTTGGAAAAAGAAATTTCCAAAGATGAGTTCATAAAGGGGAATCAAACATTAGGAATAGAAACATAGCTATCGAGGCTATTAGGGAGCCGACAGACATCTTGCCTAGGCCTCTTTTGGGATGTAGGAGACGGAATGACTGTATTTGCATGGCAAGCGTAGAGCTAGAATAGTTCACCAAGAGCATATTCATTTTGATCAATTAGTTGGGCTCCATGGGCTTGAGGTTGGACATCGACCATGGAGATTGGGTATTCTTCAATTATAGATATTAATTGAATAGAGTTATTAATTTAAAGGAGTTTAAAGTAATGTGAATATTTTGATATTCTTAATATCACATGAGTTGTGAGCCCATATCCAATGAATGGTATAACCTAATAGGTCACACACAAAAGCTAACAGGAAGTTCTATTTGATGAAGTGAATTTTCTAAGAGTTAAAAAATTCCTCGTGACCAATTTGGTGGAGGAAAAATGATTGATTGGCTAACTTTTGGTAATTTTGGCTTGATCGATTTAATTGTTAAATTGATCAAAATAATTTAAGGAGTTAAATTAGATCAATTAAATTAAGGAGTTAATTTAATTAGTGCCATACTACTATCAATTGGTCGAGTTAACTTGAGGAGTTAGGTGAAGGCAAGTAATGCACTAGGATCCAATAATAAACTTCAAAAACTTAAAAAAACTAGAGCTTTACAAGCTAAAATCATCTAATCATGCTAGGGATTCAGATTAAGGTAGAGAGGTACCTTGAATAGCAAATTTCCAAGGAGAAAATAGGGAACTCTGCACCAATCCAGAATATACCAGACAGCGGTACAATAGGAAGAGAATAGCTTTTGCCTCTTTTAAACTTCTCCAAAGATAACCAAAATATTCTTATATCCTCTCAACACCTTTAAGAAGATACTATGAAAATTTTGGATCAAAACACCTTCTGGATCTCCTAGAAAAAAATTCATCAAATCGCTGCTATGTTTCAGTGGATGTCCAAAGCTAGCAAATCAAGTGTTTTGCCTCTATTGTAATGACCCACACACCAATTGAACTTCCATTTCTCCTCACTTTTAGCTAGAGAAAGAGAGGAGAAAAAAAATGGTGGAGGCTGATTTGGGGTAGGAGAAGAAGAAAGAAAGCAAAGCTTCAACACATGATACAATGCTTGGAGAGAGTTTTGGAGGGAAACATGAAAGATTCTAACCTTCACACTAATTGCATTCAAGCGGCCGATCCTTTCACTTCCAAGGGAGGATGGTGTGTGATGCCAAGGTGGAATCACACCATCCTCGGGGGTGGGGGAGCGCACTTGCCTTGCTTAGGTGGTAAATGCAAATTCAAATCTTAATTGAATTTGTGTGCACTTCAATTACATTTGAAATCTAATTTCAAATTAATTAAAATGCCAACTCAAATGAACCTTTCATTTGTATTTTTCCTCCAAAATATATTCTTCTCTTTAATTAAATTAAACATTTTAAAATTTAATTGATTAACCTTTGACTTAACTCTTAAGTTAAACAAGCTAAACTCTTAAGTTTAATTTTGTTAACTTAACTCTTTAACTTGACCAATTGATGATCATTTGGCACCAAATAATTAAGTCCTTAATTATTAGTTTAAGTTAACTCCTTAAATTATTGATTAATTTAATACTTAAATTAATCAAGCCAAAAGTGACCTTCAAATTGGACACCTCAAAATCGGTTTCATGGAGTAATTCTCTAACACTTAGAAAATTGCTCCATCAATTAGGAAACTAATTGGAATTTGTGTATGACCCAATAGGTTCTACCATTCATTGGACATGGGATCACCACTCCTTGTGACTTTTGAATATCTTATATTCATTTTAATTTAAAACACTTTTAAACTAATCAACTTAATTCAATTAATCTCATTAATTCAAAAGTACCTAATCAACATGGTTGATTTCCAACCTCAAGCCCATAGCAACCAACTACTTGGCCAAAATAAATGCTTTTGGAGAACTATTATAGTTCTACACTTACCATAAAAATACTATCCTTCTGTCTCCTATCTCCCGAAAGAGGCCTAAGGCAAGATATTTCTCGATTCCCTAATAGCCTCAATACTATGTCTCTATTCTAAATGTTCAATTCCATTGTATGACCTCATCTTTAGAAAACTCCTTTTCCAAATTATCACACCACCTTGCGCAAGGATTTTTTGGAATCGATCATTATAGAACAGATAGGAGATGTACTCGCCCTTCAAAAAGCAAGGAGTTGGATTCCATCTTAGATCTCACAAACCTCCATATTTAGTAGCTTGTGCCCAATCTCAACTCGTGAGGCCTACTAAGTGATCTAGGAAGAGTCAAAGCATAAGGACCGAACATAAGGTTACCATAGATCTCATGTCAGAGGACTAATAACTTCCAACTTGCCACTTTGGCTATCTAGTGGATACTTCCGGTGGGTTTTCAGTGCCTTGTTCTCTAACAAACACCCACTAACATATACCCATATATGGATTGCTCATGGAATGGAGTAATATCTAACTCTTGGATTTATGCATTATTAGTGTAAGTCTATCTAGATCCTAGATGCCCCATCTCATAAATCCTATAACTTGGAAGATTTAAGATCATAACTGTGTAAGACTTATTTCATGATCACCAAACCAAGTCCCATAGTTATGACTGATCTAAGAGCTTTATCCAAATGCCAGTGAAGTAATAAAGAGAATAAGATGAAGATGGTCATATAAAGAATATCATTCATTCAAGATTATTTTACAAGAAAATAGTTTTTACAAGGTCAATCCTATTGGCTTGCCGAGCACTATTCCAACAATCACCCACTTACCCTAAAGCCAATGCCTCATGGCCTTTAGACCCATCTTCTCAAGATATCCTTCAAACACCTTTTGTGTTAGGGGTTTTGTTAGTAGGTCTGCTATATTCTTTTCTGAGGTAACTCTCTCCACTCGGATGTCGCCCTTATCAATGATCTCCTGGATCAAATGATATCGCCTCAAAATATGCTTATATCGCTAATGAGATCTTAGCTCTTTAGCTTGCACTATAATCCCGTTGTTGTCACAGAAGATAGCTACTGGCTTAGTAATGCTAAGCACTATATTCAACTCCTTAAATGAAGTTTTTATCCAAACAACTTCCTTTGCAACTTTCAAATCTGCAATACGTTCTATCTCTATAGTAGAATTAGCCATGGTGTCTGGCTTGGAATTCTTCCAACTCATCGCATTGCCATTGAGGTAAAATACAAATCTAGAAGTGGATTTCATGTCATCTGCATCGGATTGGAAACTAGAATCCAAAAACCCCTCTAGTTTCAATTCTCTATTGACGTATAACAAAAAAAATCCTTAGTCCTTCCAAGTACTTAAGGATTGCTCTAACTACTATCTAGTGATTTTCACAGTGATTGGATTGGAACCTAATCGTAACATTTAGCGAGTGTGCCACATTCGGTCTTATACATTGAACTGCATACATTATGCTTCCAATGGCAGAGGCATAAGGTATGTGGGACATCCTCTATCTCTCATTTTCAGTCTTAGGGGCCATGGACTTGGAGAGACGAATGCCATGTCCCATGGGACTGATCTCTCCTTGGATTCTTCCATACTAGACCTCTTTAGTATTTTGTCAATGAGTTTGGGATAGCCACAACATCCTCTTAGATCTATCTCTATAAATACGTATTCCTAATACATAGGATACTTCTCCTAAATTCTACATGGAGAATTGAGTAGATAACCATGCTTTAGTATACTTAACATTCCTACCTTATTCCCAAGGAGAAGTATGTCATCGACATAAAGCACAATAAACTGTACACTACTCCCACTAGCCTTCTTATACACATATGGTTCATACATATTTTTGACAAATCTAAACTATTTGAACATTTTGTCAAAATGTATATTCCAACTTCAAGATGCTTGTTTGAGTCTATAAATGGATCTTTGGAGTTTGCAAGCTTTTTGCTCACTCCCCTTGTATATAAAACCTTGTAGTTGCTTCACATAGATTTCTTTTTCAAAGTCTCTATTGAGGAAATAAGTTTTCACATCCATTTTCCATATTTCATATTCATAATACGCGACTATGACAAGTAGAATCCAAATGGACTTAGGCATTGCAATCAATGAAAAGGTTTCCTTAAAATCGATATCAAGTTTTTGAGTGTAACCTTTTGTCACTAGTCGTGCCTTCAAACTCACCACTTCTCCATCTACTCCTAACTTTCGCTTATAGATCCACTTGCAACCAATGAGAATTATTCCTTTTGGTGGATCTACGAAAGTCTACTTTGTTGGAGTAGATAGAGTCTATTTTGGATCTCATGGCTTCAAGCCAACGTCTCGAATCCATGTCCAATGTAGTTTCCTCATAGGTCTTTAGATCATTAACCGATTGGCTTGTCTCATGAAGAAATTTGAACATTTTGGGTTACTTCTTGATTTGGTCCGACCTTCTAAGAAGATGTGTGTGAGGCTCATGTTGCTCGCTTGTTTCCATCACTTGTAGGATTTTATGATCATTTTGAACTTTATGAAGTTCAACAATAATGCCATTTCTATCTTATAGAAATTATTTTTTTTCCCAAAAAGTAAGCATTCCTTAAGATAAACACCTTTTGTTCCGAGGGATCACAGAAGTAGAAACCCATAGACTCTCTTGGGTATCCCACAAACTTGCACAAGGTGGATCTACTATCCAACTTATCTCTGACTATCCGTCTCATGCGCGAGAGATCCACAAACCTTGAGATATTGGTAAGATGGTGCTTTGCCATACCACATCTCATGTGGTATCTTTGGCACCGACTTTGAGGGCACTATTTTTAGTAGCTTCGATACCGTATCTAAAGAGTATCCCCAAAAGGATATGGGCAATCAAAAAAGCTCATCATGTAATATAACATGTCCAACAACGTACAGTTTCTCCTCTCGACTACTCCATTGTGTTAGGGTGTGCCGGATAGAGTCTGTTGAGAAAGAATCCCATTCCCCTTTAGATAATCAAAGAATTCGGGGTTCAGGTATTCTTCCCCTCGATCCAATCAAAGAGCTTTAATACTTAGCTCTAATTAATTTTCCACTTCATTCCTATACACTTTGAACACTTCAAAGTGTTAGAAATAGTGCCCGGCAAGCTAATGATTTTGGCTTTGTAAAACTATTTTCTAAAGAGACAATCTTGATTGAATGATATCTTACATATGGCCACATTCATCTTATGCATTATATTACTTCACTGGCATTTGGATGAAGTCCTTAGATCACACATGACTACGGGACTTGGTCAGTTCACTGGGTGGTGATCATGGAATAAGTCTTACATGGTCGTGATCTTAAATATTCCAAGTCATAGGATCTTACGAGACGGGACATCTAAGATCTGGACAGTCTTGTACTAATGATGCATAAATCCAAAGAGTTGGATATTGCTCCGTTCCATGAGCAACTGTATATGATACGGGTGCATGTTAGTGGGTGCTTGTTAGAGAACAAGGCACTGAAGACCCACCGGAGACTCCACTAGGTAGCCGTAGTGGCAAGTCGGTAGTGGCAAGCTCTCCTACTTACGCTAGTGCATATAAATTAGTCCTTTGACCTGAGGATCCATTGTAACCTTGTGTCCGGTCCTCATACTTTGACTTATCCCTAGTCAACCAACGGGCCGTTCGGGGTATGATTGGGTATGAGCTACTTGGCATGGAGGTTTATGAGATCCAAGATGGAATCCGACTCCTCACTTTTGTGAAGGGCGAGTACATCTCCTATGCATTCTATAATGATCATATTCCAGAAATACTTGCGCAAGGTGGTATGACAGTTTGGGAAAAGAGTTTTTCAAAAGATAAGGTCATACATCGAAATTGAACATTTAGAATAGAAGTATAGAATCGAGGCTATTAGGGAGCTGACAAATATCTTGCCCTAGGCCTCTTTCATGGAGATAGGAGATGGAAGGACCGTATTTGCATGGAATGCGTAAAGCTTTAAAAGGTTCATACAGAGACATTCATTTCGACCAATTAGTTGGGCTCCATGGGCTTGAGGTTGGACATCGACCATGGAGATTAGGTACTCTTCAATTGGTAGAGATCGATTGAATCGAGTCGACTAGTTTAAAAGGAGTTTTAAACTAGAATGAATATTTGATATTCAAAAGTCACAAGGAGTTGTGAGCCTATGTCTGATGAATGGTTGAACCCAATGGGTCACACACAAAAGCCTTGAACTTTTCTAAGTGGTGAAAGAAGAATTTCTAAGTGTCAGAAAATACGTCCCTCTTAAGGGACCGATTTTGAGAGAGAGATTTCAAGATCAATTATGGCTTGATTGATTTAAGTGTTAAATTAATCAACTAATTTAAGGAGTTAAATTAGGCAAATAATTAAGGAGTTGATTATTTGAGCCACATTGATAGTTGAATAACTAAAGAAAACTTAAAGAGTTAAGTTTGCTTGATTTAATTGTTAAATCAAGTTGAATTAATTAAATTAATTGGATTAATTTAATTAATAGGAGAATATATTATTGGAGGGAAGAATTCAAATATGATTTGAATTAATTGGAATTGGATTCCAATTAAGCAAGTTGGCAAGACCACATGATAGTGGAATTACCAACTTACAATTATGCCCTTGGACTTTTCAGTCCCCCCCTTAGCATGGGAGGTGTGATGCCACCTTGGCATCACATCTCTCACACCTCTATATAAGGGGAGGTGGAGTGGCCAAAAATCAGTCCACATTCATTAGCCAAAATTCTGAATTTTGCAAGCTAAATTCTTCCTCCAAAATTCTCTCCAAAAGTTAGTAGAGATCTAACTTCCGTCCATTCTCTCTCTCACTCAAAAACCTTCTCCTTCACCAAACAACTCCAGATCTACTCCAGCTAAATATCTGGACGTTCTAGGATTGCTTTAAGGTGTGTGGACTTGCATTGGAGGTGACCACAAGTGAGGCCACTCAATTCCAGAAAAGGTTTCTGCAGAACAATCCAATTCACGATTTTATCCTGGAGCGATCCGATGGATATTTGAGCCAATTTGTTTCACAGAAGATCTGAATTTGAGTTATAATTCTGGATAATTTTTCCTCATTTCATTTGGAGGTCCGAATTGGAAGATATTCTCCTTTTTCTCCGCTGTGCCAGAAACTGCCAGAAATCTGTGATAGGAAGAATCATCCATCATCTCCTTGGATTTTGAGCGATTCAGGTTGGTATCCTCTGATTAATCCATTTATGTTGTATGATATATGCCTGGGGATGTTGTTTTGGTTCGAGATTTTCTATTTAATTTTGAATTTGTTTGGCTTATCTCGACCATAGCACTTTCAAGTGGTATCGGAGCCAATATCATGCACTTATTTGGATTTTTGTTGCACAATTGGATCATGTGATGATCTGATTGAATCATCCACATACTTGATTGATTGATGAATTGGAGTGTGTGGATTGGAGACGCAAGTGGATTATATGTTTGATGAATTGAAAGCATGTTATTATGTGATTTAATTGTTAATTTGTATAGTTAGCATGTTTTAATTCATAGAAGTTAATGTTGAATTTTGATTTGACATTAATTGATGTTATATGTTGATATAGCATGTTATTGAATGGCTGAAAGTGTTCTGGTCATTTTTGGATCCAATTGGATTGGAGTTTATTTGGAGATTGTTTGAAGAATATGATTCTCACCTTGACTAGTTTTTTGGAGCAAGTTTGTGCACTTTAATTTTCAGTTTTTGAAACTGTTTTGAATCTGAAATTTGGGCAGAAATGTGTATCAATGTGTTGGTCACACATGGTAGAAAGATAGGTGCACATGAAAGTTGAAGGAATGGGGCCCAAAACTGAGTGGCTGCAGCGGCCGGACGCTGCCGGGCGTGCGTAGCCAGCGTGCGCGGGCAGCGCCTGGCTGTATCCGGCAGCAGCAGCACCTGGTTTGGGGGGCGATTTTTGAGCCCCCAAGTCCATCCTTTGATGCTCCTAATTGTTTTGCATTGCACAAAACACATGCACAAGTGTTGTGCAAGGTCTCAAAATTATGTTTGACATTTTTGAGTGCTCCTTAAAATTGGTTAAAGTTGATCTCCAAGATAGTTGCATAATTGTTATGCATGACCAATTTCTTGTTTATATGGTGAGCATTTAATTGGTAGAATTAATTTTTAATTCTTGTTTATTTATTGTTCATTTAATTGTTGAATGGATGATGAATGAATGGGGATGATCATGAGCCTTTTATATGATTTTATTTATTTTCAAGTTGTTGAAAAGTTGGTTGTATTAAATTGAGGCTTGCATGCCTCTTGATTCATCTTGTAAAAGTTATGAGAGTAGAACTTTAGGAGTGAGGATTTCCTACTCATGTAATTGTTACAAGGAGCAAATGAGACCATTGGAGGCATGAAGACCTTATGAAGGCCCATGAATGTATGGGATACTATCATGTAATAGCTAAATTTAATCAACCCACTTAAAATCAGCTAAGTGATGCACCTATGGCTCTAAGTGCATCACTTGGTTAAGGCTCATGGTCATCCCACCCTAGATGTATGCTTGACGCATTTACTTATTTATACTTTCCATATCCTATTTTGTATACGATGCAAGACTAGGATATAGAGAACCTAAATAAGAAGATAAAATAATGATGAGATCTTTGCAAGCAAAAAAATCCTCCACTTAGAAAGTCTAAGTATTTTTCAAATATTAAGTCAAAATGGATTTCATATTAAAAGGAGTTTTAATTAATCCAAGCCTTCTACCAATAGTATGTGGCATGATGATGCTAGCATCATTTGTGTGATGTCTCACGAGTCGTGGGTCACACTTATGGTAGAAAAGTTGTGTCCACATACTTAGCATAAGATGCACTTTGGTTGGGGAACGCCCACGCATTGGCACACGAGTCGTGGGATGACGTGTGGCCCATCTCGAACCGAAGCATGATTGGTAGGTTTGACTTAACACTTAGTAATGTAGATGTCGCACGAGTCGTGGGTCTACATGAAAAGCGAGGCAAAATATATCAAGAATTGCATAAGATGCAATTAGCAAAAGTTGCTTACCCTTCGATTGTTTGTGGATGTCTCACGAGTCGTGGGTCCACTTGCAAGTCCTCGGGATCTTGATTCTCACTAGGAAATATGATTTCCCGAATTCTTTTTAAGGGTAAATGATTTAATAAAATAGTGGGAGAAAAACATGCTTGAAAGACCATAAACATGTTTTCAATATCAAATCAATCGCATGCTTATTCTTTTCTTTTTCGCCTCTTTGTAGATTTGCGAAATCTTCAAAATCAAAATGGCTAAGAATCCACTCTCAACTATTTTGGAAACCAATAAGCTAACCGGGCCAAACTTCCAAGACTGGCTAAGAAATCTCAAAATCATTCTTGACTCTGATAAGAGGACCTATGTCCTAGACAAGTATCCAGTGGATACATTGGACAATGACCTTTACATAGATTTGATCTTACAGTCATTGCCACCATCGTTCGACCAGTTTGTTATGAACTTCAACATGTCCAAGCAAGAAGTCACGATTAACGAACTGGTGAACATGCTTGTGACCGCTGAGGCCACATTGAAAGGGGACAAACCTCTTATGCTTACATCCACCTCTAAGTCCAAAGGTCCCAAAGGCCCTAGGAAAGGAGGAAAGAGGAAGAAAAATTCTTCTTCAAAAGGGAAGCAACCCGAGAAAGGTTCCGGGAAGATAAGAAAAAGGCTAAAGTAAATGCAAACTGTTTCCACTGTGGCGAAAAGGGTCATTGGAGAAGAAATTGTAATGCTTACCTTGCTATTCTTACGAAGGGTATGTTTTTCATTGAGGTGCATTTAACGATGAATTCTTCGGCATGGGTATTCGATACCGCATGCGGTTCTCACCTCTGTAATTCATTGTAGGGGATGGAAAGAAGAAAAAGTCTACGTGAAGGGGATATGATCCTCCGCCTGGGAAATGGAGTAATTGTTGCTGCCACATTCCAAGGAATAATCAAGCTAGATTTAGGGAATAAAAGCCTTGTACTTGATCCAGTTTACTATGTACCCAATCTTGTCAAAAACATTATTTCTATTCCCGTTCTAGATAATGAAGGATATGATTTTTCAATATCGAATGGGAATCTATTGGCATCAAAGAATGGTTGTTTAGTTGCTAAAGGTACATTGTCTAATGGATTGTACATACTTAATTCCCAAACTTCACTAATGCACATTCAATCAAATAAAAGGAAGCAAGATATCCAAGAAGATGCCATGCTATGGCATGCAAGACTTGGCCATATATCCAAAAATAGGATGAACAAGTTAGAGGCTCTCAAAACACTAAATGTTAGTGGCATTGAAGAACTTCCAACTTGTGAGTCCTGTTTAAAAGGAAAAATGACCAAAGCTCATTTTGTAGGACAATCGGAGTGCTCCACAAATCTTTTGGATTTGATCCACACAGATGTTTGTGGACCACTAAGAGTTAGTGGGAGAGGTGGCTATTCCTACTTCATCACCTTTACCAACGATCACAGTTGTTTCGAACACTTGTATCTTATGAAGAACAAATCTGAAGCTTTTGAAAAGTTCAAAGAGTATAGAAATGAAGTAGAAAAGCAACTACGGCTAAGTATTAAAACTCTTCGATCGGATCGAGGAGGAGAATACTTGAGCACCGAATTCTTAGATTATCTAAAAGAGAATGGGATTCTCTCACAATGGACTCCCCCCGGCACACCCTAGCTCAATGGAGTAGCCGAGAAGAGAAACCACACATTGTTGGACATGGTGTGTTCCATGATGAGCTTATCCGATGTACCGATATCCTTTTGGGGATATGCCTTGACTACGGCAGCGAAGTTACTAAATATAGTACGTTCAAAGTCGGTGCCAAAGACACCATATGAGATATGGCATGGCAAAGCACTCTCTTATCAATATTTGAAGATTTGGGGATCTCCTGCCTACGTAAGACGGACAGTGGGAGATAAGTTGCATAGTAGATCCATCTTGTGCAAGTTTGTGGGATACCCAAGATAGTCTATGGGTTATTATTTTTATGATCCCTCGGAACAAAAGGAGTTTGTCTCGAGGAATGCTTTCTTTTTGGAAAAGGAATTTCTATTGGATAGAAATGGCGTTGTTGTTGAACTTGATGAAGTTCAAAATGATCAACAAATCCCACAGGGGGTGGAAACAATTAAATCACAAAAGCCCGATACACATCCTCTAAGAAGGTCTGACCGCATCAAGAAGCAACTCGAAATGTTCGGATTTCTTCATGAGACGGGTCAGTCGGATAGTGATCCGAAGACCTATAAAGAAGCTATGTTGGACATAGACTCAAGACGCTGGCAAGAAGCCATGAGATCTGAAATGGACTCCATGTACTCAAACAAAGTATGGACTTTGGTAGATCCACCGAAGGGAATAGTTCCTGTAGGTTGTAAGTGGATCTATAAGCGAAAGCTTGGAGTAGATGGAGAAGTGACAACTTTTAAGGCGCGACTAGTGGCTAAAGGTTATACTCAAAGACCTGGTATTGATTTCGAGGAAACCTTTTCACCAGTCGCAATGCCTAAGTCCATTCGGATCCTACTTGCCATAGCTGCATATTATGACTATGAGATATGGCAAATGGATGTGAAAACCGCTTTTCTCAATGGAAACATTGAAAAGGAAATATACATAGAGCAACCACAAAGTTTCACACTCAAAGGGAGCGAGCAAACGGTTTGCAAACTTCAAAGGTCCATTTATAGACTTAAACAAGCGTCTCGAAGTTGGAATATACGTTTTGATAAGACAGTCAAATCGTTTGGCTTTGTCAAGAACGTATATGAACCCTTTGTGTATCAAAAGGCCAGTGGGAGTTCTGTACAGTTTATTGTGCTTTATGTCGATGACATCCTTCTCATTGGGAATGAGGTTGGAATGTTAGAGTGTACTAAAGCATGGTTATCTACACAATTCTCCATGAAGGATTTGGAAGAGGCATCCTACGTATTAGGAATACGTATCTATAAAGATAGATCGAAGAGGATGTTGGGGCTATCCCAAACCATGTACATTGATAAAATACTAAAAAGGTTTAGTATGGAGGAATCCAAGAAATGATTTCTTCCTATGGGACATGGCATTCGTCTCTCGAAGTCTATGGCCCCCAAGACTGAGCAAGAGAAACGAAAGATGTCCCAAATACCCTATGCCTCTGCCATAGGGAGCATAATGTATGCTATTCAATGTACAAGACCGGATGTGGCACACTCGCTAAGTGTTATGAGTAGGTTCCAATCCAATCCCGGTGAAAGTCACTAGATGGCCGTAAAGACAATCCTTAAGTACTTGAGAAGAACTAAGGATTTATTCTTAGTATACGGTAATGGAGAATTGAAACTAGAAGGGTTTTCGGATTCAAGTTTCCAATCCGATGTAGATGACCTCAAATCCACTTCTAGATTTATATTTTGCCTCAATGGCGGCGCGGTGAGTTGGAAAAGTTCCAAACAAGACACCACGGCCGACTCAACCACAGAGGCAGAATATATTGCGGCTTCTGAAGCCGCAAAGGAAGGTGTTTGGATGAAAAACTTCATTCAAGAGTTGAATGTAGTACCTAGCATAGCTGAGCCAGTTGTTGTCTTCTGTGACAACACCGGGGCGGTAGCACAAGCTAAGGAGCCCAGATCTCATCAACGATCCAAGCACATTTTAAGGCGATATCATTTGATCAGAGAGATCATTGAGAGAGGCGACAACCAAGTAGAGAGAGTTGCCTCGAAAGAGAATATAGCAGATCCACTAATAAGCCCTTAGGACAAAAGGTCTTTGAAGGACATCTTGAGAAGATGGGTCTTAAGACTGTAAGGCATTGGCTTTAGGGCAAGTGGGAGATTGTTAGAAATAGTGCCCGGCAAGCCAATGATTTTGGCTTTGTAAAACTATTTTCTAAAGAGATAATCTTGATTGAATGATATCTTACATATGGCCACATTCATCTTATGCATTATATTACTTCACTGGCATTTGGATGAAGTCCTTAGATCACACATGACTACGGGACTTGGTCAGTTCACTAGGTGGTGATCATGAAATAAGTCTTACACGGTCGTGATCTTAAATATTCCAAGTCATAGGATCTTACGAGATGGGACATCTAAGATCCGGACAGACTTGCACTAACGATGCATAAATCCAAAGAGTTGGATATTGCTCCGTTCCATGAGCAACTGTATATGATACGGGTGCATGTTAGTGGGTGCTTGTTAGAGAACAAGGCACTGAAGACCCACCGGAGACTCCATTAGGTAGCCGTAGTGGTAAGTCGGTAGTGGCAAGCTCTCCTACTTACGCTAGTGCATATAAATTAGTCCTTTGACTTGAGGATCCATTGTAACCTTGTGTCTGGTCCTCATGCTTTGACTTATCTCTGGTCACCCAGCGGGCCGTTCGGGGTATGATTGGGTATGAGCTACTTGGCATGGAGGTTTATGAGATCCAAGATGGAATCCGACTCCTCGCTTTTGTGAAGGGCGAGTACATCTCCTATGCATTCTATAATGATCATATTCCAGAAATCCCTGCGCAAGGTGGTATGACAGTTTGGGAAAAGAGTTTTCCAAAAGATAAGGTCATACATCGAAATTGAACATTTAGAATAGAAGCATAGAATCGAGGCTATTAGGGAGCCGGCAAATATCTTGCCCTAGGCCTCTTTCATGGAGATAGGAGATGGAAGGACCGTATTTGCATGGAACGCGTAGAGCTTTAAAAGGTTCATACAGAGACATTCATTTCGACCAATTAGTTGGGCTCCATGGGCTTGAGGTTGGACATCGACCATGGAGATTAGGTACTCTTCAATTGGTAGAGATCGATTGAATCGAGTCGACTAGTTTAAAAGGAGTTTTAAACTAGAATGAATATTTGATATTCAAAAGTCACAAGGAGTTGTGAGCCTATGTCCGATGAATGGTTGAACCCAATGGGTCACACACAAAAGCTTTGAACTTTTCTAAGTGGTGAAAGAAGAATTTCTAAGTGTTAGAAAATATGTCCCTCTTAAGGGACCGATTTTGAGAGAGAGATTTCAAGATCAATTATTGCTTGATTGATTTAAGTGTTAAATTAATCAACTAATTTAAGGAGTTAAATTAGGCAAATAATTAAGGAGTTGATTATTTGAGCCACATTGATAGTTGAATAACTAAAGAAAACTTAAAGAGTTAAGTTTGCTTGATTTAATTGTTAAATCAAGTTGAATTAATTAAATTAATTGGATTAATTTAATTAATAGGAGAATATATTGTTGGAGGGAAGAATTCAAATATGATTTGAATTAATTGTAATTGGATTCCAATTAAGCAAGTTGGCAAGACCACATGATAGTGGAATTACCAACTTACAATTATGCCCTTGGACTTTTCAGTCCCCCCCTTAGCATGGGAGGTGTGATGCCACCTTGGCATCACACCTCTCACACCTCTATATAAGGGGAGGTGGAGTGGCCAAAAATCAGTCCACATTCATTAGCCAAAATTCTGAATTTTGCAAGCTAAATTCTTCCTCCAAAATTCTCTCCAAAGTTAGTAGAGATCTAACTTCCATCCATTCTCTCTCTCACTCAAAAACCTCCTTCTTCACCAAAAAACTCCAGATCTGCTCCAGATAAAGATCTGGATGTTCTAGGATTGCTTTAAGGTGTGTGGACTTGCATTGGAGGTGACCACAAGTGAGGCCACTCAATTCCAGAAAAGGTTTCTACAGAATAGTCCACTACACGATTTTATCCTGTAGTGATCCGATGGATATTTGAGCCAATTTTTTCACAGAAGATCTGAATTTGAGTTATCTTTCTTGAGAATTTTTCCTCATTTCATTTGGAGGTCCGAATTGGAAGATATTCTCCTTTTTCTCTGCTGTGCCAGAAACTGCCGGAAATATGTGATAGGAAGAATCATCCATCATCTCCTTGGATTTTGAGCGATTCAGGTTGGTATCCTCTGATTAATCCATTTATGTTGTATGATATATGCCTGGGGATGTTGCTTTGGTTCGAGATTTTCTATTTAATTTTGAATTTGTTTGGCTTATCTCGGCCATAGCACTTTCACAAAGGCTTTGGACTTGTACTTCATAGGATACATTTGTTTGAACCGACTATAATCATCGGTGAAAGTGATGTAGTAGGATTAGCCTCATATCCTACAAACTCTTAGTAGGCCACAAACATCCATATGGATCAAATCCAAAGGACTTGTGAAGTGCTCCGTTTATCCTACAGAAGGTGCCTTGGTCATTTTTTCCTTTAAACAAGATTCACAAGTAGGAAGATCCTGAATGCCACTAACATTAGTGCTTTGAGAGCTTCTAACTTGTTCATTCTATTTTTAAAAATATGCCCAAGTCTTGCATGCCATAGAATGGCATTTTCTTAGTTATCTAATTTTCTTTTACTTGATTGAATATGCATAAGTGAAGGTTGAGAATTAAGTATGTACAATCCGTACTTTAATATACCTTGTGCAATTAAGGAACCTTTCTTTAATGCTTTCAACATCCCATTCGATATAGAAAAATCATACCCTTCATTATTTAGAACGGGAATTGAAATAATGTTGTTAACAAGATGGGGACACATAATAAACAGGATCAAGTACAATGCAAGCATTCCCTAAGTCCGACTCGATTACACATTGGAAGGTGGCGACAACTCTTGCTAAATTTCTTAGGCGCAAGATCATATCCCCTGCATGAAGACTCTTTCTGCTTTCTATCCCCTATAACAAATTACAAAGGTGAGAACCACATGTGGTATCAAATACCCATGAGGAAGAATTAGTCATCAAGTGCACTTCAATGAAATACATACCTTTCTCAAGTGTTGCAAGGTAAGCTTTGCAATTTCTCTTCCAATGTTTCTTCTCGCAACAATGGAAACAATTTGCTTCAGTTTTAACCTTCTTCTTAACCCTCCCAAAACTTTTCTTGGGTTGCTTATCTTAGGAGGAGGAACTCTTCTTCCTCTTACCTCTCTTTCTAGGACCCCTAAGGCCTTTCGACTTGGAGGAGGCTGCAAGCATAAGAGGTTTCTTCTTTCTCATAGTCACCTCGATGGTCACAAACATGTTCACCAATTATCAATTGCAACTTCTTGCTTGGACATGTCAAAGTTCATAACAAATTGGTTTAACGATGGTGGCAATAACTATAGGATCAAATCCACATAGAGGTCGTTGTCCATGACCATATCTAATTGTTCAAGTTTCTCGATGAGTCATATCATCTTGAGCCCACGATTATAAACATTAGACCCCTCACTTATCCTTGATCTAAAGAGCTCCTTTAACAAAGCGAACCTTTAGTGTCTTGATTGCACACCATACAACTCTTGTAGGTATATATAGATCTCTCGAGTGTGTTTCATGTGCTCATGAGTCTTTTGGAGCTCGTTAAACATGGAGGCCAACATGACACATCTAACTTGTAGATCATCATCTACATATTTCATGAATATTTTAATGAGCTTGGTCAGTGGTGTCATCACCAATTGTGTCCACAAAACTTTAATCAAGGACGTATGTCCTCTTTTTAGAGTCAAGAATTATTTTAAGGTTTCTCAACCAATCTTAGCAGTTAGGCCCAATGAGTTTATTGGTTTCCAAAGTACATGCTAGTGGATTCTTAGCTATTTGATTGAAGATTACGAAAATCTACAAGAAGTGAAAAAAAAGTATAATCATATGATTGAATTTGATATTAAAAACATGTTTATAGCTTCCCAAGCATGTTTTCCTCCCACTATTTTATCAAATCCTTCGCCCCCAAGAAGAATTCGGGAAATCATTTTTTCTAGTAAGAATCAAGGCCCTAAAGACTTGCAAGTGGGCCCCCGTGACTGGATGTATATCCACAAGCAATCTAAAGGTAAGCAACTTTTGCTAATTGTATCTCATTCAACTCTTGATATATTTTGCCTCACATTTTCATATAAATCCCCTATAAGGATGACTTTTACATTACTCAGTGTTAAGTCAAACCTACCAATCAAACTTTGATTCAAGACAGGCACCACAACATCCCATGTGATTGAGTGTATAATGTATGGGTGTTCTTAAATCAAAGGTATATCTCATGCTAAGTATATGGTCACAACTTTCCACCTAAGTGTGAACCCCGTGATCGGATGTATATCACACAAATGTGGTAGAATCTATTAGCTATTCTGTTGATTCTTCTCCAAATAGGAACCACCCAATTTACAAATTTCATTAACCACAAAATTTGATGAGTAGCGATTAGCATCACACATACTATTGTTAGAAGGCATGGATTAATTAAAACTCTTTTAATTTGTATCCATTTTGATTTACTATTTGAGAAGCACTTAGCCATTCTAAGTAGAAGGTTTTGCTTGCAAAGATCTCATCATTCTATCTTCTTATTTAGATTTTCTATATTCTAAACATGCATCTCATACATCAATATGATATGTAAAGCATAAATAAGTAAATGCACCTAGCATGCTCCTAAGGTAGGATGACCATGAGCCTAACAAAGTAGTGCACTTAGAGCCATATGTGTACCACTAGTTGATTTTAAGTAGGTTGATTAAATCTAGCTATTACATAAGTATATCCCATATATTCATGGGTCTTCTCCTTGTAACAATTACATGAGAAAGAATCCTCATTCCTAGTTATTCTCCTCTCATAACATTTATAAGATAGAATTAAGAGGCACGCAAGCCCCAATTTAATACAACCCTTTTCAACAACTTGAAACAAATTAAATCAATATTAAAGGCTCGTGATCATCCCCATTCATCCATCATGCATTCAACAATTAAATGAACAATAAATAAATCAAGAGTTGATATTTAATTCCAACAATTAAATGCTTATCGCATAAACAATTAATTGGTCAAGCAAAGGTAAGCATAACATTTATACATCTCATTTTTGCAACAATTGGAGATTAACTTTAACAAGATTTAAAAAGCATTAAAAAATAAACACAAAAATAGCTTAAAAATCATCATATCCGAAACTAGGTACTGTTGCCCCAGTCTAGCCACACAGCCATGCGACAGGTGAGCCTGCTACCCAGACAGTGCCTGGCCGGGCGTGGCAGGTTGCCCTGTTTTGAGGTTTGGACCAAGTCAACTCAATTTTAGTTTAGCTTTTGTGTACCAAAAAAATTTAGGACACCTCCTAAACATTAAATCACACAATATAGATGAAATTTCATATCTAAAACGTCTTTTAAAACTGAAATTTCAAGTGCTCAAACATGTTTCAAAAATCAAGTTTAAGTAAGAATCGCATTCTTCCAAAAACTCCAATTAAATCCAATCCAATTGGATCCAAAAGTGACCAAAACAACTTAAGGCCAAATATAACATGATATATCAACATATAACATCCTCCAATGTTAAATCAAGATTTAACATTAGCTAATTTGGAATCAAATTACACAAACATATGAATTAACATTATTCAAACACTCCAATCCATCATATAGATCAAGTATTTGAAGATCTAGATCAATTCATCACATGAATCAATCAAAAGAAAATCCAAATTGCAGCATGAATTAAGGCTCCGATACCACTTGAAAGTCAGTGTAGTCAAGGATCTAATTTAAAATACTTAAAAACTAAAAATGACATGAATTACACCACCACAAGTATCTAAATTCATGCCTATAAAATGGATCTAGGTCAGATTATTACCTTATATGCAAAATCCAACCAAAATTTTAAGATGAGCTTCCTTTCCTGGAAACAAACTACTTCTAGCACAACAAGGTGTGATCAACTTTTGATCAGGCAAATGACCTCCGATTTGAGCCAAATCTAAACCAAAATTTTTCCAACTCCTTGGAGAATGTCCAAAAAAAATTCAGCTCCAAAAAACTCCAGAAAGGCAACGAATAGAATACATAAACTCGTTTCTGGAACAGAGGATCACCAAAAACTAAGCAATCCAAATGTCTTGCCTCTAACGTAAAAGTCCACACACCAATGGACAATCCTTTTCTTCCTAGTTCAGCTGGAGAAACTAAGAAGAAAATAATAGCTTGATAAAGGCCGAAATGTAAGGGAGGGAGGTGAAGAAGGTGTGAAGCCTCAACTATAATAGTATTGAACCCTTGCTATTGTGTACCATATATTGTTAATAACATTATTTCAATTCCCATTTTGGATAACAAAGGATTTGATCCTTCCATATCAAATAGGAGATTGAAGGCATTAAAGAATGGGTTCTTTAATTGCTCATGGTACACCTAACAAAGGATTATACATATTGGATTCTCAACCATCACTATTGCACTTTCAACAAAGTAAAGAAATTAGATATCCAAGGAGATGCCATTTTATGGCATGCAAGACTTGGACATATTTCTAAAAGTAGGATGAACAAGCTAAAAGCTCTCAAAGCACTAAATGTTAGTAGCATTGAGGATCTTCCTACTTCTGAATCTTGTTTAAAGGGGAAAATGACCAAGGCTGCCTTTGTAAGATAAATGGAGCACTCCACAAGCCTTTTGGATTTGATCCTTACAGATGTTTGTAGACCACTAAGAGTTCGTGGAAAAGGAGGCTATTCCTACTTCATCACCTTCACCTATGACTATAGTCGGTTCGGACATATGTTTCTTATGAAGAACAAGTCCGAAGCCTTTGAAAAGTTCAAAGAGTATAGGAATGAAGTGGAAAAGTAATTGGGTCTAAGTATTAAAATTGTTAGATCGAATCGATGAGGAGAATACTTGAGCACCAAATTCTTGGATTATCTAAAAGAGAATGAGATTCTCTCTCAATTGACTCCACCCAACACACACTAACACAACAGAGTAGTCGAGAGGAGAAACTATACTTTATTAGATATGGTACATTTTGTGATGAGCTTTTGAGATGTGCCCATATCCTTTTGGGGATGTGTCTTAGTCACGGCAGTGAAGTTACTAAATATGGTACTTCAAAGTTGGTGCCCAAAACACCATATGAGATATGGTATGGCAAAGCACCCTCTTACCAATATCTCAAGGTTTGTGGATCTCTCGCCTACGTGAGATAGACAGTGGGAGATAAGTTGGATAGTAGATCTACCTTATGCAAGTTTATGGGATATCCTACAGAGTCTATGGGTTATTACTTCTATGATCCCTCGAAACAAAAGGTGTTTGTTTCGAGGGACACCTACTTTTTAGAAAAGCAATTTCGATTAGATAGAAATGACATTGTTGTTGAACTTGATGAAGTTTAAGATGATCAAGAAATCCCACAAGCAGTGGAAATAAATGAGCAATAAAAGCCTCATACACAACCTCTAAGAAGGTCAAACCGAATAAAGAAGCAATCCGAAAAGTTCGGATTCCTTTATAAGAATGGCTAATCGGATAGTGATCCAATGACGTATGAGGAAGCTATGTTGGACATAGATTCGGGATGTTGGCTTAAAGCCATGAGATTTAAAATGGATTCCATGTACTCAAACAAAGTATGGACTTTGGTAGATCTACTAAAGGGAATAGTTCCTATTGGTTGCAAGTAGATCTATGAGCGAAAGCTTGGAGTAGATGCAGAAGTAGTAACTTTTAAGGCACGACTAGTAGCAAAGGGTTATACTCAATGACCTGGTATCGATTTCAAGGAAACCTTTTCATTGGTCACATTGGATATGGTAAATAGATGTAAAAACCGCTTTCCTCAATGGAGACATTGAAGAAGAAATTTATATGGAGCAACCACAAGGTTTTACATCCAATGAAAGTGAGCAAAAGGTTTGCAAACTCCAAATATCCATCAATGGACTCAAATAAACGTCACGAAGTTGGAACATATGTTTTGACAAAACGGTCAAATCATTTGGCTTTGTCAAAAATGTGTATGAGTTATGTGTGTATAAGAAGGCTAGTGGGAGTAGTATACAGTTTATTGTGCTTTATGCCGATGATATCCTTCTCATTTGAAATGAGGTACATACTAAAGTGTGGTTATCTACACAATTCTCCATGAAGGATTTGAGAGGCATCATACGTATTAGGAATACTTATCTATAGAGATAGATCTAAGAGAATACTGGGGCTGTCCCAAACCTCATACATTGACAAGATACTAAAGATATTTAGTATGGAAGAATCCAAGAAGGGGTTCATTCCCATGAGACATGGCATTCGTCTTTCCAAGTCTATGGCCCCTAAGACTGAAAATAAGAGACCAAAAATGTCCCACAAACTTTATGCACTGTGTTTAGTCCTTATGTTTTGACTCTTCCTTGGTTACTTAGCAAGCCTCTCGAGTTGAGACTGGGCATAAGCTACTAAACATAGAGGTTTGTGAGATCCAAGATGGAATTCGACTCTTGGCTTTTATGAGGGGTGAGTGCATCTCCTATGTACTCTACAATGATTGATTCCAAGAAATTCTTGCGTAAGGTGGTGTGATAATTTGGAAAAGGAGTTTTTCAAAGATGAGGTCATGCAAGGGAATCGAACATTAGGAATAGAGACATAGAATCGAGGCTATTAGGAAGCCGGTAAATATCTTGCCTTAGGCCTCTTTCGGGAGATAGGAGATGGAAGGACTGTATTTACATGGTACACATAAAGCTATAATGGTTCTCCAAAAGCATTCATTTTGGCCAATTAGTTGGGCTCCATAGACTTGAGGCTGGACATCGACCATGGAGATTAAATACTCTTAAAATAATGAGATTAATTGAATTGAGTTAATTAGTTTAAAAGTTGTTTTAAACTAAAACGAATATATGATATTCAAAAGTCACAAGGAGTTGGGAGCCCATGTCCAATGAATGGTAGAACCTATTAGGTTACACACAAAAGCTAATTAACCTCCTAGTTATTGGAGTAATTTTCTAAGAGTTAGAGAATCACTCCAAGGTGACCGATTTTGAGGTGCCAATTTTGAAGGTCAAATTTTGGCTTGTTTAATTTAAATGTTAAATTAATAAACTAATTTAAGGAGTTAAATTAGACCAATAATTAAGAAACTAATTATTTTGTGCCAAGTGACCATTAATTGGTCAAGTTAATTTAAGGAATTAAATTAACAAAAGTGAACTTAAGAGTTAAGCTTATTTGACTTAAGTGTTAAGTCAAAGGTTAATTAATTAAATAAAAGTGTTTAATTTAATTAATGAGAAGAATAAATTTTGAAGGGAAAATTCAAATGAAATGTTCATTTGAATTAGTATCTTAATTAGCTTCAAATTAGATTACAAATATAATTAAAATGCACATGAAATCCAAAAGAGATTTGAATTCAAGTTTGCCACCTTGGCACCCCACTTGGCCGCCCCCCACCCCTCATGGAAGGTGTGATGCCACCTTGGCATCATACCACCCAACATCTCTATATATAGATATGTAGAGAGAGAGGATCGACTATAATCACAAGTGGTGTGAAGAATTAGATTCTTTGCAATTCCCTCCGAAACCTCCTCCAAGCATTGCATCATGTGTTGAAGTTTTGTTTTGATTTTCATCTCTTACCTCAAAAGTCAGCCTTCACCATTGTAATTTTACTTGTTTTCTTCAATTAAAAGTGAGTGGAATTTGGAGGATTGATTGGTGTGTGAATCATATCAATAGGGGCAAAGCATTTGATTTGCTAGCTTTGGAGATCCATTGGAACAGAGTAGTCACTTGCCAATTTTTTTCCAAGCAATTAAGAATGAGTTTTGCTTTGAATTTTTACCTCACTTTCCTTAAGGTGTTGGAGGTTCTAGAATTTTTTTTTGTAATTTTTGGAGCATTTTAACCAAGGCAAAAGTTGTTGTTCATTTGCTATGCCAAAGCCTACTAGATTCTGGATTGGTGAAGTGTTCACCATCCCATCCTTGGAAATTTGCCTTTTGAGGTAATTCTCCATCTAAATCTAAATTCCTAGCATATTTAGGTCCTTGGTAGGTTGTAAGCTTAAGTTAGCTTAAGCTTTTGAAGTTTTTAATTTTGGATCCTAGTGGCTTGGCAGCAGCACACCAATTGACCAACCAAGCAAAATACCTCGCCAACTTCTTATTGCAGCTCGCCATCTTAGGACTTTGATCTGAAAGAAAAATGGGTAAATTCATAAAATCTAGTAATTATAACACACTAAAATATTACATAATGGCAAGGTGCCATAAAAAAATGTGACAGTAGCACTACCATGCCGCGCTCCCTTGATAGCCCTTCTTCGATGAGCACCCTCTTCCCGATAAAATGGCCATCCTTAAGCTTCTGCTTGGTAAGGCCTTCAATGATACAAACCCCTCAAATAGGCTATCCTCTTCCAGCTAGATTCATTTTAACCAACCTCTATTGATTCTAGAAGTAAAAGAGAGCCTGTGGGAGGTCGAACATACATAAATCATTATTTCTAGACTTTTTTAAAGGTAGAAGCCAAAGGCTCCATAATATTTCTTCTTGGTCCAACCATGAGATAGTAAAAACCAGTACTCAATGAGTAGTCGTACTTTCAGGAGGCTGAATAGTGGAACATATGATAAAAATTAGAAAAAGTAGAAGGGTGATTCAAAGTTTGCAGGATCAACACAAAGCAGTAGATTAGAGAATACGAATTGGGTAGCAACTGAGTATGGCAGACATAGATCACTCTCAATATCTCTTCCATCACAAACACAATTGGGAACTGGAGTCCACAATGCAATGCCAGTAGATGAACCACCATGCACTTTGGTGAATGCTTGTCCATTCGATCATCAGTGCCATAAAAAAGTATCTTGTATTCATTTGGAATATGGATGGCCTCCCTTATATCTACAATCTCATACTACACCGCATCACTTCAAATCTCCATGGAATTGTATAATTTGTAAAATGACCCCTAGAGATAGAAGGTATGGCCTTATTTGCCCATAAAACCACCACTGGCTTGCGTGATTAGGGATAGCTCTTCATCGAAAGGGATAGCCCCAGCCTTTCTTCAATGCGCCTGGCAAAGTAGTCATTATCAAGCAAACTTATATCTATGCTTAATTGAGAATGAGATGAACCTAAATCAATCCCCTTGAAAAATAACCAGAGCTAACAAGGGGAATATTTGGCAAAGATACTCACTCTTACAAGAAGAGTATTTGTGGTTTGAAATTTCAAACGATAACCAGAGGTGTTTCAACTCCAAGGGTACCATAAACTTGAGCAATTGATGAAACAAGTGGATATTGATGCGAAAGATGAGATATTCAAATTCAGCTTTATAAAGGGAAGTCTGATGTTTGACCTTCTGGGAAAAGTCTTAATTGCATAACAAGTTTGCTTAAGTCTGAGAGATGCACTTTCAAACCACACGCCAATAAATACAAAGTGACTTAAATTAGTTAGATTAATCATGATGCGTTGGCCTTCTCCTAAGAAAGTACTTACAATAATTGTGAATAACCCTTCCGGGGGTGTCAAAGATCATAAGGGTTTGCTCGACTATGCGGGCAAGCCATATCGACACCCCAACTCCAAGATTAAACCTTTAATGCAATAGAAGATATTTCACATGCAAATATTGACAAATCAGAGCCCAGGCTAAACCAAAACTTGTTTGGCTTGAAGATAACTCTATAGTTTAGTAGCCCCAAGAGAGCCCACCCTTGCTAAACTTGAGAGTTGGGGGCCTAATAATATTGGAGGATCTCGAGTTCCCCTGACTTTTGACCATAACCTCTCGACCTCTCTCGTTGGAAGGTCACTTATTGCTTTACGCATTGAAGAGGTCGATTGCATGGCTAACAAATTCCCAACCTACTTAGGGCAATATTATGTTTTAATAGTAGGACACTGTAATTGTTTACTAGTGGGATATTGTACGTCCTATTTTTATCCCATTAATACATTTCTGTGCCACTCATAGTCCTAACAAAAGCTATCAAGCAATAGGGAGCCAGTAAACACCTTTATCCATAAAATTATTCTACATGCATATTCTTTCTCTTACGCAAATCTCTACGATACCCTCAGAACGAAAGGGACTATTGCAAACCCACCAAGGGCTAGCTAGTCAAAATTCTATGATGTCTCCCTATAAATAAGGCTCTTTGTTCACACTACCAGATGAGCCCTTCATTGTACATTGTGCTTTGGCTAATTACCACTTATTAGTCTATCTGGTTTACTGACTTAAGCATAAGAGGGCTTAGCCGAGGGCAATCTCAAAAGCCTAACAGGACTTTTGTGCTTACAGATTCAACCTCCGTGCCTACCAAAATCTGAGATCAACCTCATCTGAAGTCGGATACATATTTAAAAACTCACTGAAATCACCATATCTGAAATTTCCTACATCAAATAGAATCCTCCTCTAAATCATACTGCATATTAAGCAGGCCACCAACAATTGCTTTGCTACCTTACGATCAATATCATCTTAATAGTATTTTCTGCTAACAAATCTTGTCCAAGTTGTAGTTAAAAGTTTTTAATCTTCCTTTTATAGGTCCTAATTTTGAATTCCACATATATGTGGATATTTTCTTTTGTTGATAGTAGCTTTTTTATTTTTATTTTTTTTAATGATGTATGTTTTGGCTAGAATTGTTGGTTAGATTCAATTCATGGAGAAATTGCTATGATGAATGATGTGACATATAATGAAAAATGTGGTTGACTGTTCTTTTAAAAAATAATAGTATTTCTGCACATTAAAGGATAATTATCTCAAGTGCTAATAAACTTAAAGCAAGCAATAACTTGATTTTTCATGCAAAATATTTTTGCATTCATGATAATGAATAATATTTACCAAATAGTTGAAAAATTGAATATCATTTCATATAACCTATTAAATAGTTCAATCACACAAATTTTATGCCCATGATTCTCTCAAAATATATGGACTATTCTTTTAATTAACCATAATTACGAGAATGAATGAAAATCAACCATGATTACAAGAATTAATGCAATAGATTATGTTGGCCCATTAAAGCATAGAGTATTAATGAGCTAGTACATATGTATACACACACACACACACACACACACACACACACCTATATATATGTAGAGTGGCATGTTCATCCATTGAACAAAGAAATTTTATTTTGACATAACAAAGAAATGAATTAAAGAATTCCTTATCCGCCTTGTGCAAGTTTTGGTTGTGAAAGTCACGAATGTTCTGCAAAAGGTAATTATTTTTTGTTTGTTTGTAATGACCTTTGCTAATTTTGTTTGAATTTTGTTATTGTTTCTAACTAATAATGAAATTCAATGCAGGGCACAACATGGAACCACAACAAGCTAAAGCGATAATTGAGCATGATAACCCATTTGTGAATGTAGTTTTTGTGAAGAAAGACGATATGTGGTTAGGTAATTTCTGTTGCAACCGCGTCTATGTTTTCCTGGATGAAAATGGAAAAGTTTCATCTACGCCTCTCTTGCCCATGGTAGGATAAGACTTATGAATTTAAAATGAGAAAAAATAAAACTAAATAAAATAAGTTGAATAAGACATTGTTTTTTCTGATCTTGAAACTTTACCAGATTATGCTATATACATATATACTTTCTATTTTTGGTTGCAATGTCGTTGTTGAATGTAATTATCATTTCAATATTATTATTTTTTATCTTTCTTTTTCTAATTATTTTCTAAGAGCCAAGTAATGTTGGATATATACATCCATTTATGGGGTTATTCAAATTTCTTTGTCCAATTTCATAGAGTAGCTTAACATTTTAGTTTGTTCCTCTATTAGTCAATGTCCATAAAAAATGGATAGCTAAGTTAGATTATGTGTGAAGCAGATAAGAAAATAGGGTTTAGAGATGGACTTCTCTGTCTTTGAAGCCCTTTTCTCTGTGTTCGAATTATAAGTATATTTATAGATATATATGGATTTTTTTGTCTCTAAATTGATGGATGAAAGCCCTTCTAAGAATGTTCATTCAGTTCTAATCATCTAAACTAAATAGTTTAGTCGATTAATTTAAAATTTTATTTTTCAAATTAAAAATTGAACAAAACACAATTCCATTCGATTTGGTTTGTTAAAATAAATTTAAATTCTGTAAGCCAAACTAACCAAATGACATATGGAAGTTATCAATAGAAAAGTTGAAGAGCTGTATCACAATTGTGTTGCACAAATTTGAAAAACTCACATAAATTTATTATCGAAGCTATAAATAATAAAATATATACATGCTCCAAATTACCTCAAATAAAATGAGATTCAAATCATCCAACCTCCAAATATTAATTTTTATTCACGTGATGTCTAAGTCGCTCTGATTACATGTGTTCCTATTTGCACAATCACAAATCTTCATAATTTCATTCAATGATCCAACTACATTTAACTCTAAATTGCATAACTACAAATTATGAAAATTTCACTCAAATTAAAATTGTCCAATTGGCTTGAATTTTGACATGCTTCAACTCCATGCAAGTCCCAACTCTTTTATTCATATGTTATCCTAATGTCTTGTAAATAAATGACATAAAATAATATAACAAACAAAATTATTTACTTTTCATTGCAAGTAATAGAAAAAGAATTAGAAAAAGAAGCCTACAAACAACTAATTTATATAATTATATTTTAAAGAGATATGAATATCATAAATGAAAGCCGCAAAAACACTTGAGGCTGCATCAAGAAACAAAACATAAATTGAAAAAGGCAAAATTTCAATTTTCATCATGTAATCTTGCTCGATTTGGTTTTTCATTCTATAAATTGAAAATTTGTAGTTTTAATTCTATAAGTATTACAAAATTATCACTTTTAGTCCTTTTTCCACTGGAGATCAAAAAAGTGGCCAAAAAATCTAACATGGAATGTCAGAAGTGTCCGCTTTGAGATTTTGCCTTATTGGCAGTAATTTAGCTGACATGACTTGATTGATTGAAAAAAAAAAGAAATGCCAACTATATATATATATCATATATCTATTTATATATATACATATATGAAAACACATATTTATTTTAGTATAATTTATACATATATATATAAACATAAACATATATATATATACATAAATATATATATTATATTGCCTCAACCATTTCTCCCACCCCAACCCCTACCCCTATGCCCTACTTGGGCTATCGTGGTCATGGCAACCATGAGCCAAGCAGCCTGCCCAAACCTAGGGCAGGCTGGTCGTTGGCTATGTGGCCAACCCATGGTCAGTGATTGCTTGCCCAGATCTGGGTGGGCTGGTTACTGACCAGGTGACCGCCATGGCCAACCCATGGCCATGGCAGCTAGTCTACACAGCCCACTTGGCAACTGGCTATGGGGGGTAGCAAGACAACTGGTAGTGTGGGTAGGGCAAATAGTTATTCTTTTACCTTTTTTTCTAATTTTTACTTATTAATTTATTTATATCTTAACTTATGTACATGAATGTGATTAAGTTATTTTAATTATGTGAGTTAATTAGTAAATAAGCATAAGTTAAATATAAAAATATATTTATGTAAATATAAGTGTGTGTAAATATATATATGTGCATATATATATATACGTAAATTATATCAAATATTTGAAATTAAGAAAAAGGACAAAAGCTATGGATATTGCCACTTAAGTAGGGAAAACGATAAAAAATGCCTACTAGGCATTGCAATTTTGCACATGTCAGCTAGTTTTTTGCCAACATGGCAAAAAGTTCAAATTGGCACACTCCTAATGAGTCACGTCAGCTTTTTCGGCAAGTCTTTCCATCTCTGGCCAAAAAAGGACTAAAAGTAAATTTTTTTTATACTTACAGGAATAAAATTGCAAATTTGTAGCTTATAGGATGAAAAACAAAATCGAGCAAAGTTCCATGACAAAAATTGCATTTTTGCCAATTGAAAAAAAAAATAAAAACATAAAATTTTAAAAAAGAAATGTGTATTCTTTATTATCTTGGAATTAAAAACAAAAAATAAAATAAAATCAAATGACGCATAATCAACTGATTAAGACTAATCTTTTTTTAGTTTTCCACTCATTTTTGGTTCACCCATCTGAAAAAATAGAACGAAACAAAACCTAAAATTTATTAGTTTTATAATTTGTTACACCCGTGCTTAACTCTGGGGCCAACCTTGACCCAATATATTATTTGCATAAATGGGGCCAATCTCAAACATGGAACGTTGACCTTGCAACTACTGGCGGTGAACTAGATGATCAGGAGTCGGTCGGAGGTCAGAGGTTGGGTACTGGCCTTATTTCAAAGGTGAGTAAGAGGAGATTCACCATATTTAATGCAGTCTCCTCTGGGGCACCGTCTGCATTAAATGCGAAAACACGCGCCGTAGTACCCCAATATACTACGCACTAAAGTCATGTAATCCTAGTCGTAGGGAGCCAAAAGACCATAACTAAAGGTTAGCAAGCCACTAGGATCCAATTATCAAACTTCAAAAGCTCAAAATAAATAGTGTTTATAGCCTACCAAGGATCTAATCATGCTAGGAATTCAAATTTAGTTGGATTGTTACCTCAAAAAGCAAATTTCAAAGGTTGTAATGGTGAACACTTCACCAATCCAGAAATCACAAAAAAAAAATATGGAACCTCTCAACTCCTTGAGGAAAGTGCTGTAAAAAATTCAGAGCAAAACTGGATCTGGATCACTTGGAAAAAATTCAAAAAGTGAGCTCTGTTCTAGTGGATTTCCAAAGCTAGCAAATCAAATGCTTTGCCTCTATTGGTATGATCCACACACCAATTGATCCTCCAAATTCCACTCACTTTTATTAGGACAAAATGAGCAGAATATCAATGGTGAAGGCTGATTTTTGAGGTAGGAAAGAAGAGAGAACAAAGCCTCAACATATGAAGCAATGTTTGGAAGGGGAGTTTTGGAAGGAATTTTGGAAGAATCTATTCCTTCACACCCTTCTTGCATATGGCTGATCTTCTCTCTCTATATCTATATATAGATGTTGGATGGTGTGATGCCAAGGTGGCATCACACCTTCCATGAAGGGGATGGCCAAGTGGGTGGTTAGTGTAATCGCCATTGAATGAATAATTTCTCGCTGATTTTTCTAAACTACCATGATTAATAATATTGTTCCTTTTGCCTATTAGATTGCCCATTGTTTTTTACTTTAAAGGGTTTTGTCCATAATTTTTTAATATATATATGTAATGCCAATTATTTTGATAAATATTTTTTTTATATATATTTCTAAAATAAAGTATTTTATATTATAAGTTCTTCTACAAAATGTAAAGAAGTATTCACTTATTTTTAAAATTTGAACATACTTCTGTAATAATTTAGACCGTATGAATTTTAAGTTTTTATTTTATTCATACATTGCAAGGCTTATTTTAAAAGATAAATCTGATATTTTTATAAGCTTAAAAAATTCTTATAATATCTTTTCATTAAAAACTTAGAGAAACACCCACTTAGTCTATATTTCTACTTGTATGTCAATATTATATATTTTGATTAATGAAATGAATTATTATAGTATTTTCTTTACTCAAAATTCACAATGCAAAAATATTACTCATTTACCTAACAATTTATATATACATATATGTAATAAAATTTATTTGCTTCATGCAGCTATGTTATATAATTATCCCACACTTTTTGTTTACTTCTTTTAGTTCACTATTTGATACTCTTATTTTATTTATTCAAATGACAATTACTATTTTATTTTTAAAAATAATATTATTATTCTAAAATATTCTAATAAACTAATTATGTCATATCATTAATTTTCAAAACTTATTTTTAATAGTGTAAAAAAATTCACACCTTTTACTCTTTCGACTAATATTTTTTATAATTTTATTTTATTTACATTAAGAACTAGGGGCATAAATAAGGTGAGATAATTTGTGAACAGTTCGAGTTCGTCAGTTAAATGAGCCAAGCCAAGCTTAATAAGTATAAGTATCTATGCACATATCTATATTAACAAGCATCAGTTGTAGCCAAGTTGGTAAGTGCCTTGTTGTAGGTGCAGGCTAGCACAGGTTCGAGCCCTTCTTGCAATAGATTTTGAGTTTCCACTTTCAGCAGGTGTAGACAGGTTGCAGGCAGGTGCATTGGTCCCTTCCAACCCAAAAGTTGTTAGGTCTAGTCTTCTCCAACCCATATGCTGGCGGCCCATTGTGCCATTGCCCAGCATGCCTAGGTCCACCGTGAGTCGGCCCATTCAGACGACCCTGCTTGCGAAGCCCAACCTTCAATCTAGTGCTAAGTTCATCAGTCAAGCCGAGACTGGGCTTCAGCTAGTTGGAGTAGCCCATGGGGAAGATGGCCCAGCTAATGTTGGGCCCATTCAGGCGGCCCAGGCTCCAAGTCAATCAAGTCAAGCCAAGAGATTGGGCTTCGGCTAGTTGGAGCGGCCCATGGGAAAGACAGCCCAATTAATGTTTGGCCCACCCGCTAGCAGCCCAGCGCTAGAGATATTGTGCCCAAAAAATTAATTTATTACATGTGCAAAATGTAACAAAACTTTTAAACTCTTTCGTAACGAAACTCTTAGTTATCTATTCCATTAGTAACAAAATGCTTATTTTTGAATTAAAATATTATTTAACTATTTCTAACCAAATATTTTGTTACATTAACAATTAGTAGCTATACTTAATTAAATAAATAATATTATTATAATATGCACTGGTAACAAAAAATAAAAGGCAACAAAACTAGCAATGTTTTGATAATTAGGTATTTCGTTACCTTATAGAAATCTATTGTAACTAACATTATTTTGTCACTAATACGAAATTTTTTGTGATGATACATTTTGTTGCCATAAGGTCATCATTCATAACGAATCGTAAATTTTGTTACTAAGACTTTTTGCGCGGGCTTTAGGGCATGAAACTTCAATAATGAAAAATTCGTTACCAATATTTTGGGTAATGATTTCAGCATTATGGTAATGAAATTATTCATTACTAAAAGTGTAATTTGTTGTAGTGGTGTGACTAGTCCCATAGTCTTGAGTGATCAAAGGGCTTCAACCAAATGCTAGTAAAGTAAAATAAGCATAAGCTGAAGATGGCCATTGAAATATTAATATCATTTAATCAAGATTGTATCATAAGTGAAATAGTTTACATGCCAATCTAATTGGCTGTGGGGACACTATTCCAACAGCCTTGTGCAAGGACTTCTTGAAATCAATAATTATTGAATACATAGGAGATGCAGTTGCCTTTCACAACGACGAAGAGATGGATCCCATCTTCAATCTGACAAACCTCCATGCCTAAGTAGCTCATACTCAATCTTAACCTATATGACCCACAAAGTGTTCAATAATAAGTCAAAGCATGAGGACCTAAACACAAGGTTACCAATGAATTCTCAGGTCAAAGGACTAATTAGATTCTCTAGCGGGCTTTCAGTGAACTTATTCTCTAACAAGTGCTCACTAACATGCATCCATATCTAAGGTGGATTGCTTGTGAAACAGAACAATATCCAACTCTTTGGATTTACGCATCATTAGTGCAAGTCTATCCAAATTTAGATGCCATGTCTCATAAGATTCTATAACTTGGAATATTTAAAACCAAGTCCTATAGTCTTGTGTGATTTCAGGGCTTTAGCAAAATGCTAGTGACGTAAAATAAGCATGGTATAAAGATGGCCATTTAATAAGAATATCATTAAATCAAGATTGTATTACAAGTGAAAAAATATTTACGTACCAATCCAATCAGCTATAGGGCACTATTCCAATAATTTCCCATTTGCAGTACGGGACTTGGTTTGATGACTATGGAATAAGTCTTATACAGTCGTGATCTTAAATCTCCTAAGACATGGGATCTTATGAGACGGGGCATCTAAGATCCAGATAGACTTACAGTAACAATGCATAAATTCAAGAGTTGGATATTACTCCATTCCATGAGCAACCATATGATAAATGGGTGCATGTTAGTGGGTGATTATTAGAGAACAAGGTACTTAAGAACTACCAGAGAATCCACTAGATAGTTGTAGTGGCAAGTCGGTAGTGACGAGTTCTCCAGCTCACGCTAGTGCATATTATTGGTCCTCTGACTTGAGGATCCATGGTAATCTTGTGTCTGGTCCTCATGCTTTGACTCTTCCTTGACCACTTAGTGGGTCTTTCAGGTTGAGGTTGGGTATGAGCTACTTAGCATGGGGGTTTGTAAGATCCAAGATGGAATCCAACTCCTCGCTTTTGTGAAGGGCAAGTGCATCTCCTATGTATTCTATAATGATCAATTCCAAGAAATCCTTGTGCAAGGTGCTATGACAATTTGTAAAAGGAGTTTTCTAAGAATGAGGTGACATAAGGGAATCGAATATTCAGAATAGAGATACAGTATCGAGGCTATTAAGGAGCTGGCAAATATCTTGCCCTAGGCCTCTTTTGGGAGATAAGAGATAGAAAGACCGTATTTGCATGGTACGCATAGAGCTATAATGGTTCTCCAAAAGCATTTATTTTGGCTAATTAGTTGGGCTCCATGGGCTTGAGGCTGGACATCAACCATGGAGATTAAGTACTCTTAAATTAATGAGATTTATTGAATTGAGTTAATTAGTTTAAAAGTTGTTTTAAACTAAAATGAATGTACGATATTCAAAAGTCACAAGGAGTTGGAAACCCATGTTCAATGAATGATAAAACCTATTGGGTCACACACAAAAGGTAATTAACCTCTTAGTTATTAGAGTAATTTTCTAAGAGCTAGAGAATCACTCCAAGGTGACCGATTTTGAGGTGCCAATATTGAAGGTCAAATTTTGGCTTGATTAATTTAACATTTAAATTAATCAACTAATATAAGGAGTTAAATTAGATCAACAATTAAGGAGTTAATTATTTGTTGCCAAGTTACCATTAATTTGTCAAGTTAATTTAAGGAGTTAAATTAACAAAAGTGAACTTAAGTGTTAAGCTTATTTGACTTAAGTGTTAAGTAAAAAGTTAATTAACTAAATTAAAGTATTTAATTTAATTAATGAGAAGAATAAATTTTTGGAGAAAATTCAAATGAAATGTTCATTTAAATCGGCATCTTAATTAGCTTGAAATTAGATTTCAAATATAATTAAAATGCACATGAAATTCAAATGAGATTTTAATTCAAGTTTGCCACTTTAGCACCCTAGTTGGCTGCTCTCTCCTCATGGAAGGTGTGATGCCACCTTGGCGTCACACCATCCAACATCTCTATATATATAAAGAGAGAGGGAGAGAGGATCGGCAATAATCACAAGTGGTGCGAAGAATTAGATTCTTTGCAATTCCCTCCAAAACCTCCTCCAAGCATTGCATCATGTGTTGATGCTTTGCTTTGATTTTCTTCTCCTACCTCAAAAATTGGCCCTCACCACTATATTTCTACTTGTTTTCTCCAACTAAAAGTAAGTGGAATTTGGAGGATTGATTGGTGTGTGGATCATGTCAATGAGGGAAAAACCTTTGATTTGCTAGCTTTGGAGATCTACTGGAACAGAGCAGTCACTCGACGATATTTTTCCAAGCCATCCGGAATGATTTTTGCATTAAATTTTTTAGAACACTTTCTTCAAGGTGTTGAGAGGTTCTAAAATTTCTTTTGTGATTTTTGGAGCATTTTAACTAAGGCAAAAGACTCTATTAATTTGTTGTGCTAGAGCCTACCAAATGCTGGATTAATGAAGTGTTCACAACTCAACCTTGGAAATTTGCTTTTTGAGGTAATTCTCTATCTCAATATGAATTCCTAGCATGATTAGATCCTTGGTAGGTTGTAAGCATTAGTTAATTTAGGCTTTTGAAGTTTTTATTTTTAGATCCTAGTAGCTTACTTCCTTCAGAATGACCTTTTGTTGTGATCATGAAACAAGTCTCTATGGTCCTGATTTTAAATATTCCAAGTCATAGAATCTTATGAGACAGGGAATATAAGATTCAAATAGACTTGCACTAACGATGCATAATCCAAGGAGTTGGATATTGCTTTATTTCATGGGCAATCTATGTTAGACATGGATGCATATTAGTAGGCGTATGTTAGAGAACACTTTCACTGAAGACCCGCCCGAAGAATCCACTTGATAGCCGGAGCGGTAAGTTAGTAGTGGCAAGTTCTCCAGCTTATGCTAGTGTATATAATTAGTCCTTGGACCTAAGGATCTATGGTAAACACTAAAGAATGTTGAGATCACACGCAAAGCAAATCAATATGTAACACAATGAAAAGAAAGAAACCAAAGTGGTGATCAATTCCAAGTTGTGGTGGTAGGAAAATAGTTGGATAGCTTGAGGATTGAATGCAATCATGAGATAGTCCACATCCTTGAGAAGTAGCTGGGCGTTCAGAAGCTGCCAACAAGCTTGGTCCTCATAGTTATCTTCAAGCATGTTGTACTTGTTAGACACATTTAGAAAATATTGCTACAGGAATGAGCATATGCCTAACCAAGAATCTCACTACACAACCTTTATACGAGCTGAAAACATGATGAAAAAGCAGTCGATGTCAGGAGGCATTACTTGTAGGTTGAGTTCTCTTGGGGCTAGGGGTCAGACACTTAGAAAATATCAGCCTTTCCCTTTTGTCTATATGTGAAATAAGACTTTTACAAAACATGTCAGGGAAGCCTTGAAGGGATCATTGGCTATACTGCCAGTCATTACAGTAGAAGGTGAAGAACTCTCCCTGGCAGCAGCACACCTATTGACCAACTAAGCAAAATACCTCGCCAACCTCTTGTCGTAGCTCGACATCTTAGGACTTTGATTTGAAAGAAAAAAAGGGTAAAGTCAAAAAATCTAGCAATTATGACATACTAAAATATTATATAATGGCAAGGTGCCATAAAAAAATATGATAATAGCGCTACCATGCCGCCCTCCCTCTCCACACCAAGCATGGTAGATGATAGCCTTTCTTCGACGAGCACCCTCTCCTCGATAAAGCGGCCATCCTTAAGCTTCTGCTTACTAAGGCCTTCAATGATACCAACCCCCCAAATAGGCTATCCTTTTCCAGGTAGATTCATTTTAACTGACCTCTATTGATTCTAGAAGTAAAAGAGAGTCTGTGGGAGGTCGAACATACATAAAGCATTATTTCAAGACTTTCTTGAAGGTAGAAGCCAAAGGCTCCATAATATTTCTTCTTGGTCCAACCATGAGATAGTAAAAACCAGTACTCACTAAATAGTCACACTTCTAGGAGATCGAATAATGGAACATATGACAAAAATTAGAAAAAGTGGGAGGGTGATTCAAAGTTTGCATCGTCACCATAAAGCAGTAGATTACAGAATACGAATTGGGTAGGAACTGAGTATGGAAAACATAGATCACTCGCAATATCTTTTCCATCACAAACACAATTGGGAACTGGAGTCCATAGAGCAACTCTAGTAGATAAACTGCTATGCACCCTGGTGAAGGCCTATCCGTATGATCAGTAGTGCCATAGATAATTATCTCACATTCATCTAGAATATGGATGGCCTCTCTTATATCTACGATCTCATCCTCCACCACATCACTTCAAATCTCCATGGAATTGTATAATGTGTAAAATGACCCCTAGAGGCAAAAAGTATGGGCTCATTTGCCTACAAAACCTCCGTAGGCCCAATGCGATTAGGGACAGCTCCTCAGCGAAAGGGATAGCCCTAACCTTTCTTTAATGCACCTGGCAAGAAATCTTCATCAAGCAAACTTATATCCATGCTCAGTTTAGAATGAGAGGAACCTAAATCAATCCTTTGGAAAAATAACAAGATGTAATGAGAAAGGAGAATAGCTAAGGGAAGTGAAAGAACGGGCAAAGAAACTTACTCTTACAAGAAGAGTATTTGAAGTTTGAACTTTCAAACGATAACCAAAGGTGTTTCAACTCCAAGGGTACCATAAACTTGAGCAATTGATGAAACAAGTGGATATTGATGCAAAAGGCGAGATATTCAAATTTAGCTTTATAGAGGGAAGTATGACATTTGACCATCTAGGGAAAAGTCTTAATTGCATAACAAGTTTGCCTAAGTCTATGAGATGTGCTTTCAAACCACATGCTAATAAATACAAAGTAACTTAAATTGGTTATATTAATCATGATGCGTTTGCCTTTTCCTAAAAAAGTACTTATACAATAATTATGAATAACCCCTCCGGGGGTATCAAAGGTCCTAAGGGTCTGCTCGACTATGCGGGCAAGCCACATTGACACCTTAACTCCAAGGTTGAACCTTTAATGCAGTAGATGATATTTCGCATACAAATATTAATGAATCAGAGCCTAGGCTAAATCGGAACTTGTTTGGCTTAAAGATAACTCTTTAGTTCAGTAGCCCCAAGAGCACCCACCCTTGCTAAACTTGAGAGTTAGGGGCCTAATAATATTGGGGGATCCCAAGTTCCCCTAACTTTTGACCATAACCTCTTGACCCATCTCATTGAAAGGTTGCTTATTAAATTGAAGAGGTCGATTGCATGGCGAACAAATTCCCAACCTACTTAGGACAGTGATATTTTTTACTAGTAGGACACTGTAATTTTTTACTAGTAGGATACCGTGCATCCTATTCTCGTTCCATTAATACATTTCTGTGCCACTCACAATCTAAACAAAAGCTATCAAGCGATAGGGAGCTAACAAACATATTTACCTATAAAATTAGTCTACACGTATATCCTTTATCTTATGCAAATATCTACAATACCCTCATATAGAAAGGGACTCTTGGAAACCCACCAAGGGCCAGCTAGTAAAAATGCTATGATGACTCCCCATAAATAGGGCTCCATGTTCACACTGCTAGATAAGCCCTTCATTGTATGTTGTGCTTTGGCTAATTACCACTTATTAGTCTGTCTAGTTTACTGACTTAAGCATAAGAGGGCTTGCTTAGCCGAGGGCCACCTCAAAAGCCTAACAGGACTTTTGTGCTTACAGATTCGACCTCCGGACCTACCAAAATCTGAAAATGACCTCATCTGAAACCGGATACTTATTTAAAAACTCACTGAAGTCACCATCACCAAAATTCCCTACATCAAATAGAATCCTCCACTAAATCATACTACATATTAAGCAGGCGACCAACAGTTGCTTTGCTACCTTAAGATCAATATCATCTTAACAGTATTTCTTGCTAATAAATCTTGTCCAAGTTGTAATAGAAAGTTTTTAATCTTCCTTTTATAGGTCCTAATTTTGAATTCCACATATAAGTCGATATTTTCTTTTGTTGATAGTAGTTTTTTTTTTTTTTTATGATGTATGCTTTGGCTAGAATTGCTGGTTGGATTCAATTCTTGGAGAAATTGCTATGATAAATGATGTGACATATAATGAAAAATGTGGTTGGTTGTTCTTTTAAAAAAATAATAGTAATTTTGCATGTTAAAGGATAATTATCTCAAGTGCTAATAAATTTAAAGCAAGCAATAACTTGATTCTTCATGCAAAATATTTCTGCATTTATGATAATAAACAATATTTACCAAATAGTTAAAAAGTTGAATATCATTTCATATAACCTATTAAATAGTCCAATCACGCAAATTATATGCCCATGATTCTCTCAAAATATATGGACTATTCTTTTAATTAACCATAATTACAAGAATGAATGAAAATCAACCATGATTACAAGAATTAATGAAATAGATTATGTTGACCTATTAAAGCATAGAGTATTAATGAGCTAGTATAGATATATATGCACACACCTATATACGTGTAGAGTGGTGTGTTCATCCATTGAATAAAGAAATTTTTTTCGACATAACAAGAAATGTCTCAAAGAATTCCTTATCCACCTTGTGCAAGTTTTGGTTGTGAAGGTCGTGAATGTTGTGCAAAAGGTAATTATTTTTTGTTTGTTTGTAATGACCTTTGCTAATATTGTTATTATTTCTAACTACTAGTGAAATTTCAATACAGGGCACAAATACATATGGCCAAATTTAGTCCGCATGGAACCACAACAAGCTAAAGTGATAATTGAGCATGATAACCCACTTGTGAATGTAGTTTTTGTGAAGAAAGGTGATCTGTGGTTAGGTAATTTCTATTGCAACCGCGTCTATGTTTTCCTGGATGAAAATGGAAAAGTTTCATCTATGCCTCTCCTGCCCATGGTAGGATAAGACTTATGAATTTAACATGAGAAAAAATAAAACTAAGTAAAATAAGTCAAGTAAGATATTATTAATCTAATTTGGGAACTTTACCAAATTATGCTATATATATATATTCCATTATTGGTTGCAATTTCGATGTTGATTTTAATTGTCAATTAAATATTATTTTTTCATATCTTTCTTTTTTTTAATTATTTTCTAGGTGCCAAGTAATGTTGGATATATACATACATTTATAGGGTTATTCAAATTTCTATGTCCAATTTCATGGAGTAGCTTGACATTTTAATTTGTTCCTCTATTAGTCAGTGTCCATAAAATTTTGATAGCCAAGTTACATTATGTGTGAGCATATAAGAAAATAGGGTTCAGAGATGGGCAACTCTGTCTCTGGAGGCCTTTTCTCTATGTCTGGATTATAATATATATATATATATATATAGATTTTTTTGTCTCTAAATTGTTGGATGAAAGCCCTTTCTAAGATTGTTCACTCAGTTCTAATCATCCAAACTAAACAGTTTAGTCGATTAATTTAAAATTTCATTTTTCAAAATAAAAATTGAACCTAACACAATCCCATTCGATTTACTTCATTAAAATTAATTTAAATTCAGTAAGCCAAACCGACCAAATAACATATGGAAGTTATCAATAGAAAAGTTTCTGAACTGTATCACAATTGTGTTGCACAACTTTGAAAACTCACAACAATTTATTATTAAAGCTATAAATAATAAAATACATACATGCTCCAAATTACCTCAAATAAAATGAGTTTAAAATGATCCAACCTCCAAATAATAAATTTTATTTAAGTGATATCTAAGTTGCTCCAATTGCTTGTGTTCCTATTTGCATAATCATAAATCTTCATAATTTCATTCAATGATCCAATTACATCTAACTCCAAATTGCACAATTACAAATTATAAGAATTTCATTCAAATTAAAATTGTCCAAATGGCTTGAATTTTGACATGCTTCAACTCCATGTGAGTCCCAACCCTTTTATTAATATGTTATCCTAATGTCCTATAATTAAATGACACAAAAGAATATAACAAACAAAAATTATTTATTTTTCATTATAAGTAATAGAAAAAGAATTAGAAAAAGAAGTCTACAAACAACTAATTTATATAATTATATTTTAAAGAGATGTGAATATCATAAATGAAAGCCGCACAAACACTTGAGGCTATATCAAGAAACAAAACGTAAATTGGAAAAGGCAAAATTTTAATTTTCATCCTATAATCTTGCTTGATTTGGTTTTTCATTCTATAAATTTCAAATTTGTAGTTTTAATTCTATAAGTATTAAAAAACTATCACTTTTAGTCCTCTTTTCACTGGAGATCAAAATATTTTTCAAAAAATCTAACGTGGCAGGTCAGAAGTGTGTCCATTTGGAGATTTTGCCTTTTTAGTGGTAATTTAGCTGACATGACTTGATTGATTTAAAAAAAAAAGAAAGAAATGCCAACTATATATATCATATATCTATTTATATATATATGTAAACACATATATATCTCAGTATATATTTATACATACATATAAAAATAAACATATATATATTATATTGCCTCAACCCCCTCTCCCTCCCCAACCCCTACCCCCGCGCCCTAATTGGGTTGCCATGGCCAGCTCGTGGCCATAGCCGTCGGCCTCTTGCCCATATTTGGGGTAGGCTGGCTGCTGGCCCTATGGCCAACCCATGGTTGGCGGTTGCTTGCCCAAATCTGGGCAAGTTGGTCACTGGCAAGCAACCACCATATCCAACTAGTCGCCATGGAGGCTAGCCTATGAGCTTACTTGTTGGCTGGCTATGGGGGGTAGCAAGACGGCCGACAGTGGGGGTGGGGCAAGTACTTATTCTTTTTCTTTTATTTTTTTAAGTTTAACTTTTTAATTTATTTATATCTTAACTTATGCATATGAATATTATTAAGTTATTTTAATTATGTGAGTTAATTAGTAAATAATCATAAGTTAAATAAAAGTATATATATTTATGTAAATATATGTGTATGTAAATATATATGTGCATATATATATACATATGTAAATTATATCAAATATTTGAAATTAAGAAAAAGGACAAAATATATGGATATTGCCACTTAAGTAGGGAAAAAGACAAAAACATGCCTCTAGGCATTACAATTTTGCACATGTCAACTAGTTTTTTGCCAACATGGCAAAAAGCTCAAATTAGCACACTCCCAATGAGTCACGTCAGCTTTTTCCATAAATATTTTTGTCTCTAGCCAAAAAAGGACTAAAAGTGAAACTGTTTTGATACTTACAAGATTAAAATTGCAAATTTACAACTTATAGGACGAAAAAACAAATCGAGCAAAGTTCCATGACAAAAATTGCAATTTTGCCAACTGAAAAAAAATCAAAACATAAAATTTTGAAAATGAAATGCATATTTTTTATTATGTTGAAATAAAAAATAAAAAAAAATCAAATGAAGCATAATGAACTGATTGAAACTAAGATTTTAGTTTTCCACTAATTTTTGGTTCACCAATATGAGAAAATTGAACGAACAAAACCTAAAATTTATTAGTATTATAATCTATTATGCCCCGTGCTTGACTCTGGGGCCACCCTCGACCTAATATATTATTTGTGTAAGTAGGGTCAATCTCAAACATGGAGCATTGACTTTACAACTACTGGCAGTGAACTAGATGATTGGGAGTCAGCCAGAGGTCAGAGGTACCAGCCTTACTTCAGAGGTGAGTAAGAAGAGATTCACCACATTTAATGATGTCTCCTCTGGGGTGCCGTCGCATTAAATACGGAAACATGTGCTGCACCACCCCAATGTACTTGCACCAAAGTCATGTAATCCTAGTTAGAGGGAGCCAAAAGACCATAATTACCCCTTAGATTAAGATTTAGATGGTTCAAAGGAGCGAGGCAGAAAGGTAAAATCAACCCCAAGAGGCGAGACTATAAATCCCCAGATCAAAACTCAGATTCGGGTATGCTAGGTCCTTTATTCTATATTTACCTAGTCATTTCCTCTTATAAGCTCGATATTAACTTAAGCTTAGGATGGCCTTCGCCAAAGGTGCTTCTAGCAAAGCCTAGCATTTGCTAAGCATTGTAGCTTCCAGCAGCTTTATCTGACCAGGATCCTTGCAGTTTCCCAACTTCACAATCTTAAGCATCATCAGTTGGCGCCGTCTGCAGGAAGCAATTGGCCTAGCGACTCGAGAATGGTAACTATGCAAAGAGCTCAATTAGAGGGGTAAGTAGGGAGGGAAGTGCCAAAGTAAGAGCAGTTATCTCTACCAACCCCACAACTACATTGACTCTAAGAGCCACCAAGGTCGAGCACATAGCTGCAATAAGTGGTTGGAATTTCCCTAGAATAGTTGAACGAGATTATTGGGAGACACATTGAACACGCCCTTCATATGCATAGAAAGCAGTTGCCTGCCCCAATAGTGAGTGCAACACTCGAGTTCGAGCCCTAGCCTCCAAATTTGGCTCCCCAGGAGGCGCCACCCTAATGCCAGCCAGTTAAGAAGGTAACAGATTCCGTGGTGGACATCGAAAGTCATTGAGTTCAAAACAAATGGCTTGACCATCCCAGGATGAATTTCCCATGCTAAAAGAGGGTCAAATGCCCCAAATGGGAATAGGTGTCCCACTAGGTGCAACAACTTAACTGCAAGATTGAGGATCGATCTAGGCATCTGCCAAATCACACATATCGGGATCTCAATGTACCCCATCTAAGATGGAGAGAAAGGGAATCCCTGGTCAGTCAAGTGATCATCGATGAAAGGGTAGCCCAGATGCTATGGTGCCAACAAACTTACCAAGGTACGATGGGGCCATTAACCCCACCGAGCATCTCCTCCAATTCAAGCATATCATACACCTACATAGGCACAACGACCATATATATGCTAAGTTGTTAGTGTCCATATTCTAGGAAGTAGCTTTAAACTGGTTCGTAAAACTCGAGTTGCACTCGATCAACTCTTACGACCTCTTGTGTGATAAATTTCTGCATCAATTTACTACCAAGTGCAAGAGTAAACTTTCTCACACACACCTCTATTTAGTCAAGCAGAACGAGGGTGAGACCTTGAGGGACTTCTTTACTTGATTCAACAATGACGTCTTGAAGATTGATAAGCCTCGAATCTACTTCCTCATCAATGTTTTATTCTTGGGCTTATGCCATAGGGAATGCACTAACAGTTTAGCTTAGAAAGCAGCCCCAACATAGAAGGCTTACTTGACTTGGCAGACAACTAAGTGGTGCAAAAGTATATAAACCACCTCAAATATGGCCAGTTGAGATCAGACAAGAATTAGAAACACAAGAAAGAACCCGAGGAAGATGAGCAATTGAGATGGTCAATGATCCCTCATTCAGTGCATGACTAGCTACACCCCGCTCAACACATCAAGGAGATGAAGACCTCTTCAAAAATCCTAGGAAGCTGCCAGAAAGACTTATGATAAAAGATTCCAAGAAATGCTGCCATTTCCACAAGCAAAAAAGGCATGACACAAATGATTATTTCCAACTTCATCATGAGATCAAGCAGTTGATTTGCCAAGAGTATTTGAAGAAATATGTAGTGGAATGGAGAAATGAGGAAGAACGACCTCTAAAGAAAGAAAGGTCCAGAAGCCCAACCTGACAAACCAACCATCGACCACATCATGTCGAAGTAGTTGCACTAGTGCAAGGGGTGATTGACACTATTTTTGGGAAACCAACACGCGAGGATTCTAGTTCTTCGAGGAAAAAAGTGGAAACGCAACATCGAGAGCTGTTGAAATAGTACCCCGCAACTAATTAGATTGACATATAAACTATTTCACTTGTGATACAATCTTGATTGAATGATATTCTTATAAAATGGTTATCTTCATCTTATGCTTATTTCACTTCACTGGAATTTAGTTGAAGCTCCTAAATCTCACAAGACTATGGGACTTGATCACGATGGATGGTGATGATGAAATAAATCTCTACGGTCGTGATTTTGAAAGTTTCAAACAATAGAATCTTATTAAATGGGGCATCCAAGATTCAGATCGACTTGCACTAACGATGCATAAATCCAAGGAGTTGTATATTGCTCTGTTTCATGAGCAATCCATATTAGACATAGGTACATATTAGTAGGTGCTTGTTAGAGAACAAGTTCATTGAAGACTCGCCTAGAGATTCCACTAGATAGCCATAGTGGCAAGTTCTCCAACTTACGCTAGTGCATATAATTAGTTGTTTGACATGAGGATCTATGGTAACCTTGTGCTAGGTCCTCATGCTTTAACTCTTCACTGACCACGTAGTGGGTCATCTAGGTTGAGATTGGGTATGAGCTACTTAGACATGGAGGTTTGTCAGATCCAAGATAGGATCCATCTCCTCGTTGTTGTAAAGGACGAGTGCATCTTCTATATATTCTATAATGATCGATTTCAAGAAATCCTTGCACAAAATAGTATGACAATTTGGAAAAAGAGTTTTCCAAAGATGAGGTCATAAATTAAAATCGAACATTAGAATGTAGAAACATAGTTTTCGAGGCTATTAGGGAGTAACAAATATCTTACCCTAGGCCTTTTTTGGGAGATAGGAGATGGAAGGACTATATTTGCATGGCAATCGTAGAGCTAGAATGGTTCATCGATACATATTCATTTATCCAATTAGTTCGGCTCCATGGGTTTGTTGCTAGACATCAAATATAGGGATTGGGTACTCTTTGATTAATAGAAATTAATTGAAAGAGTTATTAGCTTAAAGAAGTTTAAACTAATATGAATATTTTTACATTCAAAATATCACAATGAGTTATGAGCTCATGTCCAATGAATAGATGAACCTAATGGATCACACACAAAAGCCTAAAAGAATTTTTTACTTGATGGGAGGAATTTTCTAAGGAGTTAGAAAATTCATTCTAAGTGTTTTGGAGAAGAAATCGATTGACTAAATTTTGGGGCAACTTGGCTTGATTAATTTAATTGTTAAATTAATCAAAATAATATAAGGTGTTAAATTAGACCACCTAAATTATGGAGTTAATTTAATTGGTGTCATGTGACAATTAATTAGTCAACTTACAGAGTTAAGCTAATTGACTTAAGGAGTTAAGTCAAATAAATTAATTAAATTAAAGAGTTAATTTAATTAAAATGAGAATTTGGTTTTGGATGAAAAATCAAATCAAAGAGTTCATTTGAATTTATTAGAGATTAATGTGCATTACATTTCATAAGATGAGAAGATGCAAATTAAATGCAAATGTATGTGAAATTCAAATTCACATGCAAGTTGGCAAGTTGCCAACAAGCGTGGGAGGTATGATGCCAACTTGCATCACACTCGCCTCTCTCTCTATATATACCCTTGTGGCTGGCCATGTGATGGTCCTCACATTAGATTCCCATTTTCCCTCCAAAAGTATGAATTTTCATGTGTTGAAGCTCCACACTCTCCAAACTCTCTACTTCTCCAATTCCTTTCCAAACACTACTCCCTCACCTTTATCCTCTCATTTTGTAGTAGATTTGAGGTTGATTTAGAGTTGTCCTTGGGCATGTGGATTAATAGATTAGAGGTTCAACACTTGGGGGACTTGTTGCTCCTTGGTGAACCATTATTGTTTGGCTATTTGCGTGGAAAATTTGAAGGACTTTGGAAGTTCTGGTTTGTACAAAATTTTTACAGCATCTACATTGTTGTGTGGTGGTGCTCTCTGAAAATTTTGAGGATTTTTGGAGTAGTGGAAGGCATTCAATTGTTGAGTGGTTTTGTTGTGTGCAAGTTGCTCTATTAAAATGTTCTTTGGAGTCTTCTTCCTCTTAGCTTTGGATTTAGCTTTGAAGGAAAATTTTTTGGACTTAAATCTTTACTAAAAGCATGACTAGATCCTTGGAATGGAGTAGCTAAGTTATATTTTGCCTTTTTGTGGTTTCATGTTATGGATTCTTAGCTATTCCTACTTTCAAGTGGTATCAGAGCCTATTTCATACTTCAATTTGGATTTTGGTGGATTGATTCATGTTATGAATAGATCCTAATCACCAAATATATGATTCAATTGATGAATTTGAGTGTTTGGATGATTTTTCATGTGGCTTCTTTGTGACAAATTGAGATATGCTAATATGTAATTTAACTGTAGATTCATATATTGGAAAGATTTTGATTCATGCTAGTTAATGTTAAATGTTGATTTAGCATTGTATTATGCTATATGTTGATATAGCATGTTTAATTTAGTCTTAAGATGTTTTGGTCATTTTTGGATCTAATTGGATTTGAGTTAATTGGAGATTTTTGGATAATGTAGATTCTTTCTTGCATCACATCATCCAACATTTATATACAGATATAGAGAGAAAGGATCAGCCATATGCATGAAAGGTGTGAAGGATTAGATTCTTCCACAATTCTCTCCAAAACTCCCTTTCCAAACATTGCTTCATGTGTTGAGGCTTTGTTCTCTCTTCTTTCCTACCTCAAAAATTAGCCTTCACTATTGATATTATGCTCATTTTCTCCAGCTAAAAGTGAGTGAAATTTGGAGGATCAATTAGTGTGTGGATCATATCAATAGAGGCAAAGCATTTGATTTGCTAGCTTTGGAGATCCATTGAAACAGAGCAGTCATTTTCCGAATTTTTTCCAAGCGATCCAAATTGAGTTTTGCTTTGAATTTTTTACGGCACTTTCCTCAAGGAGTTGAGAGGTTCCAGATTTTTTTTTGTGATTTCTGGATTGATGAAGTGTCCACTGTTGTAGCCTTGGAAATTTTCTTTTTAAGGTAACACTCCAACTAAATCTGAATTCCTAGCATGATTAGATCCTTGGTAGGCTATAAGCACTAGTTATTTTGAGCTTTTGAAGTTTGATAATTGGATCCTAGTGGCTTACTAACCTTCAATTATGGTTTTTTGACTCCCTATGACTAGGATTACATGACTTTGGTGCATAGTATATTGGGGTGTTGCAGCGCGTGTTTTCGCATTTAATGTGGATGGTGCCTCAGAGAATACATCATTAAATGCAGCGAATCTCTTCTTTCTCATCTCTGAAGTAAGGCCGGTACCCAACATTCGACCTCCAGCTGACTCCTGATCATCTAGTTCGCCATCAACAATTGCAAGATCAGCACTCCATGCTTGAGATTAGCCCCACTTATGCAAATAATATATTAGGTCAAGGTTGGCCCCAGAGTCAAGCACGGGGCATAACAAATTATAATACTAATAAATTTTAGGTTTTGTTTTGTTCTATTTTTTGAGATTGGTGAACCAAAAATGATTGGAAAAACTGAAAAAAGATTAGTCTCAATAAGTTGATTATGCTTCATTTGATTTTTTTTTTTTTATACTGAGATAATAAAGAATATGCATTTCTTTTTTAAAATTTTATGTTTTGATTTTCTTTCAATTGGCAAAATTGCAATTTTTGTCCTGGAACTTTGCTTGATTTGGTTTTTCGTCCTATAAGTTGTAAATTTGCAATTTTATTCTTGTGAGTATCAAAAAAATTTCACTTTTAGTCCTCCTTTGGTCAGAGATGGAAAGACTCTCCGAAAAGGCTAACGTGACTCATTGAGAGTATGCCAATTTGAATTTTTTGCCATGTTGGCAAAAAACTAGCTGACATGTGCAAAATTCCAATGCCTAGTAGGCATTTTTTACCTTTTTTCCCTACTTAGGTAGCAATATCCATATCTTTTGTCCTTTTTCTTAATTTCAAATATTAGATATAATTTACGTATATATATGTATATGCACATATATATTTACATACACATATATTTATATAAATATATATTTATATTTAACTTATGCTTATTTACTAATTAACTCACATAATTAAAATAACTTAGTAACATTCATATACATAAGTTAAGATATAAATAAATTAAAAAATAATTATTAAAAAAAAGTAAAAGAATATGTACTTGCCCAATTCCCACTGCCAACTCTCTTACTACCCCCATAGCCAGCCAATAAGTGGGTTGTGTAGGCTAGCCGCCATGGCCATGAGTTGGCCATGGTGGGTGCTTGGCTAGTGTTGGAATAGTGCCCGACAAGCCAATCAAATTAGCCTTGTAGAAGCTATTTCTTTATAAAACAATCTTGATCGAATGATATTCTTTATATGGCCACCTTCATCTTATGTTTCATATTACTTCACTTGCATTTTGATAAAGCCCTTAGATCACACATTACTACAGAACTTGGTTTGATGACCATAGAATAAGTCTTACACAATGGTGATCTTAAATCTTCTAAGTCATAGGATCTTACGAGACAGGGCATCTAAGATCCGGATAGACTTGCACTAACAATGCATAAATCCAAGAGTTGGATATTGCTCCATTCCATGAGCAATCTGTATGAGATACGGGTGCATGTTAGTAGGTGCTTGTTAGAGAACAAGGTACTGAAGATCCTCCAGAGAATCTACTAGATAGCTGCAGTGGCAAGTCGGTAGTGATCAATTCTCCCGCTTACTCTAGTGCATACTATTAGTTCTCTGACTTGAGAATCCATGGTAACCTTGTGTCTAGTCTTCATGCTTTGATTCTTCCTTGACCACTTAGCGGGTCTTTCGGGTTGAGGTTAGGTATGAGCTACTTGGCACAGAGGTTTGTGAGATCTAAGATGGAATCTAACTCCTCGCTTTTGTGAATGGCGAATTCATCTTCTATGTATTCTATAATGATCGATTCCAAGAAATCCTTGCGCAAGGTGGTGTGACAATTCGGAAAAGGAGTTTTCCAAAGGTGAGGTCATATAAGGGAATCGAACATTAAGAATAGAGACATAGTACCGAGGCTATTAGGGAGCCGACAAATATCTTGCCCTAGGCCTTTTTCGGGAGATAGGAGATGGAAGGACCGTATTTGCATGGTATGCGTAGAGCTATGATAGTTCTCCAGAATATTCATTTTGGCCAATTATTTGGGCTCCATGGGCTTGAGGTTGAACATCGACCATGGAGATTGGGTACTCTTCAATTAATGAGATTAATTGAATTGAGTCAATTAGTTTAAAAGGAGTTTTAAACTAAAATGAATATAAGCTATTCAAAAGTCACAAAAAGTTGTGAGCTCATGTCCAATGAATGGTAGAACCTACTGGGTCACACACAAAAGCCAAATAGCATCCAAAATTGATAGAGCAATTTTCCAAGTGTTGGAAAAATTACCTTGGGTGACCGATTTTCAAAGGTCCAATCCAACGGTCTATTTTGGTTTGATTAATTTAAGTGTTAAATTAATCAACCAATTTAAGAGTTAAATTAGACCAATAATTAAGGAGTTAATTATTTGGTACCATGTTGACCATCAATTGGATAAGTTGGCTTAAAGAGTTAAGTTGACTAACTTAAGCTTGTTTGATTTAAGAGTCAAGTCAAAGGTTAATTAATTAAATTAAAGTGTTTAATTTAATTAATGGAAAGAATACTTTTTGAAGGGAAAACTTAAATGAAGTGTTCATTTAAATTAGCATCTTAATTAATTTGGAATTAGATTCCAAAAGAAATTGAAATGCACTTGAAATTCAAGTAAGACTTGAATTTGAATTTTGCCAACTTGGCATGCCACTTGGGTGGTCACCTTGAGGAAGCTTTGCATTCCTTCTTCTTCCCAACCTGAAAATCAGCCTTCTCTACCTCATTTTATACTATCTAACTCCAGCTTCTAGTGAGGGTAAATTGGAAGATTGTTTGGTGTGTGGATCATATCAATAGAGGCAAGTCGATTGACTTGCTCGGATTTGGAGATCCACCTGCAGCAGCTTCCGGTTGGAGAATTTTTATGGAGAGATACAGAAGGATTTTTGGCTCCAATTTTTCATAGTAGCTTCCTATGTGTGTTTAGGTGTTCCAGATTTAATTTCGTGAATTTTGGAACAGTTTATCCTGGACAATTGTTGTCATCCTTCCGCTGTGCCAGATCCAGACAGTTTCTGGACTCGTGAGAGATAGTTGATCTTTTCCTTGATTTTGAGCTACAAGAGGTAATTCTTCATCCTAATCCAGATCTATAGCATGTCTAGATCCTTGGGAGCTCAAGTATCTTAGTTTATTTCATGCTTATGAATGTTAATTTATGGATCCTAATGCTACTCTAGCCTTCAAGTGGTATTGAAGCCTTTTCATGCTATGTTTTGGATTATTGTTTGATTGATTCATGTGATGAATTGATCAATATCACCAAATAATTGATCCAAGCCATGGATTGGAGTGTTTGGATGATGATGCTTGCGGCTCTATTGCTTGATGGATTGAAAGCATGCTTTTATGTGATTTAAGTGTTAATTCATGTTTTAGTATGGTTCAATTCATAGATATAAATGTTGAATCTTGATTTAGTATTTATTGATGTTATATGATGATATAGCATGTTGATATTTGATCAAAAGAATTTTGGTCATTTTTGGATCCAATGTTATTGGACTTTTGTTGGAGATTTTTTACGAATATGATTCTTACTTGAACTTGATTTTTGAAGCTTGATTGAGCACATAAATTTCCAGTTTTAAAATGTGTTTTAGATCTGGAAATTGGTCCATAATGTGTGATTTAATGTTTAGAATGAGTTCTAGCATTTTTGGTGCACAAAAGTTGGGCCAAAAATGGCCTATCTTGCCTTTGACTCAAAACAGGGGCTGCTGCCAGCTTTGGTACACATTGGCAGGGCTGTGACTGAAAGTTACTGCCCAGCCATGTGCTTGCCTCGGCCATCAGTGCCCAGTCATGGGTTGGGTGAGTTTTTGTGCAATGTTTGGGCTCCTCTGGTGACTAGAAATGATGTTAAATCATGTGTTATGGATGCACAGTGTTGTGCAAGTTCTCAATATAATGTTTGACATTTTCAAGCTCCTTAAATCTTGTTAAAGTTTATCTCCAATAGTTGCATAAGTGTTATGCTTGTTCAATTATTTGTTTATGAGATAAGCATTTAATTGTTAGAATTAATTGTTAATTCTAGATTTATTTATTATTCATTTAATTGTTGAATGAATGATGAATGAATGGGGATGATCATGAGCCTTTAACATTGACTTTATATGTTTCAATTTGTTGAAATGAGTTGTATTAAATTGAGGCTTGCATACCTCTTTATTTCTACCTTGTAAATGTTATGAGAGTAGAATCACCAAGAGTGAGGATTTCTTTCTCATGTAAAAGTTAAATGGAGCAAAGGAGACCATGGAGGCATGAAGGCTTTTAAAAACCCATGAATATATGGGATACACTTATGTAATAGCTATATTTAATCAACCCACCTAAAATCAATTAGGTAGTACACCTATGGCTCTAAGTGCACCACTTGGTTAGGCTCATGGTCATCCCACCCTAGGAGCATGCTAGGCGCAATTACTTATTTATGCTTTTCATATCCTATTGATGAATGAGATATATGGTTAGGATATAAAAAACCCAAATAAGAAGATAACATGATGAGATCTTTGCAAGCAAAGCCCTCCACTTAGAATGTCTAAGTGCTTTTTAAATATGAAGTCAAAATGGATACAAATTAAAAGAGTTTTAATTAATCCAAGCCTTCTACCAATAGTATATGGCATCACGATGCTACCACCTTTGTCTGATATACATTCGGTCACGGGGGTCATGCTTAAGTGGAAAGTTGTGACCATACACTTTGTATGAGATGTACCTTTGACTTGGTAACACCCACACATTATACATCCGGTCACAGGGGATGCTGTGGTGCCCGTCTCGAATCGAAGATTAATTGGTAGGTTTGACTCAACATCGAGTAATGTAGAGGTCATCCATTAGGGGATTTACATGAAATGGTGAGGCAAAATATATCAAGAGTTGCATGAGATGCAATTAGCAAAAGTTGCTTACCTTTAGATTGCTCGTGGATATACATCTGGTCATGGAGGTCCACTTGCAAGTCCTTAAGGTCTTGATTCTCACTAGGAAATATGATCTCCTGAATTTTTCTAGAGGGTGAAGGATTTGATAAAATGGTAGGAGAAAAACATGCTTGAAAGACCATGAACATGTTTTTAATATAAAATTCAATCACATATTTATTCTCTTTTTCGCCTTTGAGGATTTGTGAAATCTCAAGAATGGTTTAATGTTCCACTCAACATTTTTTTGGAAAGTAATAAACTAACCGGGTCAAACTTCCATGATTGACTTAACCTCAAAATTTTTGTAGATTTCTAGAAACGGATAGATGTCCTATATCAAGGTGCTCCAAATCCCATTGGGATTAAAAGTAGATCAAGAGACACGTGAAAAGTTCATGAATTGGGTTTAGGATCGTCTTATCCCATAGTCTCATGATGGCATCTGCAAATGTTAAAAGTTTCATTGACACATGAATAGTACCTTGGTTAAAGTTTATAAAAGTTGTAAAGCTAACAAGGATGAGAGGTTCATGGTGTCAAAAGAGATTTTTCAAGCTAGGACAAATGCCAGGTCATGTGTCATCGACTACGGTCTAATGATGATTAAGCTTGGAGAAGCTTTTTCCACTTGGATGTAGTGATGGACAGTGATCTCCATGAGGATTTGATCCTCACATCCTCGCCGAGTTTTATTGATCAAAATGTTGATCTAGAAGGAGACTACCATGACAAGGACAAACCTTTTACACTTGTTTCCTCCTCCAAGTCATGGGCCTTAGGGGTGCTGGAAAGGGAGGTAAAAGGAATAAAAGTTCTTCCTCCAAGGGAAAACAACTATTAAAGGCATCCAGAGGAGTCAAGAAGATTATAGAGGAAATAGTCGATATTATTTGTTTCTACTTTGGCAAGGTAGGCCATTGGAAGCCGTTTTGCAAGGAATACCTTGCAAACCTTTGGAAGGGTACGTACTTTATTGAAATGCATTTAAGGATTAATTCTTCCTTATGGATATATGATATTGCATGTGGTTCTTATCTTTGTAACTTGTTACAAAGAATAAGAAAGAAGAATAAAATTAAGTGATATGGGTATGATCCACCGCCTTGGCTAAAGAGCAAGAGTTGTGACCAAAGCTAAAGGCATATAATAAATTAGACCTAGGGAATTCCATAATTGTATTGAACCCTTACTATTATGTACCATATATTGTTGAGAACATTATTTCAAATTCCCATTTTGGATAGTGAAGGATTTGATCCTTCTATATCAAATGGGAGATTGAAGGCATTAAAGAAAGGGCTCTTTAATTGCTTATGGTACACTTAACAAAGGATTATACATATTGGATTCTCAACTATCACTGATGTACTTTCAACAAAGTAAGAAAATTAGATATCCAAGAATATGACATTCTTTGGCATGCAAGACTTGGTCATATCTCTAAGAATAGGATGAGCAAGTTAGAAGCTCTCAAAGCGCTAAGTGTTAGCGGCTTTGAGGATCTTCCTACTTGTGAATCTTGTTTAAAGGGAAAAATGACCAAAGCTCCTTTTGTAGGACAAACAGAGCGCTCCACAATTCTTTTGGATTTGATCCATATAGATGTTTGTGGACCACTAAGAATTAGTGGGAGAAGAGGCTATTCCTACTTGATCATCTTCACCAATGACTATAGTTAGTTCGGACATGTGTTTCTTATTAATAACAAGTTCGAAGCATAATATGCGCAAACAACATCCCCATGTTAATGCCAGCATAGCTCCGGACAATCCAGCAACATTTGATAATCATATGGGTTTTGTTTTGGAGATTTTAATGTATGGTAGGGCCATTTTATCACATCTAATAATGCCCTTTAGCTCGCTGCTTATTTCATCCATATTGAGGATCCTTGTGGCCTTTTCATCACAAGCTTTATTTGATAGCCAGTTTGCCGTGCTATTAGCTTCTCTAAAGACATGGGAGATGTGATATGTCATGTCTTTAAGTTTGCAGCGGATCCTAGCAATGATATAATGCTATTGCCATGCCAAGTTCTGCTTTTTCTCAATCATTAAGATTACCACTGCTGCATCCATTTCAAGCCACACCTTTCGAATCCCCATGTTATGGCATAGGTTAATACCCTTCTCCAGAGTAATGAGCTCCGCCTCTAAACTATTTACGGTCCCCAAATATGCATAATATACACAAAAAACATTCCCATGTTCATCATGAACTATACCACCCACTACCACTGGTCTTGGGTTTCCCCTTGAGGCATAATCTGAGTTCACCTTATCTACCCCTGGTTTGGCTTCTCCTAAAGAACTTTATGAACTCCAGGGGCTGTGCTCTTCTGGAACACAAAACCCATTCTTCAGGTAATGAAGACATCCCATTTCCACATGCTTTTATGCATGACCTGGTTTTTGTATAATAGATTTAAATACTGCTCCACTTTAAAGATAATTCTATTGACATGGAACTTTTGATTCCTATGTTTCACCTCGTTTCTTTCCAGCCATGTGAACCCTAAACCCTGAACCCTAAGGTGACTCTAGTCTTCTCTGAGAGCCTAAGTTTTGAGAGGAGCTGCATCGTACCAGTTATCATGCCAACTAACCTTACCTTCTCCTAACGTCCAACAATAATGAGCTTTCTCCATATCTCTTATCTTATGCATTCTGCGCCAAATTAGGGAGGCGTAGTATGGAAGTTTTTCCCAGTTTGGATGAAAACATGGGCAATACTTTAATTCAAGAAATCGGGTCCACAATGAGTTTTGATTTTGAAAGCGCCATCACATCTTGTAGCTAAATGTGATAAGCACATCCTCTATTTTTCTAACCATGAGACTTCCTTCCTGAACCGAAACACAGACGTTGGTCCATTTAGCCCAATACATTTTCTATTGGCCACCATATGATCCCAAGAAAAACTTTGAGAAGAGTTTCTCAATTTAGTTTAGCACATATAGAGGAGGGTTAAGCACTTGCATGATATACAAGGGCATAGAGCTGAGGACGCTTTGGATGAGAATTAACCTTCCACTATGAGATAATAGATTTTCTTCCCAGCCAGTAATTATGTTCCTGATTTTTTGGATGAGTTCCAAGAATAGGGCTATTTTTTTGTTTCTAGAATAGAGAGGAGCTCCCAGGTATGTAATTGGAAGTAACTTCAGAGTGAATCCCGTAATGCTAGAAATTCTTTGTATAAGCAAATTGAGCACTTTTTTATCAACAATAAAAGAGCTCTTACTATAGTTTATCCTCTAACCAGAAACCCATTCGTAGTGCTTCAGGAAGTCCAAAATGCGTTGGAGGCTCTCTTTCTTACTATTAGTAAATATAGCAATATCATCAACGAAATAGAGATGGGATACCACCTTCATACCTCTGGTCATATACCACATATCCTGGTTTGTCTGAAATAAAACATCCAAGCTTCTTGAAAGATATTCAGCCACCAAGATAAATAGAGCTGGAGAGATGGGATCACCCTGCCTTAAACCTCAAGTTGACTGAAAGAAAGTTGCACTTTCACCATTTATCATAATAGCAAACCAGTACTATTCAACGATTCTTCTAATATGTCCAATCCAAATGTCAAGAAACCCTAGTTTCTGTAAGACATAATAAAGGAATTTCCACTGAACCCTATCATATGCTTTCTCCATATCCAGCTTCAAGATCACATTTGTTTCTTCATTTTTTTGGCCGAGGCTATGCATCAGCTCTTGAGCAAGGAGAATATTATATGAGATTAATCTCCCTCTCACAAATCCACTTTGAGATGGTGAGATGATCCGAGGTAGAAGCTGCACAATCTGGTTGTTCAATTATTTGGTCAATAATTTGCTTATGACATTACATAAGCTTATAGGCCGAAAATCCTTCCAAACTTCTGGATTATCAACTTTAGGAATAAGTACAAGTGATGTGGCCATAAAGCTTCATGGTTGTGTATTTTCAGATAAGAAGTCGACCACTACCTCGAATACATCCTTAGCAATAATCGCCCAACAATGTTGGTAGAAATAAGCGGGAAATCCATCATGTCCCGCAGCACTATCACCACTCATATCCATAATAGCATTCTTAACCTCTTTCATAGAAGGAATCCCAGTAAGAGCTTGCTGGTCCTCACTTGTGAGCAATGGAAAGATACATTGAAGCTCATCTTTAAGAAGGTCCTAATCATTTGGAGCCAAGATTTGACGGTAGTAAGAGGCCCCATAATTTTTTATTTCCTCCTGCTTGGTTAACCAAGTATTGTTCTCCCATATTTTATGGACTCTGGCATTATTCCTCTTCTTCTTAACCATAGCATGGAAGAATTTTGAGTTGTTTTCCCCCTCAACAATCAACTTACATGCAACTTTCTATTTCCAGTAAATCTCTTTCATAATTAGGACTTGAGTAAGTTTTGCCATCACTTTGTTTAAGTTTATCAAGTTCTGATTTGTGGGCTGGTGATCATAGATTTTTTCAAGTTCTTCCACCTCCTTTTATGCTTTTTCAACATTCTCAAAAATGTTTCCAAAAGTTATTCCATTTCTTCAGCTGATATTTAAAATTGTAAAGTTTCTGTTGAAACTTTTCCATGCCCTCTCTATTTACTGGATACTGCCAAATTTTTTCCACAAAGTCCAGAAACTTGTTATTCTTAGTCCACATATTCTTAAAACGAAATGAGGATGACCTAGAAATATAGTTCAAAGTAAACAATAGTAGTGGGCAATGGTCCAAAATCGTGCTGTAGAGATGCTGAATTCTAGTGTTTGGGAATGCATGAATCCATGAGCTCGAGTAGACAAATTGATCTAGGAATTGCCATAATCTATCACGGGTCCAAGTAAACTGTGACCCTTCAAAGTTTGGGGTTTAGGATTCAGGGTTTTTTTTTAATTATACACACACCCATCAGGAGTATATTAGGGCTTGAACTCCTGACCTCTTACATTATGTGGGAGACTCATGCCGTTGGGCCATAGGCCACTCGGCAGTTTAGGGTTTTTTTTTTAATAAAGTCGCATGTGCCATGGCGGGTGGTTTGGTGGACCCTTACTGTGCATGTTACCAAAAATGAGTGTACAAGCAAGAAAAAATGAAAGCAAAAATAAGGAGGACTCCTCCCTTACAATGTATGCTCAAAAAGTTTAATCTAGGGTATATGTTGTAAAATATAATGCATGGTTTTAGAGTAACACTTCATGTAGCCCAGTTGGTAAGTTGAGCGATATCCCTTTGTATGTGCCCAGGTTCGAATCTTTGATCTAGCGGAATTGGTTTTTGTTTCAAGGGCCCAGTTCTGTCTGAGCCTATGTTTCTCGAACTCATCAACATTCAGCCCAACAGTGGGCAGCCCATTAACTTTGGCCCATTCGACCCAAATTTCAGAGCCCATTAGCAAGCCCATTCGGCCCATATTCAGCCCAATCAAATCAGCCCGTAGCAAGCAATAGCCATTTAGTCTTCAGCCCAACAAAGAAAAATTATTCAGCCCAAGATCTTCAGGCCATTCAATTTAGCCCATAGCAAACAAGAGCCATTTTAGCCCATAGTCATTTAACCACGCGGCCCAAAATCAGCCCATAAGTAACCCATACAGTACACCAGCCAGAATCCATAGGCCCAGATCCAACAAGCTCACCAGCCCATCCCGCATTGGCCCATTGCCATCAATCTTGTGCCCAAAAATTAATTCATGACCAAGAAGTAGCATAAGATAAAGGTGGGTACCTAGTTCCCTAAATTCAAAGCCTGCTATGCACATAGCATTCTTCCAGCAACTCTCAAGAATTGAATATGGTGGGTCCTAGGTTGCCATGCTACTGTACCATAAAATTCATGCACATAAAATTCATGCAGGAACAAACCCCATTTCAAGATTTCAGTGGGTCCTAAGCTGCCATGCAATTGTACCCATCACACACAACCATCTTGAAATAATGCCCACACATTCACTCTTCCATGCAGCCATGCACATCCCCCATGCACGTTCATAATCCATGCAAACCCAAGTCTCAGTAATCCATCTCGTATCTTGCCCATAAACCATGCACTCGAGCACCACTTCCCAATTAAAGCTTACGAGGAATATGTTAATGCCAGTAGAGCTCCAGATAACCCAGCAACATTTGATAATCATGTGGGTTTTGTTTTAGAGATTCTAATATATGGGAGAGCTAATTTATCATATCTAATAATGCCCTTCAGTTCACCACATATTTCATTCTTTTTTAGGAGCTTTGTATCCTTTTCATTACAAGCTTTGTTTGATAGCCAGTCTATTGCCATATTTGCTTATCTAAAAATGTGAAAGATGTGATATATGATCCCTTTGAGCTTGCTCCGAATCCTAGCAATAATGTGATGCCTTTGCCACGCCATGTTCAGCCCCTTTTTAATCATCAAAATGACAGCTTCAACATCCATTTCAATCCACACCCTTGGGATGCCTTTGTTACAGCATAGGTTAATCTCTTTCTCAAGTGCAGTAAGTTCTGTTTCCAAACTGTTTGTGGTTCCTAGATATTCATAGAATGTACATACCACTTCCCCTTGATCATCCCAAGTGATACTGCCCACTCTAGCGGTCCCTGGATTCCCCCTCGAGGTGCAATTTGTGTTCATTTTAAACCAACCCCGGCTTGGCTTTTCCCAGAGAACTTTATAGAGTTTTGGGGGTGCATTTTTCTGAAATAGGAACCCCATTTTTTGGGTAATAGAAATGTCTCATTTCCATATGCTTTTGTGCATGATCTGGCATTTATACAGTAAATTCAGCTGCTGTTCTACTTTGAAGATAATATTGTTAGCATGGAACTTTTTATTTCTGTGCTTCACATCATTTCTTTCCAACCAGGTGAACTAAATGATGAAGAGTGGGATTATAATTTGTGCATGATTATTACCTAAGAATAGTGCAGAAGCTTTCCAAAAGTTTAACAAGATTTGTATACTAGTGGTGGCAGGAAGGGTTACATGAAATCGTTGGGCAAAATAATCCCACACCTTTACAATTTTTGACCCATTTATGAAGACATGTTGTATAGTTTATATTTGGTTGCAGCAAGCACACTTGGATGCCAATTGGATTCCTTTCTCTTGCATACGGGTGTCCACGAAGATCCAGTTGTTGAGTAATCTCCACATAAATACTGACATAGTGGCTGTGAGTTGCGGGCACCAAATTTCCACAAAGATATGTTAGCTTGGCTTGGATTTTCTAATTTCCTTCCACATTGCTTTTGAGTTGAATACCCCATTTGTGGATAGCTTCAGACTAATCTATCTTGTTCTTCTGGATAAAGTGGAATTTTACACAATTTCTGAACTATATCATATGGTAGTACCTAGAGGAGCTTTTGGGTGTTCCAATCACTTCCTTGCTAGTATGCTTTAACTGGCCTATGATCCCAGTGTGTTCTAGGAGGGTGATTTTTTATACCTTCTCCCCATACCAATTATCATGCCAGAAAAAGATTTCACCTTGTCCAAGGGCCTAATAGTAGTATTTTTCTGCTTCATTTCTTATCTAGCACATTTTCCTCTACATTGGTGACATGAAATAGAGAGGTTTTTCCTATGTTGGATGGAAGCATGGGCAATATTTAGCATCCATAAACTTAGCCCAGAGAGAAGACTAGCTCCAGAATCACCACCACATTTTGTAGCTAAACACTTGGGCTATATCTTCCAATTTTTGTACACCTAGTCCATCTTCCTGAGCGGGAAAGCATACTTACTCCGCTTGACCCAATGTAGTTTCTTTTGGCAACCATAGGAGCCCTAGAAGAACCTAGCAAATATTCTCTCAATCTGTTCAAGGACATTTTTTGGGGGCTTAAGGACCTAAAGTAGATACAGCGGCATGTAGCTTAATACGCTTTTAATCAAAGTTAATCTGCCACAGTGAGATAAAAGAGTTTTTTCCCGTCCTCTTACCTTACTGCTGATGTTTTCAATAAGATCAAGGTACAGATAAGTTTTTTTGTTGCCAATGTATAGAGAGGCTCCAAGATATAGGATCAGCAGAAATTTAAGTGCAAAGCTTGTTATCTGCTGGATTCTTTGCACCTTTAAGTTGGCCCTTTTTTTGTCTACAATGAAGGCACTCTTAGAGTAGTTAATTTTCTGGCCTGAGACAATCTCATAGTGTTTCAAGAACCTCATGATTTCCTATAATCCCTTTTTGTTGCTGTTGGTAAAGATGATAGTGTCATCCGCAAAGCCGACATGAGAAATGAGATGAGCTCCTCCAGAGTTATACCTCAAATATTTATTCTGTTGGAAGAGGTATTCCATGCCAATGGAGAGGTATTTGGCAACATTGATAAAAAGGGCTAGGAGATAGGGTCGCCTTGCCTCAATCCACGGGTGGACTTAAAAATACCAGTGCTTTCTCCATTTACAATGATTGAGAACCAACAATTCCGCACAATTCTTTGAACTTGACTTATCCATTGTTCTGGGAACCCTAACTTTCTAAGTATTTGATAGAGAAAGCCCCATCTCACCATGTCATATGCCTTCTCCATGTCCAATTTAAGAACCGTATTGGCTTCCTTACTTTTTTTGCCAATGTTTGGATAAGCTCTTGGGCTAGCAAGATGTTATCGGATATAAGTCTCCCCTTGACAAAGCCGCTTTGAGCTGGTGAAATTATTTTTAGAATAAGTTCTGCGATCTGATTGTTCATCAATTTTGTATGGATTTTGCTTATGGCATTGCATAAGCTGATAGGGCGGCATTCTTTCCACGCAGACGAGTTGATTGTCTTAGGAATAAGGACAACTGAAGTGGCCATAAAGCTTCAAGGAGGTTGCCCACCATTAAAGAAATCCATCAAAGCTTTATACAAGTCTTGAGCAATAATATCCTAGCATTTTTGGTAAAAATGATTAGAAAAACTATCTGGCCTAGCTGTACTATCCGAGTGCGTACTCATAACAACCTCCTTGACATCACTCAAGGCAGGCGGTGTTAAGAGCTTTTGTTGGTCTTCTACAGTGAGTTTTTGGGGTATAGTAATGAGATATTCTTCACATTCAGGTTCAGTATTTGGAGCTAGGATCTGCTTAAAGTACTTAACCCTAGATTTCTTAATTTCTTATGGCATTTCAAAGCATGTATCCCCATCCCAAATCTTATGAATTCTATTTCTACTCTTCTTCTTCTTGATAAAGGAGTAAAAGAATTTTAAGTTCTTGTCTCCGTCATTCAACCATTTACAAGCTGCCTTCTATTTCTAGTATATTTCCTCCACTATCAATGCATGGGTAAGTTCAGCCGTGGCTTTATTGGGGTTAATTAGATTTCTGTCTGACGCGTCTCGATCATATATTTTTTCACACTCAACCAACTGTTTCTCCGCTTGTTCGGTTGTATGAAAAATATTCCCAGAAACGTTCTGGTCCCATTGCTATAAGTGAGATTTGAGAGCATACAGTTTCTGTTGAAACTTGATCATCCCCGATCCATATACTGGAAACTGCTACACTTTACTCACAAATTCGATAAAGCTATGATGCATGCTCCACATATTTTAGAACTTGAACGGTGATGGTCTTGATCACTTCTCGAAGGCAGTGATAAGTAGAAGTGAGCACTGGTCTAAAACCGTTCTGTTGAGGTGCTGGACCTATGAATTAAGGAAGAGTTCCAGCCAAGCATTTGAATATAAGAACCTATCAAGTCGTTGCCATAGGTTGTTTCTTGTCCAAGTAAACTAAGAGCCCTCAAAATGGGCATCTGTAAGCCCACAGTCAACAATTGCATGTTCAAACTCCTTCATTACCCTTACTTTGGTTGCAGCTCCTCCATTTCTTTCAGTGTGAGATAAAATAACATTAAAGTCACCACTGAGTAGCCAAGGCTCAGTGTTGTGGCTTAGGCTCCTCATGGTGTCCCATAATTCTCTCATTTCTACTCTAGTATGTTTAGCATATATCCACGAGCAGAGAAATCCCACCAAGTGAAGGTCATCAAAAACTTTCATATGTAAGATTTGCGAGTGGTTATCGGAATTGTAATTTCTAGGGTTCAGGGTTTAGAGTTCAGGGTTGAGGGTTGAGGGTTTAGGGTTTTTTAGGGTTCTTTAGGGATTAAGGTTCGGAGCAAAGGTTTCACGATTTTAGGGTTTAGGATTTTTTTTTGGAAAATCTTCCTGTGCCATGGTAGGGGGTTTGGTAGACCCCTACCATGTATATTATCAAAAAGAGGTAATTACAGGAAAGGCAAATTGAAACCATGAAATAAGAAAGACTCCTCCCTTACATTGAATGCTAAATAGATTCAAAGCAAAGTATTAAAGTATATAATAGATGGATGGGTCCCTTATTGCAACAATCCTTCTAGCCCAACTGGTAAGTGAGAGTACTGTTTTGAGTGATGGCCTAGGTTTGAACCCCAGGTCTAGTGGTAATTTTTTAATTCCACTGTCTAATTTACTAGCCCATCTTCCCTTAGCTCAAATCCGTCAGCCCATCGCCCCGGCCCATACCGACCCACCTCAGCCCATCAGTCTGGAGGCCTAGGCCCAAGCCCCACCTCGGATAGGATAGTCGAGCCATAAAGCTCAAGCCCAGCACTCTAGCTCAATTCTGCCTAGCTTTTAAAAGGTTGGTCCACAGCCCAACCTTGTTATCAACCTAGCAGTATAGAGGCCCAGCAAAGTTAGGCCCATCTTGCCGGCACAATCAACCCAATTTCATGTCCTCAAGCGACCGCCATAAAATTTTGAAGCCCAATAGTTCAGCTTAGGGCCCAGGTAGTCAAGGTTGAAGTTGGTTGGCCCATTCATTAAATCCATTAAAGCACATCGGTTCAGCTTAGCGAGTCATTAAGTCCAGCAATCCATCAAGTCAACACAATTGGCTCATCAGATATTCAATTAAAGCCCAATAGAAATCCAATCAAGGAAATTCCTATGCAGCCATGCACGTTCACTCGCCATGCAAGAAATCCCAGATTGAAGCATTAATTGCAGTGGGTCCCAAGCACTACTTCATATACAAGATACCATGCAATTAATTTATTAATTGAAGAGTATCCAATAGCCATGGTTGATGTCCAACCTCAAGCTCATGGAGCCCAACTAATTGGCATAAATGAATGCTTTTAGAGAACCATTCTAGCTTTCCACTTATCATGCAAATATGATCCTTCCGTTTCTTATCTCCCAAAAGAGGGCAAGAGGAAGGCATTTATCAGCTTCCTAACAGCCTCAATACTATGTTTAAATTCCCAATGTTTGATTCCAGTTTATGACCACATCTTTGGAAAACTTCTTTTCCAAATTATCACATTGCCTTGTGTAAGGATTCCTTAGAATCGATCATTATAGAATACATAGAAGATGCACTTGCCCTTTATAATGATGATGAGTTGGATCCCATCTTGGATCTCACAAACTTCCATGTTTTAGTAGCTCATAACCAACCTCAACTCGAAAGACCTATTAAGTGGTCAAGGAAGAGTCAAAGCATGAGGACCTAAACACAAAGTTACCATGGATCTTTAGGTCAAAGGACTAATTATATGCACTAGTGTAAACAGGAGAACTTGCCACTACTGACTTGCCACTACGGCTCCCTAGTGGATTCTCCGGGCAAGCCTCCAGTAAACTTGTTCTCTAACAAACACCTACTAACATCTCATTTGGCTTGCTCATGAAATGAAGCAATATCCAACCTTTGGATTTATGCATCGTCAATGCAAGTCTATCTGAACTTTAGATGCCTTGTCTCTTAAAATTCTATGACTTAGGATATTTAAGATACTGACCAAGTCTCATAGCCTTGTATGATCTAAAGGCCTCAACCAAATGCCAGTGAAGTGCATTAAGCATAAGATGAAGATGGCCATTCATAATGGATATCATTCAATCAAGATTGTATCACAAGTGAAATAGTTTACATGCTAATCTCATTAGCTGCAGGCCACTATTCAAAAATGAGAAGCTATCTCTCGCACTAACTCTTTGTGGTCTACAAACGTCCGTATGGATCAAATCTGAAGGACTTGAGGTTTGCTTCAATTGTCCTAAAAAAGGAGTCTTGGTCATTTTTTTCCTTTTAAACAAGATTCACAAGTAGTAAGATCCTCTATGCCACTAACGCTTAATGCTTTGAGGGCTTCTAATTTGTTTATCCTATTCTTGGAAATATGTCCAAGTCTAGTACGCCATAACTTAGCATCTTCTTGGTTATCTAACTTTCTTTTACTTTGTGGAATATTCATTAATAATGGTTGAGAATCCAAAAACATATAATCCATTGTCTATTTAATGTATCGTGAGCAACTAAAGAACTATTCTTTATTACCTTCAATTTCCCATTTGATATTGAAAAATCAAATCTTTCGCTATCTAAAATGGGAATTGAAATAATGTTCTTAACAAGATTCGGTACATAATTACATGGATCTTATACAAGTAAGGAGTTTCCTAACTCTAACTTATTTTACACCTTCAGCTTTGGCTACAACATTTGCTCCATTGCTAAAGTATGGGATCAAATCCCCATCACTAACATTTATTCTTCTTTCCATTCTTTGTAAAAAATTACAAAGATAAGAACCACATGGGATATCATATATCCATAAGGAAGAATTTATCCTTAGGTGCACTTCAAAAAGTACGTACCCTTCCCAAGGGTTGCAAGGTATTCATTGCAATACCACTTATGATGGCCTTTCTTGCCAAAGTAGAAACAAGTAGCATCAACCTTATCCTCATAAATCTTCTTGACCCCACCAGATACCTTAAATGTTTGTTTCTTCTTGAAATAAAACCCTTCTCCTTCTTGCCCGTTTTCTATTTACCTTTAAAGCTTTTAGAGTGGGAGGAGGAAGCAATCCTTAGAGACTTGCCCTTGTCATGGTTGTCTTCGCCTAGACCAACACTTTGGTTAAATAAACTTGGCAAGGATGTGAGGATCAAATCCTGATGGAGATTAATCTCCATCACTAGGTCCAAGTTGAAAAGCTTCTCAACAAGTTTAATCATCTTTAGACCGTAGTCGATGACACATGACTTCTCATCCACCCTAGCTTGAAAAAATCTCTTTGGACAACATGAATCTCACATACCTAGTTTGCTTTACAACTCTTGTAATAAACTGAGGTATGTTTGATGTGTTCGTGAGACTTTTGAAGTTGATAAATGGCACCATGAGACTATGGGCTATGAGATGATGCTCAACCCTTTTCATGAACATTTCACGTGTCTCTTGACCCGCATCAATCCCTAAGGGATTAGGAACACCATGATATAGGACATTTATCTGTTTCTTGGAATCTAGAACAATTTTGAGGTTTAGTTAATCGTGGAAGTTTAGCCTGGTTAGTTTATTGATTTCAAATATAATGCTAAGTGGATTTATAGCCATTTGTTTTGAGACTTCAAAAATCTATAAAGGCGAAAAATATAATATAAGCCTGTGATTTAATATAGATATTGAAAGTATGTTCGTGAACTTTCAAGCATGTTTTTCTCCCACTATTTTATCAAATTCCTCAACCCCTTAAGGAATTCAGGAAATCTTATTTGCTAGTGAGAATCAAGGCATAAAAGGACTTATAATGGACCCACGACTCGTGAGACATCCATAATCAATCTAAAGGTAAGCAACCTTTGCTAGTTACATCTCTATGCAACCCTTGATATGTTTTGCCTCACTTTTCATGTAGACCCACGACTTGTGCGACATCTACATTATTAGATGTTTAAGTTGGACCTACCAATCAATCTATGATTCGAAACCACACTATGTCATTCCACGACTTATAAGATAATGCATAGAAAGCATCAAATCAAAGTTGCATTGTATGCTACACAGGTGAGTGTAGCTTTCCTCCATAAACATGACCCACGACTCATGATATATCATGCAAACATGGTGGCATCTCATGTCACATACTATAGGTAGAAGGCATTGATTAATTAGAACTCCTTCTAATTTGTTTCCATTTTGACTTAATACTTTGAAAAAACTTAGACTCCTCTAAGTAGAGGGATTTTCTTGCTTGGAAAGATCTCATCAATTTTATCTTCTCTGATTTAGGTTTTCTATATCATAACCATGTATCTCATACATCAATAGGATAAAGAAAGCATAAATAAGTAAATACCCCTAGCATGCTCCTAGGGTGAGATGACCATGAGCCTTAATCAAGTAGTGCACTTAGAGCCACAAGTGCACTACTTAGTTGATGTCAAGTGGATTGATTAAATCTAGTTATTACATAAAAGTATCTACTACATTCAAGGGTCTTCATGCCTCCTTAATTCCCTTGGCCTTCTTGTCTCCTTACAACAATTACAAGAGAAAAGAAATCCTCACTACTAGTGATTCTACTCTTATAACATTTACAAGATAGAAATTAAGAGGCATGACAGCACCTATTTAATACAACCCTTTTCAACAACATGAAACAAATAAAATCATATTAAAGGCTCATGATCATCCCTAGACATTCATTATTAATTCAACAATTAAATGAACAATAAATAAGAATTGACATTCAATTCATCAAATTAAATGCTTATCTCATAAATCATTAATTAACAAGCAAAAATAAGCATAACAATTATGCATCTCATTTTTGCACTAAATAGAAGATTAACTTGAATAAGATTTTAAAAGTAGTCAAACATGTCAAACATAATTTTGAGATACTTACACAACTTTTGTGCATCAAAATAAGGATGAAATAATCAAGTTTGATAGGCCAAAAACACCAAACTAGCACAAAAATGGGTTCTACAGTGACCTTCGGCGGGCCGCTACCCAACCGGCTGGCTGGCTGGGCATGCACAAGGCATGCCCACAGCCATGCCTACCTGCTACCAGGCAGCGTGGTAGCCCTCACACAAGTTACACCAATCAACCGTTTAAGCATTATTTTGTGTTTTTGCCACTCCAAACTATATGGATGCCTCCACGACATCATTTCATACAAAATTTGATGAATTTCCAGCTTATAAACACCTTTAAAAACTGGAAATTAAAGTCCACAAACATGTTTCAAAAATCAAGCAAAATGAGAATCAACATTTTCCAAAAATCTCCAATTAACTCCAATCAAATTGGATCCAAAAATAACAAAACACTTTAAGGCCAAATTAAAACATGATATATCAACATATAACATCAACCAGTGCTAAATTAATATTTAACATAATCATCCATGAATAAAAATCATGCCAACACATGAATCAACAATTAAATCACATATTAGCATATATAAATTCATCAACAACGAGCCACATACATAATCAACCAAACACTCAAATTCATGAATTGAATCAAGTATTTGGTGATAAGGATCAATTCATCACATGAACCAATCCACCAAAATCCAAATTAAAGCATGAATTAGGCTCTAATACCACTTGAAGGTAGGAACAGGCCAATGATCCATAATATAAAACCATAAAAAGGCTAAATAAAACTTATCTACTTCTCTCCAAGGATGTAATCATGCATTTAATGAGGATTTATATCTAGACATATACCTTGCATGCAAAACTCAAAGGTAGAAATATGATGATGCCAATGAACTCTTCAAATGATCAATCCGCGCATAGCAGAATCTCACAAATAGATGATCACCTTCCTCTACTCCAAAAATGCTGAAAATTTACAAAGGGCACTTGAGCACACCAAAGAAGTTGCTATAAAATTTTTGATCTAATCAGATCTCTGGAAGTCCTTCAAATCAGCTTCCAAAAATTTTGAGTATCAATGAAACTAGAAGAGCACAAGCCCCCCAAATGTTGAGCCTCTAATGTAATAATATACACAGGCAAGGAGAGCTTCAATCCACCTCAAATCTACTAGAAAATAAGAGGATGAAGAAGAAAGAGGGGACGATTTTAGGAAAAGATGAGAGGAATTTGGTATAGAGAGTGAAACTTCAACATATCAATAAATCACACTTTTAGAGGGAAAATAGGAATCTAGCTTAGCCTTTTTTCCTCAAGGCCGGCCACCTCTATTTATAGAGAGGATTGTGTGATGCTAGTTGGCATCACACCTCCCATGAGGTAGTTGCCAACTTGGCAACCAACTTGCCAACTTGCTTGCATGTGACTATCACATGCATTGAGATTTAATTTGTATCTACATTTCATCTTATGAAATGTAATACAAATTAATCCTAAACTAATTTTAAATGAACTCCTTCATTTAAATTTCCTTCGAAAACCAAAATCTTGCTTTTAATTAAATTAACTCTTTAATTAAATTAATTAATTTGACTTAATTCTTTAAATCAATTAACTTAACTCTTTAAGTTAAATGGTGTCAGTTTAACTCTTTAAGTTGACTTGACTAATCAATTGTCATATGACACCAATTAAATTAATTCCTTAATTTAATTGATCTAATTTAACTCCTTAATTTAATTGATCTAATTTAACTCTTTAATTTATTTTGATTAATTTAATAATTAAATTAGTCAAGCCAAAATAACCAAAAACTAGTCAACCGATTTCTTCTCCAAAAATTCCTAGGTGAACTTTTTAACTCTTTAGAAAATTCCTCACATCAAGTAGAACTTTCTTTAGGTTTTGTGTCTGACCCATTAGGTGTTGGAATAGTTCCCCACAAGTCAATTAGGTTGCAAGTAATCTATTTCACTTGTGATATAATCTTGATTGAATGATATTCATTTAATCGCCATCTTTATCTTCTGCTTATATTTACTTCACTAGCATTTTGTTGAAACCCTTAGATCACACATAACTATGAGACTTGGTCACATACTAGGTGGTGCATCATGAAATAAGTCTTACACGATCATGATCTTAAATCTTTCCAATCGTAGGATCTTATGAGATAGAGTATCTAAGATCTGGATAGACTTGCACTAATGATGCATAAATCCAAGGAGTTGGATATTGCTCCATTTCACGAGCAAGGCCATATGAGATATGGGTGCATGTTAGTAGGTGCTTATTAGAGAACAAGTTCACTAAAGGTATGCCCAGAGAATCTACTAGATAGCCCTAGTAGCAAGCTCTCTAGGTTGCGCTAGTGCATATAATTTGGAAAATGAGTTTTTGAAAGACGAGGTCATAAAGGAGAATTGAACATTGGGAATAGAAATATGAATTGAGGCTATTAGGGATCTAAAAAAAATTTTTCCCTAGGCTTCTTGCTGGACATACGAGATGGAAGGATTGTATTTGAATGGTATATATAGAGCTAGAATGGTTATCTAAAAAGCATTCATTTCAGCTAATTAGTTGGGCTCCATGGGCTTGAGGTTGGACATCGACCATGGATATTGGGTATTCATCAATTAATGGAGATCGATAGAATTGAGTCATTAGTTTAAAGGAGTTTAAACTAATGTGAATATATGATATTCTACAAGTCACAAAGAGTTATGAGCCCATCTCCAGTGAATGGTAGAACCTAATAGGTCGTACACAAAAGCCAATTACAAATCCTACTTGATAAAAATGAATTTTCTAAGAGTTACAAAAATTTCTTAATAACTGATTTTTGGGGTAGACGATTGATGCAATTTGTGGTCATTTTGACTTGATCAATTTAATTGTAATTAATTTATGGAGTTAATTATTTGGTGCCACATAACTATCAATTAGTCAAGTTAAGGAGTTTAGTTAACAATGACTTGCTTAAAGAGTTGAACAAATTGACTTTAGAGTTAAGTCAACGGACAATTAATTAAATTAAAGTATTAAATTTAATTAAAATGAAGAATTAATTTTGGAGGAAAAATTCAAATGAAGAGTTAATTTGGTGTGGTATTAGAAATTATTTGGATGACATTTCATGAGATGAAATGAAAACTCCAAATGAAATTCAAATACACATTTAAATTCACATGCCACTAGCTTTGAGGAAGATGTGATGCCACCTTGGCATCACACCATATTCCCTATATATATAGATATAGAGTGAAAGAGTGGTCGGCCACTTGGTGTGGATTACAAGCAAACCAGATCTAAGAGTTAGATTTTCTCATTTTCCTTCCAATTTCCCATGTATTGCATCATGAGTTGAAGCTTCCCATTTCTTCATCTCCGACTTCCAAATCAAGCCTTTATCCTCACATTTCTTCTCTTTGTTCTCCAACTAACATTGAGGGGAATTAGATTCTTCATTGGTGTGTGGCTTATCATTAGACGTAAAACAATTAGATTGCTAGCCTTTTGGAGATCCTCTGTTCAAGTAGAAATTTTGGAGCAAGCATTGAAGGTCTTGCTTAAACTATTTTGAGGTGACATTTTTACGACAGAATCATCAAGGCATTTTGATAATTTGGTCTAAGGTTCACTCAATTCTGAGTTTGTTTGGTTGTGCAAAAGTTGTTGAAAAACTGTTGTGCCTTTAGGAAGCAAATTCAAGGAGTTGAAGTCTTCTTTCTAGTTTCCTTCGATTTTGTGAAAATCAAGGTAGTCCTCATACCAAATCTAAATATGTGGCTTGTTTGGATCCTTAGCTTCTTATGTAGCCTAGTTATTTTGGTCTTTTTTATGATTTGATAATTAGATCCTAGTGCTACATATGACATCAAGTGGTATCGAAGCCTAATTCATGCTATGATTTGGATTTTGTTTGATTGATTCATGTGATGAATTGATCTACATCTCTAAATACATTATCCAACCTATGGATCGGAGTGTTTAGATGATGTTGTATGTGGCTCCTTTGCTTGATGAATTGAAAGCATGCTAATATCTATTTTCAGTGTTAGTTCATATGATTAGTATGTTTTAATTCATAGTTGCTAATGCTGAATGTTTATATGGAATTAGATGATGTTATATGTTGACATAGCATGTTAAATTTGACCTTAAGGTGTTTTGGTCATTTTTTAGATCCAATATGATTGGAGTTTATTGGAGATTTTTAAAGAATGTGATTCTTACTTAAACTTGTTTTTGGAAGCATGATTAAGCACTTGAAATTCCATTTTTTAAAGGTGTTTTGAATCTGGAATTTCATCAATATTGTGTGATTTAAAATTTAAGAGGTGTCCTAAATTTTTTTGTGCACAAAATTGGAACCAAAATTGTGATGACTCGAAAGCGACCTTGAAAATAGGGTACTGCCTGCCCAAGCCGGGCGCTGGCCAAGCAGCAGAGGTGCGCCAGCAGTGGTAGTTTTTAGTCTTGCCTGAGCCAACTCACCTTTTTTTGTTCTTTTTGTGGCTAAAAATGTATTGAATCATACTATATTGATGCACAAGTGTTGTGCAAGTTCTCAAAATTATGTTTGATATTTTTTATTGCTTTTAAAAACTTGTTAAAGTTAATATTCAATAATAATGCATAATTGTTATGCTTGATCTTGCTTGGCCAATTAATTATTTATGAGATGCACATTTAATTATTAGAATTGAATATCAATTCTAGATTTATTTATTGTTCATTTAACTGTTAAATGGATGATGAATGAATGGGGATGATCATGTGCCTTTAATATTGATTTTATTTGTTTCAAGTTGTTGAAAAGAGCTGTATTAAATTGGGGCTTGCATGCCTCTTAATTTCTATCCTATAAATGTTATGAGAGTAGAATCACTAGAAGTGAGAATTTCTTTCTCATGTAAATGTTACAAGGAGCAAAAAAGACCATTGGACGCATGAAGACCCATGAATGTATAGGGATACACTCATGTAATAGCTAGATTTAATCAACCCACTTAAAATCAACTAGGCGGTACACCTATGGCTCTAAGTGCACTACTTAGTTAGGCTTATGGCCATCCCACCCTAAGAGCATGCTTGGCATATTTACTTATTTATGCTTTCCATATCCTATTGATGTATGATATATATGGTTAGGACATAGAAAACCTAATGAGAAGATAAAATTGATGAGATCTTTGCAAGCAAGAAAAACCCTTCATTTTGAATGTCTAAGTGCTACCAAATATTAAGTCAAAATGGATACAAATAAAAGGAGTTTTAATTAATTCATGTCTTCTACCAATAGTATATGTCATGACGATACTACCGTCTTTATGTGATGGCACTTGGTCTTAGATGGAAAGTTGTGAACATATAGTTTGCATATAATGCACATTTGATTTGAGGCTTCCCATGCATTGGCACTCAGTCACAAGGGATGTCATGGAGCGGTCTCGACTTAAAGTCTAATTGGTAGGTCCGACTTAACACTTAGTCATGTAGATAGTGCACAGTCCCATGGGTCTACATGAAAAGTGAGGAAAAATATACCAAGAGTTGCATGGATGCAATTAGCAAATGTTGCTTACCCTTCGATTGCTTGGGGATGGCACTCGATCACGGGGGTCTACTTGCAAGTCCTTGGGATCTTAATTCTCCCTAGGAAATGAGATTTCTCGAATTCTTCTATGGGATGAAAGGTTTGATAAAATAGTAGGACTAAAACATGATTAAAAGACCATGAACATGTTTTTAATATCAATATTCAATCATATGCTTATACTCTTCTTTTTCGCTTCTTGTAGATTTTTGAAGTCTTCAAAAAGAAAATGGCTAAGAGTCCACTCAACATTATTTTGGAAACTAACAAATTCACTGGGCCAAATTTCCACGATTGGTTGAGAAACCCCAAAATTGTTCTAGACTTTGAGAAGAGGACCTATGTCCTTGATTAGAGTCCGCCAGATACCTTAGGTGATGATGCCACCAATGAGGCTCATGAATTGTTCACTAAATTTGTAGATGATGATTTACAAGTGAGATGCCTCAAGATGGCTTCCATGACCAATGAGCTCCAAAAGACTCATGAGCATATGAAATAGGGCTGGCAGTTTTCAACACAACATGATAACCCGACATGAGTTCGACATGAAAAAATTGAATTTGGGTTGACCCATTTTGGGTTCGGGTCAAACAAGGTCGACATGAATAAGAACCCGAACAAAATAGGTTGGGTTGGGTTGAATTTCAAGTTACATGAACAACCCAAAAATTGATTACGGGTCATACGACAAATTGAATCCACCTGAACCAACTCAACCCAATCTGAATTAAACAAATAAAGTTTAAATTTTTTTAGGAGTAAAAATATAAAATAACAAAATAAAGCTTGAAATTTTGAACTTTAGCAATATCAAAATTACTACATTGGAATTTTTTGGTCTTATTTATTTTCACAACCATATATGATGAATTATGACAATTTTAAATTACTTCTAATGATTTTTTTTTATCCAAGTGGAGATGAAAATTATACTGCAAAGACTTAACAAAACATTACTCTAACTACTGAATTGTCCTAAAAAAATTTCTTAGGTCTTATACGACGCAAGATTTTGCATATATAAATATATACGAACTCTTTATGTTGAAAGGTTATAAAAAATTCAAAAGACTTAAGCTAGTTTTTATAATAAATTATGTGTATAATTCAAAATAATTTTTTACTTATTTACTTGATGATATAGTTTTATTGATTTATTTATTGTTTAATTCAATCAATATAAAGTTAAAAAATAATGACATTAACTCTAAAAAGTTAAAAGAGACTATTTAATCGACACAAAAGGTCCAAAAATTAAAGAGAGTAAGTAAAACTTGGAAAAGTATAAAATTTTTAAAAATAAGACACTTTGTGATTTTAATGTTTTTATGATGCCAATAGATACTAGAAAATTAAAGAAAAAAATTCTTAAAAATTAATGTATTATGTGGTTCAATTAAAATTATTCGAGAAAGTTGCATTTGTGAAGTTATAATGAGAACTAAACTTCAAGAAAAAAAAAGTTATAATGATAACTCCTCACTCATATTTTAATTTATTAATAATTAAAAATAGATAAAATTAAAAAAATAAAATAACAAAGTTCTTAAAAACTAAAACAAATATTCAAAATAATTATTTTAAAAATTAGGTCAACCCGGACCTAACCTGATACAAATCATGTTGGATTAAGGTTAAGCACTCTCATATTGTCATCGGTTGGGTTGGCTTTGGGTTGAGAAAATTAGTGTTATATCCCTACTTCAACCTAACCCGAACCCATACGACCCACCTAAATTGCCACCCTTAAACACACTAGTGAGATCTATACACATCAACAAGAGTTGTATGGTGTTCAAACAGGACACAAAAGATTCGCTTTGTCAAGAGTTCTCTTTAGATCAAGGATGGTTGAGGGTTCAAGTGTCCATAACCATGGGCTCAAGATGGTTAGACTCATCGAGAAGCTTGGATAACTTGATGTGATCATGGACAATAACCTCTATGTGGATTTGATCCTATAATCATTGCCTTCCTCATTTGATCAATTTGTTATAAACTTTAATATATCCAAGCAAGAGGTGATGATTAACGAATTCGTAAACATTCTTGTGACCGCCAACGCGATAATGAAAAAGGAAAAACCTCTTATGGTCAAAGGTCCTTAGTGGTTCTAAGAAAGAAGGTAAAAAGAAGAAAGGTTTTTCCTCCAAAGGGAAGCAACCCTTGAAAGGTTCAAGGGGAGCAAAGAAGAAGAAAGAGATTAAAATCGATTCGAATTTTTCCATTATCGTGAGAAAGGGCATCAAAGAAGGAATTGCAAAGCTTACCTTGCAAACTTTGAGAAAGGTATGCACTTTATTGAAGTACACTTGACGACCAATTGTTTCTCATGGGTATTTGATACTGCATGTGGTTCTCACTTATGTAATTTGTTACAGGGTATAGAAAGAAGAAAGAGTCTTCGTGAAGGGGATATGATCCTCCACCTCAAAAATGGAGCAAGAGTTGCCACCATGGTCCAAGGTGTAAACAAGTTAATCTTGGGGAATGCTTACATTATACTTGATCCGGTTTATTATGTATCCCACCTTGTGAAAAATATTATTTATATTCCTATTCTTGATAATGAAGGATATGATTTTTCTATATCAAAGAATGGTTCTTTAATTACACAAGATACATTATATAACGGATTGTACATACTTGATTCTCAACCTTCAGTTATGCATATTCAATCAAGTAAAAGAAAATTAGATAACTAAGAAGATGCCATAATTTGGCATGCAAGACTTGGACATACTTCTAAAAATAGGATGAACAAGTTAGAAGCTCTCAAAGCACTAAATGTTAGTGGTATTGAGGACCTTCCTACTTGTGAATCTTATTTAAATGGAAAAATGACCAAGATTCCTTTTGTAGGACAAATGGAGTGCACCACAAGTCCTTTGGATTTGATCCATATGAATGTTTGTGGCCTGCTAAGAGTTAGTGTGAGAGGAGGCTATTCATACTTCATCACCTTTACTGATGATTATAGTCGACTCAGACGTGTATCTTATTAAGTACAAGTCTAAAGCTTTTGAAAAGTTCAAAGAGTATAGGAATGAGGTAGAAAAGCAAAAGGGATCTAGTATTAAAGCTTTTTGATCGAATCGATAGGGAGAATACTTAAATTTCAAATTCTTGGATTATCTAAAGAAGAATGGGATTCTCTCTCAATGGACTTCACCAGGCACAACCTAATACAATGGAATAGCCAAGAGGAGAAACCGTACTTTGTTGGACATAGTACATTGCATGATGAGCTTTTCTAATGTACCCATATCTTTTTGAGGAAACACCTTAGAAACGGCAGTGAGGCTACTAAACTTAGTACCCTCAAAGTCGTGCCAAAAACACCGCATGATATATGATATGGCAAAGCACCCTTATAACATTACCTTAAGGTTTAGTGGTCTCCTGCCTACGTGAAGTGGTTAGTGGGAGACAAGTTGGATAGTTGATCCATCTTGTGCAAATTTGTGGAATACCTAAGAGAGTCTTCGGGTTATTACTTTTATGATCCCTCGGAACAAAAGGTATTTGTCTCGAGAAAGGCCTACTTTTTGGGGGGAAAATCTATTAGATAGAAATGGCGTTGTTGTTGAACTTGATGAAGTTCAATATGATCAACAAATCCCACAAATGGTGGAAACAAATAAGCAACAAGAGCCTTACGCACAACCTCTAAGAAGGTCGAACCGAATCAAGAAGCATCTCGAAAGATTCAAATTTCTTCATGAGATGGGCTAATCGGACAGTGATCCAAAGACCTATGAAGAAGCTATGTTAGACATAAACCTGAGATATTGGCTTGATGCCATGAAATTTGAAATAGACTCCATGAACTCCAACAAAGTATGGACTTGTTGATCCACCGGAGGGAATTGCTCCCATTGGATTTATGTGGATCTATAAGTGAATCGTAGGATTCGATGGAGAGGTAATAATATTTAAGGTGGGACTAGTGGCAAAAGGTAAACTTAAAGACCCGTATCGACTTCAAAGAAACCTTTTCATCGATTGCAATGCCTAAGTCTATTTGGATTTTACTTGCCATAGTCGTATATTATGACTATGAGATATGACAAATGGATATAAAAACCACTTTTGTCAATAGAAACATTGAAGAAGAAATTCATATGGAGCAACCACAATATTTTACATCTAAAGGGAGTGAGCAAAAAGTTTGCAAACTCTAGAGATCCATTTATTGACTCAAACAGGCATCCCAAAGTTGGAACATATGTTTTGACAAGACAATCAAATCATTTAACTTCTTGTGTGTATAAGAAGGCTAGTAGGAGTAGTATACTGTCTATTATGCTTTTATGTTGATGACATTCTTCTCGTTGGGAATGAAAGAGAAATGTTAGATTGTACTGAAGTGTGATTATCTACTCAATTCTCCATGAAGGGCTTGGGAGAAGCATTCTATGTATTAGGAATAAGTATATAAAGAGATAGATCGAGGACGATGCTATGACTTTCCTAAACCCCATACATTGACAAGATACTAAAAAGGTCTAGTTTGGAAGAATCCAAGAAGGGATTCCTCCCTTTGGGATATGCCATTTGTCTCTCCAAGTCTATGGCCCTTAAGACTAACGACAAGAGACAAAGAATGTCCCATATACCTTACGGGTCTGCCATAGGGAACATAATGTATGTCATTCAATGTACGGGATTGGATGTGGCATACACTCTAAGTGTTATGAGCCATTTCCAATCCAACCCTATTAAATGTCACTAGATGGCCATTAAAATGATCCTTAAGTACCTGACAAGGACTAAGGAATTGTCTTTGGTATACCTCAATGGAGAATTGAAACTTGAGGGGTTTTTAGATTCCAATTTCCAATCTGATGTAGATGAACTAAAATCCACTTTTAGATTTATATTTTGCCTTAATAGAATCACAGTGAGTTGGAAAAGTTCCAAATAAGACACCCGGACAATTCCACCATAGAGGTAGAATATATTGCAGCTTTGGATGCTACGAATGAAAGTTAGTAAGCTACTAGGATCCAATTATCAAATGTCAAAAACTCAAAATAACTAGTGCTTATAGCCTACTAAGGATCTAATCATGCTAGAAATTCATATTTAGTTGGAGTGTTACCTCAAAAAGCAAATTTCCAAGGTTGTAATGGTGAACACTTCACCAATCTAGAATCTAGCAAGCTCTGGCATAGTAGACGAACAACAACTTTTGCCTTGGTTAAAATGCTCCAAAAATCACAAAACAAAATTTGGAACCTCTCAACTCCTTGAGGAAAGTTCTGTAAAAAATTTAGAGCAAAACTTAATCTGGATCGCTTGGGAAAAATTCAGAAAGTGACTACTCTGTTCTAGTAGATCTCCAAAGCTAGCAAATCAAATGCTTTGCCTCTATTGATATGATCCACACACACCAATTGATCCTTCAAATTCCACTCACTTTTATCTGGAGAGAATGATTCGAATATCAATGGTGAAGGCTAATTTTTGAGGTGGGCGAAGAAGAGAGAACAAAGCCTCAACACTGAAGCAATGTTTGGAAAGGGAGTTTTGGAGGGAATTGTGGAAGAATCTAATCCTTCACACGTTTCATGCATATGGCTAATCCTCTCTCTCTATATCTATATATAGATGTTAGATAGTGTGATGCCAAGGTGGCATCACACCTTCCATGAAGGGAGGTGGCCAAGTAGGGTGCCAAGGTGGCAATTTTGAATTCAAATCTCATTTGAATTTCATGTGCATTTCAATTACATTTGAAATCTATCCAAAAATGACCAAAACTCTTTGATCAATCAGCAACATGATATATCAACATATAACATCAATTAATACTAAATCAACATTCAACATTAAAAGATATGAATTAAAGCATACTAATCATATGAATCTATACTTAAAATGCATATTAGCATGCTTTCAATTCATCAATCAAGGAGCCATACACAACATCATCCAAACACTCCAATCCATCATATGAATTGAGAATTTAGTGATTTAGATCAATCCATCACATGAATCAATCATTCGAAAGAAATTCAAATCTAAGCATGATTTAGGCTCCGATACCACTTGAAGGTTAGTAAGCCACTAGGATCCAATTATCAACCTTCGAAAGCTCAAAATAACTAGTACTTACAGCCTACCAATGATCTAATCATGCTAGGAATTTAGATTTAGTAGGAGTGTTACCTCAAAAAATAAATTTCCAAGGTTTCAATGGTGAACACTTCACCAGTCCAGAATCTGGCAGGCTCTAGCACAGCAGATGAACATCGACTTTCGCCTCAATTGGAATGCCCCAAAAATAAAAATAAAAATCTAGAACCTCTCAACTACTTGAGGAAAGTGCTGTAAAATATTTAGAGCAAAACTCGATCTGGATCACATGGAAAAAATTCAAAAATGGACTGCTTTGTTCTAGTAGATCTCTAAAGGTAGCAAATCAAATGCTTTGCCTCTATTGATATGATCCACACACCAATTGATCTTCCAAATTCCACTCATGTTTAGCTGGAGAAAATGAACAGAATATCAATGGTGAAAGATGATTTTTAAGGTAGGAGAAGAAGAAAGAACAAAGCCTCAACACATGAAGTAATGTTTGGAAAGGGAGTTTTGGATGGAATTATGGAAGAATCTAATCCTTCACACCTTTCATGCATGTGACTGATCCTCTCTCTCTATATCTATATATAGATGTTGGATGGTGTGATGCCATGAAGGGGGTCAGCCAAGTAGGGTGCCAAGGTGGTAATTTTGAATTCAAATCTCATTTGAATTTAATGTGCATTTCAATTACATTTGAAATCTAATTTCAAATTAATTAAAATGCTAATTCAAATTAACCTTTCATTTGAATATTCCCTCCAAAATTTATTCTTCTCTTTAATTAAATTAAACACTTTAATTTAATTAATTTATACTTGACTTAACTCTTCAATCAAGAAGCTTAACTCCTAAAGCTTGATTTTGTTAATTTAACTCTTTAAATTAACTTGACCAATTGATAGTCATTTGGCACCAAATAATTAACTCTTTAATTATTGGTCAAATTTAACTCTTTAAATTAGTTGATTAATTTAACACTTAAATTAATCAAGCCAATAATTAACCTTCAATTTGGCACCTCAAAATTGGTCACCTTAGAGTGATTCTCTAACTCTTAGAAAATTGCTCCAATAACTGGGAGGTTAATTGACTTTTGTGTGTGACCCAATAGATTCTACCATTCATTGGACATGGGCTTACAATACCTTGTGACTTTTAAATATCATATATTCATTTTAGTTTAAAAACAACTTTTAAACTAATCGACTCAGTTCAATTAATCTCATTAATTGAAGAGTACCCAATCTCCATGGTCGATGTCCAACCTTAAACCCATGGAGCCCAACTAATTGGCCAAAATAAATGCTTTGGAGAACCATTATAGCTCTACGCTTACCATGCAAATACAGTTCTTCCGTTTCCTATCTCCTAAAAGAGGCCTAGGCCTCAATACTATGTCTCTATTCCTAATGTTCGATTCTTTTGTTTGACCTCATCTTTAGAACTCCTTTTCAAAATTGTCACACCACTTTGCGTAAGGATTTCTTAGAATCAATCATTATAAAATACATAAAAGATGCACTTGCCCTTCACAAAGTGAGGAGTCAGATTCCATCTTGGATCTCACAAATCTCCATGCCAAGAAGCTTATACCCAACCTCAACCCGAAAGACCCGCTAAGTGGTCAAGGAAAAGTCAAAGCATGAGGACCAGACATGAGGTTACCATAGATCCTCATGTCAGAGGACTAATAATATAAACTAGCTAAGCTGGAGAACTCGACACTACTGACTTGCTACTATGGCTATCTAATGGATTCTTTGATGGGTTCTCTAACAAGCACCCACTAACAAGTACCCATATCTCATACAATTGCTCATGGAATAAAGCAATATCCAACTCTTGATTTTATGCATCGTTAGTACAAGTTTATCCGGATCTTATATGCCCTATCTCATAAGATCCTATAACTTGGAAGATTTAAGATCACGACTGTGTGAGACTTATTCCATGGTCACCAAACCAAGTCCTGCAATCATGAGTGATCTAAGGTCTTCATCTGAATGTAAGTGAAGTAATAAAGAACATGAGATAAATATGTCTATATAAAGAATATCATTCAATCAAGATTGTTTTAGAAGGAAATAGCTTCTACAAGGCTAATCTAATTGGCTTGCCGGGCACTATTCCAATAGCAAAGAAAGGTATTTGGATGAAAAACTTCATCCAAGAGTTGTATATGTTGCCTAGCATTATTGAGCTAGTCGTTGTCTTCTGTGTCAACAATAAGGTAATAGCGCAAGCTAAAGAGCCAAGATCTCATCAGTGGTCTAAGCACATTTTGAGGTGATATTGTTTGATCCAGGAAATCATTGATAGAAGAAACAACTAAGTAGAGAGAGTTGCCTTAGAAGAGAATATAGCAGATCCACTAACTAAACCCCTACCGCAAAAGGTCTCTGAAAGACATCTTGAGAAGATAGGTCTTAAGACTATGAGGAATTGGCCCCATAGTAGGAGATTGTTGGAAAAGTGCCCTGCAAGCCAATTAGATTGGTGTTGTAAACTATTTCAATTGTAATACAATCTTGATTAAATGATGTTCTCCAAATGGTCATCTTTATCTTATGTACATATTTACTTCACTGGCATTTGATTGAAGCCCTTAGATCACATAAGCTACGAGACTTAGTCACGCACTAGGTGGTGATCATGAAACAAGTCTTACACGATTGTGATCTTAAATACTTTTGAGTCGTAGGATCTTATGAGACCAAGGGCATCTAAGATCTGGATAGACTTGCACTAACGATGCATTAATCCAAGGAGTTAGATATTGCTCCATTTCATGAGCAATGCCACATAAGATATGAGTATATGTTAGTGGGTGCTTGTTAGAGAACAAGGCATTGAAGACTCACCAAGAGAATCCACTAGATAGCCGTAGTGGCAAGTTCTTCAGCTTACTCTAGTGTATATAATTAGTCCCTTGACCTGAGAATCTATTGTAACCTTATGTTTAGGTCCTCATGCTTTGACTCTACCCTAGCCATTTATAGGTCATTCGAGAAGAGATTGGGCATGAGCTACTTAGATACAGAGGTTTATGAGATCTAATATGGGATCCGACTCTTTATCATTGTGAAGGGCAAGTACATCTCCTATGTATTCTATAATGATCGATGATTCTATGAAATTCTTGCGCAAGGTAGTATGATAATTTGAAAAATAATCTTTCCAAAGATGAGGTCATAAAGGAAATCGGACAATGAGAATAGGGAAATAGTATCGAGGTTGTTAGATAGCCGACAAGTGTCTTGCCCTAGGCCTCTTTTGGGAGATAGGAGATAGAAGGACCGTATTTGCATAGCACACATTGAGCTGGAATAGCTCTCCAAAAGTATTTATTTTGGCCAACTAGTTAGGCTTTATGGGCTTGAAGTTGGACATGGACCATGTAGATTGGGAACTCTTCAATTAATGGAGATTAAATGAATTGAGTCGTTTAGGTGTTTAAACTAAAGTGAATATTTGACATTCCCAAGTCCCAAATAGTTGTGAGCTAATGTCAAATAAATAGTAGAACCTAACGGGTCACACACAAAAGCCAATTACATATCCTAAGTGATGAAGGAGAATTTTTTAAAAGTTAGAAAAATTCCTATTTGATCGATTTGGAGGTGACCGTTTGACACAAATGTTGTGGTTATTTTTGGTTTAATTGCTAAATTGATCTAATTAATTTATGAAATTAAATTAAGACCAATAATTAAGGAGTTAATTATTTGATGCCACATAACTATCAATTGCTCAAGTTAGCTTAAGGGGTTAAGTGAACAATTGCTAGTTTAAAGTGTTAAGTTAATTGACTTAATGGTTAAGTCAAGCTAATTAATTAAATTAAAGGAGTTTAATTTAATTAAAATGAAGAATTAATTTTTGGAGGGAAAATTCAAATGAAATATTCATTTGGTGTGAGTTAGAATTTATTTGGATGACATTTCATAAGATGAAATGAAGATTCCAAATGAAACTCTAATTCACACAAAATTCAAATTCAAATCCAATGCCAACTTGCAATGCAAATTGGCGGCCAGCCCTTGAGGAAGTTGTGATGCCACCTTGGCATCACACCATCCTTACTCTATATATAGATATAGAGGGAGAGATCGGCAACAATTAAGAAATAAGGAGGAATTAGATTCGCTCCACTTTTCCCTCCAATTTTCAAGTGTTGCATCATGTGTTGAAACTTCACTTTCTTTTCTTCTCCAGCTAATATAGAGGAAAATAGGTTATTGCATTGGTGTGTGGATCTTAATGTTAGCGCAAGATGATTGGATTGCTCGCCTTTTGAGATCTAGTTTCTCGCAGCAACTTGGAGGCAATTCTACGTGTACATTTTAAGTTCTAATTAAGCTAATTTTTGGGCTATAGATCAATCAAGGTGTTTTGGAGTTTCAATAAAAAATTTAGCTTAAACAAATGCTGGAATAGTACCCCACAAGCCAACTAGATTAGCATGTAAACTATTTCACTTGTGATGCAATCTTGATTAAATGATATTCTTTAAATGGCCATCTTCATCTTATGCTCATAAATATACTTCACTAGCATTTGGTTGAAGCCATTAGATTATACAAGACTATGGGACTTGGTCATGCACTGGGTGGTGATAATGAAATAAGTCCTACACGGTCATGATCTTGAATCTTCTAATTCGTAGGATCTTAAGAGATAGAGCATCTAAGATCTGGATAGACTTGCACTAACAATGCATAAATTTAAGGGTTGGATGTTATTCTATTCCATGAACAATCCCATATAAGATATGGCTACATGTTAGGAGGTGCTTGTTAGGGAACAAGGTATTGAAGGCCCACCCGAAGAATCCACTAGATAGCCAAAGTGGCAAGTCAGTGGTGGCAAATTCTCCACCTTATCTAGTGTATATAATTAGTGCATGGTAACATTGTGTTTAGGTCCTCATGCTTTGACTCCTCCTTGGTCACTTAGCTAGCCATTTAGGTAGTGATTGGGCACGAGCCACTTAGACATGGAGGTTTGTGAGATCCAATATAGAATCCGACTCCTTGTCTTTGTGAAGGACATGTACTTCTCTATGTATTCTATAATGATCGATTCCAAGATATCCTTGCACAAAGTAGTATGAAAATTTGGAAAATGAGTTTTCCAAAGATAAGGTCGTAAAGACGAATCAAACATTAGGAATAGAGATGTAGTATCGTGGCTATTAGGAAGTCGGCTAATATCTTGCCGCAGGCCTCTTTTAGGAGATAGGAGATGAAAGGACCATATTTGCATGGTATGCGTAGAGCTATAATGGTTCCCTAAAAGCATTCATTTCGGTCAATTAGTTAAGCTCTGTGGACTTGAGGTTGGACATCAGCCATGGAGATTAGGTACTCTTCAATTAATGGAGATTAATTGAATTGAGTCGATTAGTTTAAAGGAGTTTAAACCAAAATAAATATATAATATTCAAAAGTTACAAAGAGTTGAGAGCCCATATCTAATTAATGGTAGAACTCATCGGGTCACACACAAAAGCCAATTGCATTTCCAAATTGATGGAGGAATTTTTCTAAGTGTTAGAAACTTACTCTATGTAATCAGTTTTGGGGGTGACCGAAAATTGAGGTCAATTCTAGCTTGAGTAATTTAATTGTTAAATTGATCATATAACTTAAGGAGTTAAATTAGATCAATAATTAAAGAATTAATTATTTGGTGCTACATGACTGTCAATAGGTCAACTTAAAGAGTTAAGTTAACAATTCTTAGCTTAAAGAGTTAAGCTAATTGACTTAAGAGTTAAGTCAAACATTAATTAATTAAATTAACATGTTTAATTTAATTAATGAGAAGAATAAATTTTGGAGGGAAAATTCAAATGAAAGGTTCATTTTTTTGTGGCACTTAATTAATTTGAAATTAGATTTCAAATGTAATTGAAATGCACACAAAATTTAAATTAGATTTGAATTTGCCAACTTGCAAGCAAGTGGGCGGTCTCTCACCCTAAGGAAGGTGCGATGCCACCTTGGCATCACACCATCCTCCATTTATATATAGATATAGAGGAGAGGTGGGAGAAAATAACACAATCCATGTGAAGAATTAGATTCTCACATTTTCCCTTCTTTAAAGTGTTGCCTCATAAGTTGAAGCTCTACTTTCCTTTTTGTCTCCTACACCTAAATCAGCCTTCAAGCTCTCATTTCTCCTCTCTATCTCCAGCTAATATCGAGGAGAAATTGGAAAAAGCATTGGTGTGTGGATCATATTGATAGAGGCAAGACAATTAGATTGTTGTGCCTTAGAGATCCATTAGCCACGGCAATGAGTTGGCGATTTTTTTCCAAGAGATCCAGCAAAATTTTTTATTTGAAATTTCAAAGTAGCTTCATCAAAGAGTTGAGGATCTATAGGAATTTTTCCAAATTTTTTGGAGACGTTTAGGTCATGCAAAAATTGCATCATTCTAGCTACACCACTGTTTGACAGTTTCTGGATTGAAGAAGAGTTCTTAATCTTTCCTTTAGATTTTTCTAATTAAGGTAACTCTCCATCTAAATCTGAATCCTTAGCTTTTGAAGATTTTATTATTAGATCCTAGTGCCTCACTTTCCTTCAACAAAATTCATTTGGTTGGTGAAATCTGGTCTCTACTCTGCGGCGCGGCTACGCCGCTAGAAGACAATTTTTGAAGAGTCAAAGGCCTTTTTCTTGCTTCCTTGTTTTTTGAGCAAAACAAGGTAATCCTCATATCAACTTTGAATCAATAGTATGTTTAGATCCTTGTTATCATGTGTAGCTTAGTTAATTTCAATTTTTAATGGTTTGATTATTGGATCCAATAGCTACATGTGACTTCACTATGAAGTAGCTATGTTGGACATAGACTCGGGATATAGCTTTATGCCATGACATCCGAAATGGACTCCATGCACTCTAACAAAGTATGGTCTTTGGTTGATCCATAGGAGGGAATAGTTCCCATTGGTTGCAAGTAGATCTATGAGCGATAGCTAAGAGTCCATGGAGAGGTAATGACATTTAAGGTGCGACTAGTAGCAAAAGCGTAGACTCAAAGATTGGATAATGATTTTGAGGAAACCTTTGCACCGTTTACAATGCCTAAGTCTAATTGGATTTTACTTGTCCTAGCCACATATTATGACTATGAGATATAGCAAATGGATATGATAACCGCTTTCCTCAATGGAAACATTGAAGAAGAAATCTATATGTAGCAACCACAAGATTTTACATTCAAAGGGAGTGAGCAAAAGGTTTGCAAACTTAGGAGATCTATTTACGGACTTAAACAGGTATCCCGAACTTGGAATATATATTTGATAAGATAATCAAATCGTTTGGTTTTGTCAAAAATGTGTATGAACCTTGTGTGTATAAGAAGGCTAGTGGGAGTAGTGTACAGTTTATTGTGCTTTATTATACAATCTTAAAATAAATTGTACACCCTTACCTCGGACCAAGTAATGTGCATGGAGCCAAGTATTAGGATCCCATATTCAATGAGGCTTATTTGGTTCCCATCCTTGTGCCACCAGTTTTTGCATTCTGATTGCTAATCCTTTCATAAACCTTCGCAAATGAAGCCCTAGGAATTACCTGAAGTACTTTCTATGAGGTCTTTTACGATGCCTTCAAGATTACTAGGTTAATCCTGTTTATCACTATTCCACAAAAGCAGTGTTCTACCCAAATCTCACTGACCTAGTTGAGGTAGTTGATAAACTGTAAGAGGGTAATTTCGTTGCCATTAGATTCTACATTCGGCTTGCCTGTTTTAGAATTCTTTCCTAAAATTGACATAAAGAGTTGTCGCCAGTGTCTATCTTTCCCTATACATTTCCCATTAAAGTATTCTACACAGAATGTTAAAATCTATTAGTGATTACTCATTGTAATACAAGTGGACTGCATTTGTGCCTGATTTCAATCAGCATTAATTTCTGGCATATCAAAATTTTGGCTCGAAGGGACAACTTAAAACAATTTAACTTGTAGCGTTTAACCTAAAACGTTTATAAGCAATGTAGAGGTTAATATGTGATTATTTAAGAGTACCCAAGAGTCACCATCACTCACACACAATCATTAATATCATAGTTTTCTACTCACATAATACTCACATCAAAAGTGACTGAGTCCAAACTTAACTCCAATAAAATAGGATAACAAGTTATATACTTAGATATCATAGACTACCTGCTTGCCCAAATCATATTAATTTAAACCGGATTACTAAAAAAAAACTTACGATATCATCAGCATCAAAGTCTTAACAACATGGACATGTACAAACCAGAAAGTTTAGTATAATCACATACCCCGAAAGTATGTAATAAATCCAAGTCCACAGTTGTCATTTGCATCAACCTACATAAGCATAAACATTCACACGTCATCCTAAAGTTCAAGATTACATATATAATATTTCACATAACTAAACTAGGTTCAGTATATTTAGAAATTAATGACAGAATCATTTACATTAACACCACCTAAGATTTCATAACAAGTCAGGTACTTCCATATAGTTCACTACTAGTTCGCAAAACTTATATATTTACTAGGTACAGTCATGAGCGGTACGTTTATGATCCTTAGGTTCCATCTATGAGATAAGGCCTAGATTGTAGGGGACTAGGTCCTCGATTGATATTCAAAACTTAGACAATTCCTTCAACTACCTATGTGCTCTTGTCCTTCTGAGCACTTGATGTCAACTGCTTGTCCATCGGATAATCTCGAACAAAATGTTCACCACTATCATACCACATACATTCCCACACTTTTTCTAACACATGTTTTTATTATGAAGAAAGTCGCCATAGAAGCTATAGGCTTCTGTCGAGGTAGCTAAGGTATCAAGGGTCATCATAATAGTTTATTGCATTTCTAAGTAAATCTAGCATATTGTTGGTGAAGTCATTTAGCTAACCATGCTTGATATTCAATCCCCATAACTCAATATTCTAACCTTCCACTTTAAGGTCTGCTCAAGGTTTCTCACTTTCGTATGTGGATCTTTATTGGTCATTCACAGGTCTTATATCTTCAGGTTTCAATGATTGGCTAGGTCTCGCTAGAACAATAGCCCTCGTCCTTCTTCAAATCTTTCTGAATTAGGATTCTATTGAACCTCTTTTGACCTTAAGGCTTCCATTCAATTCCTCTAAATCCTTCCTCCTGGACTTCTGTAACCTTATTTGATATTTCCTTCTAAACCCCATTACTAAGTATAAATATCTTCTGAATTCTGTAATAACTTTATTCTTAAAATAAACCTCTCTCTCGTTTTATGTGTTGTCATCTTATAATCATATCAATGAACTTCCTTATTATGAATGAACTAACTTGCCAAACGTTCAAGATATGCCCATTTCTCCATATCATTCATCTTTACCTAAAAATTTCCTTATGAGAATTATTCCTTCTTTCCCTTTCAAATATCTAGTTACACTAGCCCATCCTATTGTTGAAATATCGATTCCTTGATGATGATAATATTGTATGGATTTCAACCACATGTATAAACCAAAATGCTAATTATCTAAAATGATCCTTTGCTTCTCAAGTTCTATTATCACAAAATATACCTGTACAATGATGTAATACTAAAAGATTGTTCCACCAAACACTAATGAAGTCATATGCTTAACAATTCAAGAGTAATGGATTAGATATTGGTTGCCCATTCCAACACTAATCCTTTACTCTTCTAATATCAAGCAATATCACAAAAGTTCATATCCTAGCCAAATTTTCTTGTCAACTTTAGCCTCCATTAACCTTAATATTCCATACACTAGAGAGATTCGAGTCAAACATACCATTTCCCAAATAACCTTATCTTAAGCCACGACACACTCTTATGTCCAAAGTAATGACCCAATAAGATCCTTCACTCATCAAACTCAACTTTATCTAAAATAGTCATCAGCTTATACTAGTTAAAATGTTCCCAAACATGCTCATACTCAATGCAAATTCCTAAGGATATTATCCTTCCCAAACATAAGAAGTCACATGCTCAATACCTCAGGAGCTACGGATTATACATTGGTTGCGTACCTAATCATAACCCTTCACGTCCTTCGGATCAAACATTGTTCCCAAAAAATTCATGTCCTAATCAGATTTTAGAATCATACTTAACCTCCACTAGCCAAAACTTTTAGGTCTCTTTCAAATCTCAAAATCAAGCTTACTCTTTACTAATCAAACTTTTTATATTCCAAGGACCATATACTAGTGTAGCTCTAGTTTCCAAACTTAAGCTCTAATAACACTTGTAAACCCCTGACCGGGAGATGCCTACTTCCAGCCAAGGTGCTACTTACTCTATACTAAAAATCTTATGAATGACAGAAAATGCATTTCTTGGAATTCCAAAATAATTAATCTCTACAATAACATCCGTTAGATGTCCTATTCTAAAGTGAAATAGGCATTTCTATCACCCTAATTACCTCATGTGTCGCATGGGTTAGCTTATCTTCATCACTCAACCCTATCTGGGGTAAAGAATGGGAGAAACAATAAAACAACATAAGTTCGAATAACTTAGTGAAATAGTTTAGCAATAACAATAGAATGATAATTTCACAATTATTACATAAGAGACAAGTAGAAGCGTAAATAATTTTTAGAAGTTGTGAGAGAAGGTTCTAGTCAAAATTTAAGGTGATCCATCTCACAACCATCCCATACCAGTGATGAGACTTCACAAATTCACTATATCTCACAAAGTTTGGTAGGCGTCAACATCAACTGATAATTTAATCATTTACAAGCTAGCAGCCATTTCTCAAATAAAAGTTGTTGGTGGTTCTCCTACCTTATCTCTCCACTTTTAGAAACATGAAAATTCTTATTAGTCTGGTCCCGAGTGATTGGCTCGGATGATTAACAAACAAAAAATATGGCTAGCTATATGTTTAATCCCTTCTATAGTCAGCTACCTCCAGCTAACTATGGAGCCATATGTAATTTAATGGGGTATCGACTGAAGGTCGGTCGCTATTAGTCCATTCTGCCTGCTCCACCTCACAGCCAATCCCAGGGCCCACCCCAAGGGTATTATTGACTGAGTAATATAACATAGCATCTAATAGCACTTTACATAACACGTCACTTCGCCCTGATAGCTATGACGGTACATATATCTCAAAACCAGCATGTTACATAAAAAGATCAAGTCGCCATGTTAGTATACAAACAAATTCAACACTAGGCTGGTTTCCAAGAAGACATGGCAATAAAACTTATACTTCGAAATTAGTTTTCAGGTTCTTCAAAATAATCGCCAAGTTAAGATAAAACGATATCAATGAAAATCAACATAAGCGCTTAGTATAGAAGGGCAATGTGAAGTACTATTTTTAAGACATAGATCGAAGTGAAGCAAATGACCAAGATATAGTAACAATTATATATATATTTTTCCCCAGCAAAGAATCTCATACTATTGAGTATAAACTCACCTAACAATTGCAGAGGAATTCCTAGTCATATGGTTGCCCAGGTCTTGGTTTCCTCGTCAATCCGAGAATTGTCATAAAATAATTCAGGTTATCATTTTATCAACCCTCTGAATCTTAAGGATAAATATCACTAATTTCTTTATCCAACTTAAAAATACTCTGACATAATCTCGATAATCCTTAGAGGTTTGAACAGTTCATAACCTTATTTTCTAATCGATTCAAAATTTAGATTAAATAAACCAAAACTATATTGAGTTGATTTCTAAATCAAAATTCTTAATAAACTCAAACACCGTTATCTAGTTCCTCAATTACTTTAAGCGTTCAATTATAACTTTCTCAGTTTCAAGGTATGCTGAAGTATTTAACATAGTCATATAGTATTGTTCCTAGCCCGACGAACTAGTAAACAATAATCAAGATTTCACTTAAGGTCCTGACTATACTTTTCGGCCGGTTAAGTTTAATATTATAATAATTGTGAAATTAATCCATAACTCAGGCTACATTATAATTTAACAATCTTATTTTAGGCTATAATTAAACTTGATTCAGAACTTCAATTATATTCGATAATTTAATCGAATTAAAATTTGATTATTGAAAGTTACTCAAATTGGGTCCAATTGGGACCCAATCTCACATCAGAACTAATCCAGACGAGTCCGAAATTAACTTCCAAGCAAATAGCCCAGAGGCCGCCGTCACGCGCTACTGTTGGAGATTTTAATCAGTAAATTTCCACTAATTCAAATCCTATTTTAATTAGTAAATTAAAAATCCTACTTGATTTCAAATGAACTCTTTCATTAAAATTTTTCCTACAAAATTAGAATTTTCAATTAATTAAATTGACTTTTTAATTTAATTAAACTAACTTAACTCTTTAAGTTAACTAGATAATTATCATATGGCTCCGATTAAATTAACCAAAGAAGTGATTATAGTGAGGGAGATAAGAGATGGTGAGTGTTTATGAGGTCAAACTCAGGTCCATTGGTGAGCGTAGAGGTCGAACATGTAATTATAACCAAAGAAGCCTCATTAGACTAAAACTCTCTGATTCTTAAGTTAGTAAACTGAAAAGAGTGAAATGAGTACTTAGCTAGAGCATAATATAAAAATTGGAGCATACCTTTTAAAGGATGTCTCAGAACTTATTTGTAGGAAGACCCAGCAGTCCTTCCTTCCTTTATTAATTCAAATATAACAAAATAAATCTTAAACAATAAAATTTTGAGTCTATCATTCTAACTATACCATTATAGATTACATAATAAAATTAAAACAAAAAATATTCTAAAATAATTCAATTATTCAATTAATATTAATATAGAATTCAAATATAATAATACTACTACTAATAATAATAATAATAAGAAGAAGAAGAAGAAGAAGAAAAAGAAGAAGAATCCCTACCCTTCCCCTCCTGCACTTCATATATTTCTCATTTCTTTTCTTTTTATTCTCATTTATCTCTTCTTCCATTATTTCATATATTTCTCATTTTATACATATATGTATAAATTTATTATTGTTTCTCATTTCTCATTATTTCATATATTCTCATTTTACACACACACACACACACACACACACACACACACATATATATTTATTTATCTATAAAATTTTAAATAATTTTTATTTTTATCTTTTTTCTTTCTAATTATTCATACATGTATACTTATTTTTTTGTATTTATACTTATTCACATATATATAATATACATATATATAAATTTATCAATAAACTTTAAATTACTTTTATTTTATCTATTTTTTTATTTATTCATTCCAAATTAAATAATATTTAATATTTATAAAAAAATATATAATATAATTTTTTATTCATACTTATATGCATATATAGTATATATATACATATATATATAAATTTCAATAAAATTTAAAGAAGGTTATGATATATTTCTCATTTTATACATATATAAATTTATCATTATTTCTCATTTCTCATTATTTCATATATTCTTATTTTATACATATGTATAAATTTATTTAATGAATTTGGATGGCAATGCAATTTTGTTTCCCTCCAACTTTGTATTCCCTCAAAATTTTGGCCCATAAAAAATATTAACAATTATTTTTGTTATTAGTTTGACATAATAATTTAACTTGATTTCTTCCAAAAAAATGATTCCCTCTAACAATAATGAATTCTCTTCATTTTTTTGATTCCTCTAAATTTTAGCTCCTCCAAATAATCTATTGCAATATTAATTTCTTTTATCTTAGATTATATGATGAATTGACATATAATTTTTTAAATTATTAAATGATTTTCTATTATAGCTAAAATAGTTAAATAACATATAATTTGGACTTATAAATTTTGGTGCTTAACAATTTAATTTTTTATTATAATTTATTACAATATTTATTTAGAAAAATTCTAAAAACTCCTTAAAATAAATACTTAAAGGTTATATACCTGAATAACAAAAGAAAATAAAGAAATCTTGTTTACCATAATACTCAATGAAAAGAAACGATTCCTGAAGTTAGGCCTGTTAATTTTACATTTTGTATTTTAATCATTGTATTGGCCAATTAAATATTTTTATAACTTATAGATATCTATATGTTAATTGTGTGTATGTTTTATATATAAATTGCTAAAATGAAGATAACTTTCGTGGTTTAATATAGTGTAAAAAAAGTATTAACTTAAAGTATATTATTAAATGTAATGATTATTAACTTTCATAGATTTGAACAAATTGTTCTTAAGAATTAGTTGGTCTTCATATTATATTTCCTTCAAAAAATAAGTTTCCCTTCAAAAATGAATTCCTTTATTATTTTTTTATTCCCTCCAAATTTTTGCTCCTCTCTCCATTTTGTGCATAAATAATATGTACAAAAATTATTTATTTTATCTTATATTATAAGATGAATTATGATGTATTATTATGGAGGTTAAAAATTTAATTCTATTTTTTTGTTATTATTTATTAGGACATTGTTTTTGAACAAAAAATTTTAGAAAAATTGTTTATAAATTCTAAAAACTTTAGTCTTTATGTGTAATTAATTTCATTTTAAAAATTAAAATATTCTGTACTAATAATATATTGATATGGACAATTTGAACATGCATTTATTGAAAATTTTCTATACTTAGTAATACTCACGACATTATAATATAATGTCGTGAGTATTTTGAAATACTCACGACATTATAATATAAACTTAGTAATATAGTTATAAGTTTAATAAAATTATTTTTTATTCCCATAAGAACTGTTATCATCCTTAACAAATTTGTAGTCGGTTGAAAATTTATATTAAAATTAAAAAATATCCTTCAAAAGCTGTTTTGATTATCTTTAAGACAAAAATGCCCTTGGACTTATTTGTAACTTTAACATGGGGGTTTAACTTTAATATTATTTAAATTACTTAGAATAAATTTAAATAATTTTATTAATAATTTTTTTAACTATTAAATAATCTTTTAATCAAAGTTGGATTAAAAAAAATAAAAATTTAAAATCATCAACATATTTAAAGTAATTTAATCAAATTTAATTAAACATATTTATTAATTATAAAATAAAAATAAAAATCAAATCCATCTCTTAATTAAATATGATTTTATTTTTAAATTACATCTCAATAATATTAAAAAATAATCATATCTAAAATAATTTATTTATATTAAGTTAAATATATTTATTGAATATAAAAAATATTTATTAACTAAAATAAATAATTTAAAAATAAAAATAAGATCTAAAAATATCATACTAACACTAGTAATTTTAAAATTTCTATTTCACCCTATCAACCCAATAAAAAAATTATTGATATAAATCTTGTTTTCTTCTAAAATACAAATAAATAAATAATTTTCTCTCAATTCATTTTTCACCTGTCACCCAAAATACAAACAAACAACCATAACATTCTACAACCCCACTTCCAAAAAACTATATTGCTAAAATATTTTGACAAAATGCTCCAATTCATAAACAAACAAGCCCTAATTTAAACCGATTTCATTAAATTTATCAGTTAATAAAAATTAAATAAGTCAAATTGTGGGAGATATAGAGTTGGAACCTTGTGAGACATTGATGTGTGTGTGTATATAAATAAAAATAAATAAATTTATTTATTAATCAAAATAAATAATTTAAATAAAAATAAAATCTGAAATTTTATCCTAACAATATAATTTTTATAAATTTTAAATAAATAAATATTTTTAATTATTTTGAACAAAATAATGTAATGATTTTAAATAAATAACATAAGTAAAAAATTTAATTTAAGTTAATTTAATTAAAATTTATTAATTAACAATAAATAAATAAGTAAACATATATATATTTTCCTTCCTTCTTCCACATCCCCCCCCCCCCACCCTAGGCCTGGCCATGGCCGACAGTGAGGAGTTGGGGGAGAGGGGTGGGTGTTATATATATATATATTTATGTATATATTTATATGATATTTATATTGAGATCTAAATTTTTTTATGAGGATTTTGTTATATATTTTTAAAATTTATTATTATTTTTAAAATTTTTTTTAATGAAGGTTGATTGGGCAATTCAAATTTTGTGAAATTTTTATAAATAAGTCAAAATTTTGAGCTGTTGGGTAAATAATTTTTTTCTAATTTAACAGTTTTGCTTGAATACTAATGGAAGTTGAGATGCTATTCCAAATGTATTAAAAAATTTAGAGTTTTGGTCCTATAAGTGTCAACTTAATTACCGAAAGTGCAAACCCCCCATCCAATAAGACCAAAAATATAATTTTTTCAATATAACCAAACACTACATTAGCAAAAAAAAGAAAACTAAGGGCTCCATTGAAATGGTAATAATTTTATTGGGCTAGTTGCAATTTATCCTAATGTGATTTGTGAAATAAGTGACAAACCCTTTTGTGAAAAAAAAAAAAAATATATATATATATATATATACACACAAAACAACTTCTTTATGTTTTATAAAACCACGCACACCACCTCCCCCTCTACATTTATTGCCCATTTAATGTAATTTTAATATAAAAAGATCAATTTACCCTTAATCATTTCACATATATACAATTCAATTTAAATAACTTTTTATTATCATATTTTATTTATTTATTCTTTTTTATCATTCTTTTCTTTTCTTTTCTTTTTATTGTCATTTCTCTCTTCCATTATTTCATATATTTCTCATTTTATACATATATATAAATTTATCATTGTTTCTCATTTCTCATTATTTCATATATTCTCATTTTACACACACACACACACTCACATATAAATTTATCTATAAAATTTTAAATAATTTTTATTTTTATCTTTTTTCTTTCTAATTATTCATTCATGTATACTTATTTTTTCTATTTACACTTATTCACATAAATATAATATACATATTTATAAATTTAACAATAAAATTTAAATTACTTTTATTTTTATCTATTTTTCTATTTATTCATTCCGAATTAAATAATATTTAATATTTATAAATATGTATAATATAATTTTTTTTGTACTTATTTACATATATAGTGTATATATATACGCCACAAAAAAATAGGTTAATTGCGCCATATACCTTGTGCTGGTTTTTCTAAACTGCCACAATTAATAATATTATTTCTTTTACTTATTAGATTGCTCTTTGTTTTTAACTTTAAAGGGTTTTGTCCACAATTTATATATACATATATATGTAATGCCAATTATTTTTTAAAAACAATCTTATTTAGTTTTAATTTTTGATTAAAAATTAATTTAGTTAAGACAAAACTATGATAGTAAAGATAAAAAAAAGTAAAATAAATCAAAATAAATATATAAAATAATTATAAAGTTAAAATCAATATTAGTGTATAAGTTAATAGAAACCTTTTAATTTGACTCATAACTTAGTTATCGAATAATTAAGTGGAAAAAAAATTTTTGGCATTAGTCAAATAAAGTTAAAACTATAGTAAATTGATAAAATAATTATAAACTTAAAATTGATTTTAAAATATGAATTAGTGACAAAATATGCTGATGAAATTATAATGTAAAATAAAATATAGAAAAAACAAATTATTGTATTCATTATCAAATTTTTGTATAAATATAATTGGATATTCATATTATATTTTGCAAATAACAAAAAAATAGTGAATAACAAAAAAAATTGTTTAACTTTCAAATAATCAAAATCAAAATTTCTCATTATTTCATATATTCTCATTTTATACATATATATATATATATATAAATTTATCTATAAAATTTTAAATAATTTTTATTTTTATCTTTTTTCTTTCGAATTATTCATACATGTATACTTATTTTTTCCACTTATTCACATATATATAATATACATATATATAAATTTATAAATAAAATTTAAATTACTTTTATTTTTATCTATTTTTTCTATTATTCATTCCGAATTAAATAATATTTAATATTTATAACTATGTATATAATATAATTTTTCATTCAAACTTATATACATATATATTATATATATACACATACGCACTGCAAGAAAATAGGTTAATCACGGCATATATTTTGTGACGGTTTGCCTCAACTGCTACAAATATTAATTTGATAGTAGTTGAGCAACGATTTATCCAAACCGCCGCTGAATTAACCATTTAGTGGCGGTTTTTTGAAACATTCGCGGAATTCATAATAAATGGCGGTAGTTAGTGTAACATTCCCTGAATGAATAACTTCGTGCTGATTTTTCTAAACTGCCGGAATTAATAATATTGTTACTTTTGCTTGTTAGATTGCCCTTTAATTTTTACTTTAAAGGGTTTTGTTCACAATTTTTTAATATATATATATATGTATATGTGATGCCAATTATTTTCTATAAATATTTTTTTTATAAATTTCTAAAATAAAGTATTTACCTAACAATTCATATATACATATATGTAATAAAATTTCTTTACTTCATGCAACTATGTTATATAATTATCTCATACTTTTTGTTTATTTCTTTTAATTCACTATTTGATACTCTTATTTTATTTATTCAAATGACAATTATTATTTTTTTTAAAAAATAAAATAATGTTTGCATGATAACTTGTGAAATTGCTTGAGAGCTCTATACGGAAGAGATGAATAAGTAATTAAGCAAATGCAAATATTAACTTTTGGATGTGCAGCTAAGATGATTAAGTGCTTGCTTGAGGGTGGGCATGGTGCGGGGTTCGAAACCTACTGCCAGCAGGTTGGGATGAATTTGCGCTGGGCTTGCGCTCGGGTGGGCCGGTGTGGGCGCTGGGCCTTGCTGGTGGGCCGGTACAGTGGGCCGATTTGTGAGCTGGGCTTGAGCTCGGGTAGGTTGGTGCTGGCGGCGGGGGGGCAGGGCGTGGTGGGCTGGTGTGGTGCTAGGCCTGCGCTCGGGTGGGCCAGCGTGGGCGCTGGGTTGCTCTCAAGTGGGCCGATGTGTGAGTTGGGCCTGAGCTCAGGTGGGTTGGGGGGCAGGGCCTGGTGGGCTGGTGTAGCACTGGACCTTACGAGTGGGCTGGTGCGGGCGCAAGGCCAGGCAGCTCTACGGCCGGTTTTGCTGTTGGGCGCTGATGGGCTGGTATGGGGTCTGGGCCTTGCAGGTGGGCCGGTGTGGCTGGGCCTGATGGGCTGGTGTGTGGCCGATCTTGCTGTTAGGCATTAATGGGCTGGTAGGCCGATCTTGCTGTTAGGCATTGATGGGCTGGTGTAGGCTCTGGGCTTTGTGGGTGGGCTGGCTTGTGGCGGTCTTGCTTGTGGGCCGTGGGCGATGGCCCGGGTTGAGCCCAGAGTTTGGCGGCCCAACAGGCGTAGGCTTAATGTCAAATGGCCCATTCATATGAAGTAGCCCAACCCATGCGCACACATTTAGTAACAAAACTTTTAGTTATTTATTTCATTAGTAATGAAATGCTTATTTTTGAATTAAAATTTTATTTAACTATTTGTAACCAAATATTTTGTTACATAAAAAATTATTAACTATACTTAATTAAATAAATAATATCATTATATTATGCATTGGTAACGAAAAATTAAAATGCAACAAAATTGTTAATGTTTTAGTAACTAAATATTTCGTTATGCTATAAAAATCTATTGTAACTACTAAACTTTTTTGTTACTAATATTATATTTTGGTAATGATACATTTCGTCACTATAAGTCCATCATTCGTAACGAACCATAAATTTTGTTCCTAAAACCTTTTGCGATGGGCTTTAGGGCACTAAAGTTAAGTAACGAAAAATTCGTTACCAATATTTTGGGTAACGAATTTTAGCTTTATGGTAACAAAATTCGTTACTAAAAGTGTAATTTGTTGTAGTAGTTTATAAACTAATATTAGAAATGGGTTAAAATATTTTTTACCTCACTGTGTTATAGAAAATGGGTGATTTACCCCCATGAAAAAATGGAGGTGAAATGCCCCCTTATGTTTTTAAAATTTGGATCATTGTCCCCTTCTATTTATTTGAGTTGAATTTTATATTAAAAGGATGAAAATTCCCTCATACATATATAAAATTACTTTATACCCTTATGTTTTCCTTTTCCTTTCATTTAATCTAAATTAAACAATTTTATATTTATAAAATACATAAGATATTTATATAAATTAAATATTATCTAATATTTATAAAATTATATATACATACATACATATAAAATTAAATACATATAAACAATTATATAAATACATATATGCATATAAAATTATTTATAACATATCTATATACATATATATAAAATATATATTTCTTTTTCTTTTGTTTAGCCTAAAATTAAATAATTTTATATTTATGAAATATATTAATACTTGTATAAATTAAATACTATTTAATATTTGTAAAATTATATATACATCCATATATATATAATTATTAAAACTAAATAATTTTATATTTATAAAATATATAACATATTTATATAAATCAAATACTGTATAATATTTAAAAAAAACTATATATATGCATATATATAAAATCACATACATATATAAAATTATATATATACATATATGCATATAGAATTATGCATAACATCTTTATATATATACATATATTAAATACTATTTATTATTTATAAAATTATATATACATACATATATATATAAATTTATATACATATAAAAAATTATATAAATACAATATGTATATAAAATTATTTATAACATATCTACATACATATATATAACATACATTTTTTCTTTTATTTAATCTAAAGTAAATAATTTTATATTTATTAAATATATAACATACTTATATAAATTAAATACTATTTAATATTTGTAAAATTATATATATGTGCATATATAAAATTATATATATAATTATTTATAATATATTTACATTCATCTTCCCCTTCCCCACCCTATCTCCTTACCTGCCACCTCCCTCGCAACTGGCTGCCATGGTAGCCTATATTAATTTTTATTTTCTTTTTTTTTTATATACGACGGTCGCTAGGATTGCGGTTGTTGGTTGCTGCCGGCCAAATTTGGCCAGATCTAATTGGTCGCCCCCCTTTCCTTTCCCGCCTCCCCTCACACAATTGGTTGCCATGGCCGATTGCCATGGCAGCCTTAACCAAGCTTGTTTTTTCTTTTTTCTTTTTTCTTTTTAATACACAACGACCTCCAAGGACCTCGGTCGGCGGCGGCAGTTGGCCGGATATGTCTAGCATGGCTGCCATGGCAGCCTATATATATTATAATACTATATTATATTTACAATGTATATTATATAATATTGATAAATATATTGTAATATATATATATAATATGTTGTGTATATATGTATATAAATTTATAAATAATTATATATATATTTATAAATATTAAGTAATATTCAATTTGGGTCATTCATTTAAACAAAAAGATCCAACGGCAGATATATTAAAGGCATAATAGTCATTTTATATATAAAAAATCGTAACCATCTGCATTTTTTGGTGCGTGCACTACACTTATCGTCTAAGGGGAGTTTTTTACACATTTTTAAAAACATAAGGTGGTATTTCAATATTTTTTTATCACAAGGGGGTACACCACTCATTTCATATTTCACAGGGGGTTAAATTAGATTTTCCCTATTAGAAATATTTTTCAGAAAACAGCAAATGATAGTACAGTTATTCCAATAGTATGATTGCTGTCCAGGTTTAAACAGCCAGCAAAAACCAACAGTAAAAAGCATATTAGAATAACAACAACAATACATAAATTAGTATTGAAAAATGTGAACTTATCTCAAAGTTCTATATAGTAGCAGAACTTAGACTGAATCAATAGAATATGATTTGTCTTGAAGAAATTATCGTCCTACCAGTGCGAAAAGTGTAGCAAAACTTCCTCTAGTATAAGATAGTCCATAAGCCCTTCGATGCAATCTAGAAAGCTTCACCTCGACCCCCACTCAATTGTCAAAAGGCGACAAGCAACGCTATGTGACAAAGACTGATATAAGAGGGAGATAAGATATTTTCTTAGTTGTGTATTTTTCTTCTACTGCACATAGATATAAGGAAAAGATAAAATAATTTCTTAGTTATGTATATAGGCAAAATGTAGGATGCCCAGGTTCATTTTAGTCTAGATTCATTTTGGAACAAATGTATAAAGCATGTCCAGATTCATTCTGCACCATATACATTAAACTATTAACTCTAGAAACATTTCTAGTAGTTTTTGTAACTGCAAAAATAGTTTTAGCAGCCTTTTGACCAATTTAAATTTAAAAATCCAAATTTCAAATAAAATTCCAACTAAAATTGAAATTTTCAGCAAAAAGATTAACTCGAGACAATTGGCCCAAATGCCCATCCCTCGAGCTGGGCTAGGGTGGGCAGCGGCGGTGGCGCGCACATGTGGGCACGCCTTCATGAGTTCCTTAAATGATACTTTACCAAGTATTAATACTTAAACCATATATAAGGTGCATTCCCAATGGAAAATTTTCCAATATGTATCAGATAAAGAGCCTTTTATACTCCCACTTAGTCCTCCATACTTTGTCTCACAAGTAATGTGGGATTCCCCCAAATACATAATCTTTTGTCTTTTTGTCTTCCCCTTCATATTCAGACAATACTTATGAATTCCAACTAAATTGGCATCAATCCATAAGTTTTAATCAGTTCTTAAATATGTTATTAAGCATAATCCCGATTGATTTGATGCCAATTACAATAATCCCCCACAAATTCATTGTGTTAGACTATAAAGATTATTATAACTTGCTTTCAGTAATGGTACATTCCAGTTTAAACCACCACCTAAGTTATCCAACTTATTCCACCACAAGGACAAATGGATTAAAACCTTGAATTTGGCCTTTAGATGTAGCAGTGTCTATTGGTAACAAAAAGCTACATAGCTATGTAGTGATCTTTAGGTTTCACACATTACGGCCATGTGTCCCGATCCTGTATCGTGAATGTTTTTGAGGAAGAACACTTTTCTACCAATCGTGGCCAAACGACTTCATTCACTTAGTTGGGCATCTCTAGGGATGCACTGCTTGCATCTCGTCAGTATGACTTGACCTCATTCAGAGTTAGAGCTCTTACTTTACTGACAATTAACAGCACCTTCTAAGTATGCCAGGAGATAGACTCAAATACTAAAGTATCAGCCAAGTTTAGGTGCACTTCAACATACTCAACAACTTGTTTATACTATGTTGAACCTTCCTTATGGGATCTCCACTTGGTAGGTTCGGTTGCCACTGCATGTGCATCACTGAGGGGTTTTCAGTCTCATCCCCAGTCTAGATTTTTAGACTAAGGAAAACTTAAGTTCTTTGGTCAAAGGATCGGCCATGTTGTCTTTGGATCCAACAAAATCAATAGCCACAATCCTATCAGACACAAGTTCCCCTGTAGACTTTAGTCTAACTTGGATGTGTCTTTTGGTATTTTGATTATACTTTGAACTTTCAATCTTTGCAATTGTGGTTTGACTATCACAATGCACAACAATTGTAGAAATAAGCTTACTAACCATGGGTAATTGGACCATCAGCCCATATAGCCACTCAACCTTCATTCCCGTTGAGTCCAAAGCACATAACTCTGCCTCAAATGTGGACGAGTTACCAAAATCTCTTTAGTAGACTTCTAGGAGACCGCGCCTTAACCCAAGGTAAATACATACCTTGTAACCCATTACTACTGGAGTTTTTGGCTATCTAATTAGCATTACTGTATCCCTCAGATACTGCAGCGAATCTGCTACAATGCAGAGCAAATGATGCCGTGCCCTTAAGATACCAAAGTACCCTATCCAAAGCCTCCCAATAGGTTTTATTGGAACAACTTGTATACCTCACTAGCTTTGAGACTGTGAATGAGATATCTAATCTTGAGCTATTTGCAAGATATTACGAGCTCCCAATAATTTGAGAATACTTTAATTGACATACATGAATACCACTTTCATTCTTGAAAAGAGCCACAGAAGAATCATATGGTATCTTAGCAATTCTATACTCTTTATAGCCAAATTTCTCAATAATCTTCTCAGCATAATGAGATTGAGAAATGGCTATAGCCTCAGTTGACCGAATCAACTTGAGTTTAAGAATCACATTAGCTTAACCCATATCCTTAATTTCAAACTTACTTTTCAGGTATGATTTTGTTTCATTTATAATCTCAATAGTAGAACAAATCAATAAAATATCATTCACATATAAGCATAGTACAATACAATCATCACCTTTAATTTTACAATAAATATATTTGTCATTATCATTTATGCTGAAACCAAATGAAAAAATGGTTTTATCAAACTTTTCATGCCACTGTTTAGGCACTTGTTTTAATCTATAGAGGGATTTAACAAGCTTACAAACCTTTTGCTTGTTGCGAAGAGCTAAAAATCCATACAAATCTCTTCCTTGAGATCATCATACCGAAATGTTGTTTTCACATCCATCTAGTGAATTGGGAAATCATGTACAGAAGCCACTGCTATAAGGACCCATATTGTAGTTAACCAAGCAAATCGGGGAATAGGTATCAAAGGAGTCTATTCTCTCTTTTCTCTTTTTGTTTAATGCCTTTGGCAACTAATTTAGCCTTAAGCATATCTATGGTTCCATCAAACTTAAGTTTTTTTTTTCAAGATCCATTTGCATCTAATCGTAGTACACCCTGGAGGCAGATCAACTAATCCTATGTCCTATTAGAGATAATGGAATCCATCTTAATTTTCATAGCTACCTTTTAATACTTAGCTTCAAATGAGGCCATGGCATCCTTGAAGGTCATAGGGTTATCCTCAATGTTGTGAGTGATGAAATCACTTCCAAAATCCTTTACGATCCTAGCTCTCTTACTCCATCTAGGTTTATTTGGTTCTTCAGATCTAATGGATGCTAAACCAGAACTACTTGAAATTCTCCCCCACATTTGACAACTTTTCCACATGTTCAAGAACAGAAGTTAATGTAAGAACTGAATCTAAAGAAACATCCTAAGGTATTCTAGTTTTCATTAGAAACATGTCCTCAAAGAACGTGGCACCACAAAATTCCACTATTGTGTTAACTTCTATGCCTGAAATTTCAGACTTACTTACCAAAGATCTCAATGCATAGTTTGTTTCCACATAACCCAAGAAGACTGCATCAATAGTTTTAGGACCAAGCTTTTTCCTCTTGTGTCTTAGGACTAGAACTTTTGCAAGATAGCCCCATACTCGGAAATACTTTATGCTAGGTTTTTTACCTTTTCAGAATTCAATTGGAGTGCTTTCTTTATGTTAGAGAGGGACTCTGTTCAGAATATGGCAAGCTATATTTAGAGCCTCTCCCCACATATATTTAGGCAATCCAGAATTCAAAAGTAGATTGTTGATCATGTCTTTAAAGGTTCTATTCATTCATTCTGCTACCCCATTAGATGAAGGAAAGTAAGGAGGAGTATCTTCATGAATAATACCAAGGTTTCAACATTATTCATCGAATTGATTTGACTAATACTCTCCACCTCTATCTGATCTCAGCTGCTTAAGTTTCTTACCAATTTGATTTTCAGCTTTGTTTTTGAAAATAATAGACTTTTTAAGTGCTTCGTCTTTATGTTTTAATAGATAAACGTAACAGTATCTACTGCAATCATCTATAAAGGTAATGAAGTATCTTTTCTGATCTTTTGTTAAGATCCCATTGAACTCATAAATATTTGTGTTTTAGAAGCTTAAGTATTTTAAAATTCCTTTCAACCAATTAGTGAAGTTTCCTTACTTGTTTAGCCTCAGCACATACTTGACATTTATGATTACGCTCAATATCATGTTTACGTGTCAAATTTAAGTTCATCATGCATTTAACAGAACCAAAATTCAAATGTCCTAAATGACTATGCCATACATCAGAACTTTTAATAGTATTCACCAAAGATTCAGAATACAAAATTTTATTGATTGAATCAGAATTTATATACTCGACTCTTAATTTAAATAAACTATCAGACAAATAGCCCTTACCAATAAACAAACCAAAGTGCTGAATTACAACTTTATTAAACTTCAATGTAAGCTCATAGCCTTCCCTAACTATTACAGAACCACTGATATTGTTTCTCTGTATAGTGGGGATGTGATGCACTCTCAGCAGAGATAATATGTACCCCAAAGGAAACTTTAGGTCCACAGATTCTATCCCAAGCACCTTGGCAACACTGGAGTTCCCTATTGTTATATATTTTCCATCAACTGGCCGCCTAGGCATAAATAGTAATTCATCAGCACAAATGTTCACATTTGCCCCAGTGTCTATTAACTAGTCAAAAGGTTCGTAAATAGTACAAACTTCAGGTTTTAAAGTTACGTACCTATCAACGGTCATCTCTAGAGCTCTAGCTTTGCTAGTCTCCCCAACAACTATGTTGACAACTGCGGAGGCAGCCAAGTTAGGTTTAGTTTTAGCTTTCTTAGAAGGATAGCCCTTAGCCTAATTGCCTACCTGCCCATAATTCCAACATGGTTTGTTTGCTTTTTGTTTCTTGGCTTCAGGTTTACCTTTACTTATGGTCTTAGAGTTCGAGTTCGAGTTCATTTAGTTCATTTTATTGAACTTTTTTTCCCTTCAATAACCATATTTGCCTTAGGTTGGTGCTCAACCAGAACTCCATAAGTTCAATTTCGGTGTTCTTCTTCAATACTAATTGCAATCATGAGATCATCCAAAGACAGCTTACCTTTTTTATGTTTGAGTGTCATTTCAAAATTTTCCCAAGACTTGGGAAATTTATCAACTATGGGCATGACCAAAAACTTTTTAGGAAGTTTCATCTCAGCATCAGCAAGAGCATGCTTAAGGTTGCTTAATTCATGCGTCAATTCAATTACAAACTTTCCCTCAACCATTTGATACTTCATGAACTTGGAAACAGAATACTTCTTAAGCCCTTGCTCTTTAATATAATATTTTCGTTCCAACTCATCCCATAGCAACTTAGCGGTGTACGAGTTTGAGCTATAGACATTAAAGAGAACATTTGACAGTAATGATAAAATGATCCCTCGACCTAACTGATCTTTCTCAGTCTACTAATCTATTTTAACTGTTTTGGGGTCAGTATCAGTTGGTTTAGGTCTAGTCATTGAAATTACTGAAAGAAGACCTTTCATTGTGAACTAGATTTTCATTCATTATTGCCAATATTTGAAAAATTGGCTCCCAAACTTTTTTGGCAAGCCAGAAAAGTAAACTTTAGTGGACAACAATGAACTAACACCAAAACCACTTGCAGATGAAGATGCCATTTTCAAATGAGCAACTTAACAAACACTTAAATAGATAATTTCTTCAAGATTGTTGTAAACACAGATTATAAACAAAATAATAAAACAGTTTCTAATCACAGAGCAGTATTTGTAAACTAATATTAGAAATATATTTTATAATACATCCAATGAGAGTAAAGATATTCCAATAATATGATTGTAGTCTAGTTTTAAAAAGCCAGCAAAAAGCAACAGCAAACAACTAAATTGGAATAACAACAGCAATATAGAAATTAGTACTGAAAAACATGAACTTATCTCAAAGTTCTATATAGTAATAGTACTTAGACTGAATCATCAGAATATAGTTTGCCTTGAAGAAATTGTTACCCCTGCCAATGCAAAGAGTTAGTGAAACTTCGTCTAGGATAAGACAGTCCAGAAGCCTTTTGATGACTCCAAAAAGCTTCACCTCGATCACCACTTAGTTGTTAGAAAGTAACAAGCAATACTATGTGAGAAAGATAAATATAAGAGGGAGATAAGAGATTTTCTTAGTTGTGTATTTTTCTTCTATTGCACATAGATATAAAAGAGAGATAAGAGGTTTTCTTAGTGTGCATTTTTCTTCTGCCTGCAGCAGTAATATATAGGCAAGAGGGAGGATGTCCAGTTTTATTCTAGTCCATATTCATTCTAGAGCAAATTTATAAACTATGTCCAGATTCATTCTGGACCAGATACATTAAAACAGTAACTCCATAAACATTTCTAGCAGTTTTTGTAACTACAGAAACAGTTCTAGCAGCCTTTTGACCAATTTTTAGCAAAAAGATTTGGAAGTTTTAGCAAAAAGATTAACCCGAGACAATTAGCCCAAATGCCCATCGCTTGAGCCAGGCTGGGGTGGGCAGTGGCTGTGGCGTGCGCATGTGGGCACACTCTCATGAGTTCCATAATTGATACTTTACCAAACATTAATACTTGAACCATATATAAGGAGCATTCCTAGTGGAAAAATTTTCAATGTAGGATAAGTGACCTTGTATTAGACAAAGAGCCTTTTATACTCCTAGTTAGTCCCCCATACTTTGTCTCACAAGCATTGTTGGATTCCCCTACATACATACATAATCTTTTGTCCTTTTGTCCCCCCCCCCCTGCCCCCTCATTTTACAAAACACTTATGGATTCCAACCAAATTAGCTTCCATCCATAAGTTTTAAGCACTTCTTGAACATGTAATTAAGCGTAAATCTCAATTGATATGATGCCAATTACAACACTTATAGAGTCAAATATTACTATTAACTTAAAGTTAAGGAATGATTACCATCTTGATAGTGTTTTATCCTAATAAGATCTTGTGCAACTGGTAAGACTAATAACTTAATAATCTTTATTAGCAAGTCTTAATTTTGAATTTCACCTATAAGCGAAAATTTTGCCCGTGTTAACAATATAGTTTCTCCTAGAGTGATGCATGCTCTAACTTAGAATTATTTGTTATATTTAATTAATTTTTGACAACCTGATATTATAAACGATGTGATTAATCATTGTCTTAAAAATAATAATTTTCTCCAAGTGAAAGATAATTATTTCTAATATTAGTTTATAAATTTAAAAACAAGCACTAGCTCGATTCTTCACATAACATTTAGAAAGCTACGATAACAAATCCTATTCTCCAAATCACTGAAAATCTCAATATGCTTTCATAGAATCTGTCAGGATTCGGTAGATCAATGGTATGAATTATAATCCTAGATGAAATATTGACTTGGACTGAGCTGTTTTTACTTCTTTGTTTGATTATTGAAATGGTCTCAAAATCTATATATGGAGTGTTCTTACAACCACCCACAATTATAATAACTAATGGATTAGATTATATTTCCCCATTAGCGCATAAATTATTGTCATGCCAACAAAAAGTATATGTTTGAATATGCATTTGCGCATTCCACCCAATGAAGAAAGGCTTTATTTTGACTAGACAGAGGAATGTGTCAAGGGATTCCTTATCCTCGTGAAAGCTTTGCTTTGCTGACTCGACAATGTCGTGCAGGCCCTGGTTACTTTTTAAAATTCAGGGAAAATATACATAAACACAATAAGTCGAATTTGATTAAACTTATTTAAAAAATTTAATAAGCTCCTACATTTTATAAATTGTTTTTGGAGCTTATGAGACTTCAAATCTATTTTTAAAAATAAGTTTTTAAAGTATTTAAATAAAATAAGGTTTTAGAACTTGTAAAATGTTATGAATAATAATTTTGTAATTAATATGATTAAAATTAAGAGAACTTGTTAAAATTTTAAAAATAAGTTAAAAACTCCACAATTTTTAACTTGGAAGCTTCTAACATTTTATTTTAGAAGCTTATAAGGTATTTTTTAAAACATTTTATCAATCAATTTATGACATCTCATAAGCTTGCAAACATCTTATAACATGTTTTGATGAGCTTACGAGCTTATCCAAACAACCTCGTAATATGATTTGGAAAACTTTACCATTTAGTGCTAATATCTTAATCTATGATTAATTACAACTTTAATCTGCCGGCAATTCAAATCATGTTCTTTTTTTCTAAAAAATAATTTTCCAAGAAATCAATAGCATAGGCTAAGCGTTGGTATTCCGAAAGATATTATCAATGTTTCGTCTGATCTTCTAACATCTTTTCATACATGATGTAATATAAAATAATAAGGCAAAAATATAAAATTAATCCTGTAATTTGACCTTACTGGCAAAATTAAGACTTTAATTTTTTAGGCCCAAAATTGGAACAATAACTTTAGAAATTTAGCAATTTGAGGACAAATTGAGAATGAGTTACATTTGCAAGTGGTCCACATCTATGTGGCAGTTGATTTGGTGCCACATGACGCTACATATTGCCTAGTCCTTAAATTTTTCCTATGTGGCTTGTAATGTGGCAATTCAACTTGCCACTTAAAAAAAAATTAGAAAAAAAAACTATAAATGCAAAAAAAAGAAAAACAACAAATAAATATGCATCTACCCCTTATATTTTAAGTATGTATATACAATATATAACAAATATAAATATATATTACCCCAAAGACATTTTAAAATACAAATATATTTTAAATACATATATATATAATATATAAATATAAATATAAATATATATATACACACACCACCCCAACCCCCTCCACCTCCCCCTCCACACTCTAACCCTTAACTGCCATGGCTGCCATGACAACCATGGGTAGCCATGGCCAGCAGATCTGGTCGCTGGCCAATAGATCTAGCCATGGCTAATAGCCCACAGCTGCAACGCGAGATCAGGCCACGGCCTCTTGGCGACCAGTGGCCTGGTTGGGAGGAGGGTGTGTGCGTAGGTGGGTGGTTTGGGAGGGGGGGATGGTGAGAAAGTTGCTACTGGGTATGGCCATTGGATTGAGCACCTGTCGCCTTCAGTGTGTTAGAATAGTGCTTGGCAAGCTAATAGGATTGGTCTTGTAAAGCTATTTCTTTGTAAAACATTCTTGATTGAATGATATTTTTTATATGGCTATCTTCATCTTATGCTCCTTGTTACTTCACTCGTATTTAGATGAAGCCCTTAGATCATTCATGACTATGGGACTTGGTTCGATGACCATGGAATAGGTCTTACACGGTCATGATCTTAAATCTTTCAAGTTATAGGATTTTAAGAGATAGGGTATCTAAGATTCAGAGAGACTTGCACTAATGATGCATAAATCCAAGGGTTCGATATTGCTTCGCTTCATGAGCAACCATATGGATATGGGTGCATGTTAGTGGGTGTTTGTTAGAGAACAAGGCATTGAAGACCTACTAGAGAATCCGCTGGATAGCTGTAGTGGCAAGTTCTCTAGCTTACACTCGTGCATATTATTAGTCCTCTGACCTAAGGATCCATGGTATCCTTGTGTTTGGTCCTTATGCTTTGACTCTTTCTTGATCACTTAGCAGACCTCTCAGGTTGAGACTGGGCATACGCTACTAAATGTAGAGGTTTGTGAGATTCAAGATGGAATCCAATTCCTTGCTTTTGTGAAGGACGAGTATATCTCCTATGTGTTATGTGATGATCAATTCTAAGAAATCCCTGCGCAAGTTGGTGTGACAATTTGGAAAAGGAGTTTTCTAAAGCTGAGGTCATACAATGGAATCGAACATTGAGAATAGTGACATAGTATCAAGGCTATTAGGGAGTCGACAAATATCTTACCCTATGCCTCTTTTTAGAGATAGGAGACGGAAGGACCGCATTTGCATGGTAAGCATAGAGCTATAATGGTTCTCCAAAAACATTCATTTCAGTTAATTAGTTAGGCTCCTTGGGCTTGAGGTTGGACATCGACTATGGAGATTGGATACTCTTCAATTAATGAGAATAATTGAATTAAGTATATTAGTTTAAAAGTGTTTTAAACTTTTAAACTAAAATGAATATAAGATATTCAAAAGTCACAAGGAGTTGTGAGCCCATGTCCAATTAATGGTAGAACCTATTTAGTTACACACAAAAGCTAATTAGCTTCCTAGTTGATAAGCAATTTTTCAAGCGTTAGAGAATCATTTATTGGAACCAATTTTTAGGTGTCCAATTTGAACGTCAATTTTGCCTTAATTAATTTAAGTATTAAATTAATCAATTAATTTAAGGAGTTAAATTAGATTAATAATTAAGGAGTTAATTATTTGGTGACAAATGATCATCAATTGGTCAAGTTAACTTAAAGAGTTAAGTTAACAAAATTGAGCTTAAGAGTTAAGCTTGCTTAAGTTAAGAGTTAAGTCATGAGTTAATTAGTTAAATTAAAGTGTTTAATTTAATTAAAAAGAAGAATACATTTTGGAGGGTTAATTAATTTGAAATTAAATTTCAAATTTAATTGAAATGCGCTCAAATTCAAATTAGATTTGAATTTGAAATTGCCAACTTGGCAATGCAAGGGGATGCCAACTTGGCATCACACCATCCTCCCTTTATATATAGATATAGAGGGTGTGTGGATTGGCCAATGGTGTGAAGAATTAGATGCTTTCACATTTCACTCCAAATCTCTCTCCAAGCATTGCATCATGTGTTGAAGCTTTGCTTTCTTTCTTCTCTCCCTACCTCAAATTGATCTCCACCATTGTATTTTGCCTCTCTTACTCCAGCTAAAAGTGAGGAGAAATTGAAAGTTCAATTGGTGTTTGGATCATCACAACAGAGGAAAAACATTTGGTTTGCTAGTTTTGGAGATCCACTAAAGTAGAACACTGGTTTGGTGAATTTTTTCCAAGAGATCCAGAAGACTTTTTAATCCAAAGATTTTACAGTGTCTCCTCCAAGGTGTTGAGAGGATACAATAAATTTTTTGTGATTTTTGGAGGAGTTTGGAAGAGGAGAACTCCTCCAAATATAGCTCTCTTCTTGCTGCGCAGGTTTCTTGTAGATTCTAGATTGGTGAAGTGTTCACCATTTTTTCCTTGGAAATTAGCAATCAAGGTAATGCTCTAACTAAATTTGAAATCCTAACATGATTAGATCCTTGTTAACTTGTAAACATTAGTTTATTTAAGCTTTTAAAATTTTATAATTGGATCCTAGTGCTTTACTTGCCTTCATGGCAGCCATGTCGGGGTTGGAGGATGGCGGAAACGGAAAAGGGTAGGGTAATAATGTGTGTGTGTATATATATTCTTTTCATAGTAATAAATATTATTATTATTTAAATTAATAGATAAGTTAATTTAAATGGAATTAGAATATTTTAGACCTATTTATAAATTTAATATTAAGTAATTTATATTATATAATTAAAAGCATAGATTTTTAAATTTTAAATTTATTTTATTTTTAATTAGAAAATTTCTAATATTATTAAGTAATTTATATTATATAGTCAAGAGCATAGGTTTTTAAATTTTTAATTTTTAATTAAATTATTTTAGATATGTTTATTATTTTAATATTATTAAGTATATAATTCAAAATATTAAAATTATATTGTCCAAGAGTAGATTTAGATATTATATATTTAATTAATTATTTATTTTATATCTTAATTAAATTCAACTAAATTTAATAAAATTACTTTAGATATCTTTATTATTTTCATAATATTTGGATTTTTTATGCTTACAAAAAAAGAAATTATGGCTTTTATTTTTCTAACCAATGTATTTAATCATTTATTCTTTTTTATTTTTTTTGAATTTGATTTAAAATTTTGTTTTTCAAATTGTTGCGGTCTAATTTTGTTCCTTTTTTGTGTTCAAGTGAAAATTTTATGGTGATGTGGCAACAGAAATTGACAAAATATGTGCCACATACAAGAGAAATAAATATTTAGGCTAACAGAGTGCTAACTAATTCTCAAAGTTGAAGTAGACTTTATTTTGTCAATTACACACGAGGTCCTAACTCCTTCAAAGTTGAAACCAAACACAAGCCAACTAATTCAAAGCAACCAATACACGATCCATTTCTAAGGTGACTCAGTAATCAGACCTGTAACTACTATTGGACTTCTGACCAAATGGTGACCTCCAATTTCCATCCAAGTCAGAAAAGTGTGAAGAACAGTACCCTGCCTCAGACATGGGCCTTCAATTTTCAGCCTAAAACTTTGTTTCTCAAACTTGTAGTTGAAAACCAATGTATCAGGCACCACACTTACTTTAAACCCTTTCATAGTTCCCGAATATGCAGAGTATGTTGACATTCCGTCTCCCACATTTGTCAATGTCCGCCAAGTTTCCACAGAGTTGGTTGATGCATTGCAGTTGAACAATGCAACAAAGGATGGATAATTTAGGTCAGTTGATGATGAACTTGAGCATCTGAAAGGTGACCTTGTGATTGCTCGAATTTGTTTGGAAGTCAGGTCCAAACCGCATAGAAAATTCATATAATCATCTCTGCCAGCATCATATACGAGGCCTGGTTCCAATGCTTTGTTTGGATTAATATGACCGGCTCCAATTGCTAGAGGAGTGGCTGCTCGATTGGATCCCCATTCTTGAATCGGATCCATCATATTGTCAACCACAGCAGCTGTCGTCATGATTGCTGATCTGATGGCTGCAGGGCTCCAATCCGGATGTGCCCCTTTCAAGAGAGCTGCTACTCCAGCAGCATGTGGGGCGGCCATTGATGTTCCGCTTTCCACCATGAAGCTGTTGATTTCATGCTCAGGAACCAATGGGTTAACTGGAGTTCTTTCTTGCCAGGAAGCTATGATAGAATCACCCGGAGCCAACACATCTGGCTTCAAGATTGAAGGATGGAATGGAGATGGTCCTCTCGAGCTATAACTAGCGACTTTGGGAGCCGGTTGACAACCGTGGCAGGTTTCTTTGAACATAAGGGTGGCCGTAGGCCTATCACTGCCTTCAATATAATCTAAGATGACTTTTCCGTTTGCACTGTTCACAAAAATTGCTGGAAATCTAGTCTCTTCTGGAAGTAAATCTGAGTTTCTCAGTACAATTATTGCACCTGCCACTCTTGTACCACTGAAAGCTTCAGCAAGGGAAAACGGACTGTCGTGATAAAAATCTTTAACTTGGCATAAAGCAATCTTACCGATAGCTTTATATTTCTCCTGACCACAAGAATTTGTATATACCAATGGAAGATGTGCTGGAACTGTAATATTAAGTGTGTAAAAAGAGGACCCCATGATTGATACTCCATTACCAAGTATAATGGTTCCTTTGAACTCTCGATCTATAGTTCCAGCTCCAACGACGAGGTCCCATGGTGCTCCACTGAGGATGGTCCAGAGCGAGGGGCCACTATTTCCTGCAGCCATGGAGACAAAAATACCCTTGCTCATCGCAGCAAAAGTGGCTATTGAAATAGGATCTTCATATAAAGGACCAGCAGAAGCAATGGACAAGGATAGGATATCAATGCCATCCGTTATTGCAGCATCAATAGCTGCTATCACATCAGAAGAATACAAGTCCTCCATTGAAAAGACAACTTTGTACATGGCCAAATGAGCCCGGGGGGCCATTCCCTTGGCAGTTCCCGAGGCATAGCCAAAATACGAAACACCCTGAACGTAATTTCCTGCTGCTATTGCGGAAACATGGGTACCATGTCCCAGAAAATCTCTGGCGGAATCGGTAAAAGTAATGTTCCGTTTTGCCGCCCTTAAGCCCTTGTTGAAGAAACGAAGGCCAATAAGCTTTCGGTTGCACATGGATGTGTTGAAGTTGGTGCCTCCAAGACATTCCCCCTTCCATCTTGTTGGAATTTCCGCCATTCCTTCATCGCTGAAGCTCTTGCTTTCTGGCCAAATTCCCGTGTCGATGACTCCTATGATAATGTCTTGTCCGAAATCACAAGCTGGCCACGCACCAGACATTGAATTTAGGCCAAGAAATTCGGGCGAGTGAGTCGTCGTGAGTTGGAGCCTTACATCTTTGGTTGATGACAAGTAGCCTGGCGTGTTTCTTAAGGCTTCTAGCTCACCGGGAGACAGCCTAGCGCTGAAGCCATGAATAGAGCTTGCGTAAGTGTAGATGAGTTCAGATTTTCCAGCATCAGATATGGAGTTGAGAAGAGAGGAATAGTAGCTATCGTGGGAAGTGAACGGTTTTGGAACTGAATCGGAGTCCATATGGACAATGTAAGTTTCACGCTCAGAGAATGCGGTGATTTGGAGAAGGATGCAGCAAAGAAAGAACGCAGAAAAGCTTATACTCTTGGCCATATTGCTCAAACCTATGAAAACTCACCTGGCTAAGATTTTTCAAAAACTTAAGCTCTCTTACTCTGTGGCAATGACGAAGAACAACTTTCTTATCAAAGGGGAAAAGAAGAACCGCACTGATATATAGTGATCCGCTGGTGTCCAATTTGTCAAAATGCACTCAGTTGAGGTAAACTTTTTAAAAAATGAAGTAATAAAACTTGTATATCACTATCAACTTATGACTTCTTTGTCACTACACTTAGTTTTAGTAAGAAACTAATGCACAAATGCAGTTTATAGGTTTTAAGAATTAATATATATATATATATATATATCTCTTATCAATCAAATAGAAATGTAAAAAGGTGTGACGAGTTGGCCGGTGAACGCAGCATTTTTATTTTTTTTTTATGACCTAATTCTACAAGATGAGTGAAATACACGCTTACACGCATATTATTCTAAGTGATTATTTTCAGCTGCTCATGTCAGAGTGATAGAGATTTTCTATTTGAGGAGGAAAAACATTGATGTGAACTTCCTTTCTTCAGAGAGAATGGGGTAAGGAAATGTGCTTGTAGATAACTGTTACTAATATTAAATGTATGGACAAATTTTAAAAGTTACTAATTGACAGATTAGGCTCACTTGCATATTATTCATGTATAAAGTATTGACTTATTGTATATCTAATACTACTATTGTAGGGAGATGATTTGATGCATGTTTGCACCATGGCTATGAATATGTGTTGCGATTCTGAAAACTGAAGAAAAAGTCCTGTTTTTCTTATTTCGTTCATTAGTTTCACTTGTGAAATAAAGTGACGCCGTTCTCTTTTAAAGCGGGACCATTTCCTTTTAATTAGGGTTTTCATCTAAGTAATTAGGGTTTCAAGGTTAATTGGGAATAATGGAAGGACTAAGTCAAGGCGACACCGTTTAAGTTAGTGGCAACGATGCTGTTTGGTCTAAGATTCTGCCAAAACTAATTAGAGAGAATGAGGACATGTGTTGTTCTCCTGAGTCATCATTTTCATGCGAACTAGTTTTAATCCGTGCATTGCACTGGAATATAATTTAAAATTTTATTATATTTAATATTAATTATAATTAATACTTGCATTTCTTATAATTAATCATACAAATATTAATATTGCAGAATAAAAACAATAACTTAGAAAAAACTAATAGAAGTTTTAGTGCAAGCAATTTTATAGTCAAAATACATAATATGTAACAATATTTCATTTAAATGAGACTTATAATCATCAAATCAAATGTTCTTGGAGTTGCTCCATTCCCTACAAATCTTCATATTTTAACCTACACAAAAAATATATATTAAAAGAAAACAACATTTAGAATAATGAAATAGAATCTTTAATATCTATAATTCAATATATATTATGTAAATACTAAATATATAAAAAATAAATTTAAGACATTGTAGTCATATTATTTCAAATAATATATCTTCTAAGATATCTAATGATTTTAACCTAAATTCTTTATTTATAATTTTTTTTAATATTATTAATAAAAATAAACTCGATCTTTAAATAACTTGTTCCAACTATTACTAAAAGTAAACTATTAAAACATATTTTTCAGTTGATAATAGTTTCATAATTTTAATTTTGATAATATCTAATCTAGTCATAAAATGATAATCTATAGGTTTCTATCAAAACTTTGAACCAACAAAATAATAAAAATGCACAAATCACGGACTAAAGTAAATTCATAACATAAAAAGAGGTTAAAAAAAAATCAACCAATGAGAAAATTTTATGTACTCAGTAGAAATAAAATAACTTACCACACGATTGAGACTCCAGATTTCCTTTATATATTAATTTGCATCATAAATATAAAAATTTATAACATTAGAAAACTACATGTAAATTACAAAATTGAAAACCAGCATAACAATAGGCATAAAGCAAAACAAACATCTATTTCCTGTCTATTCCTCAAATACCTTTTTCCATATGTGAGGAAGGACAATCTCCCACACTTTTACTTCAATAACAACAATAAATAAATTCTTTTTAAAAGAATAAAATCAAACCAAATGAATATAAGAAAAAAAATAACTTTTATGGGTCCTCTCAATAATTATTTCATAATAATTATTATTAAGCTGCACGAAAAATTACTTTTCAAATTTCATAATTACGTAAATTAATGAAATATTCTTAGAACATCGAACTAAGAAATTAATAAAAGAACAAATAAATCATGGGTTAAAGGAAAATCATAATATGAAAAAGTAAAAAAATCGACCAAAGCAATAAATAAATATAAAATTTTAATTTAGACTTCGAATTTCTTTCGTAAACTAACCTGGCTCATAAACATAAAAATTTATTAATATTAGTAAATTATATAAAAAATTACAAAATACATGCAAAAAAAAAAATATATATGTATATATATATATAAAATAACTCACCAAGCAAATGATCCTATAGAGGTGAAGACAAAAGAAAAAAGTATTTTTGTACTAATATTTAACTAACTTAGTGTAGTGCATGTTCGGTTATTTTTAGTATGCATTACTTGTAAGGATTATGAGCTTAAATTAAGGAACTTAACTTAATTAAAATATTAATTTATGATATAAAATATAATTTAGGAAATATTAAATTAAGGTAAAAAATTTTGAACTAAATATAGAAAGGCAATAATGACTCATTAAAAGTATAATTTTTTGAACTAAATTTATGGTATACCAATTATTCTTAAATATTAAAGGTAATAAGGACTGATGAAATGCAAGATTTCAATCAAATTTTAAAGCATCGGCCATGACAAAAATTGACAGGGGTGAGTATTTTTGCTATACATTTTTTCAAAATTTAGAAGTTATAAGTTGATTGAAATGGTACATTTTAATGCTTGGTAATTTTTTTTTTGTGGGTTATAAATTCTCTTTTTTTGTATTGATTGAATTGCCTTTCATGGGTCTTGGTTATACAAATAGAACAATTATATTTAAGGCACGGATTAAAGACAAGATTTTAAAATTTCTTAATGTATACAATTTTGAAATTATAATTGGAGGAATAAAAGTGTAAATGCTAAACATATAAATAGTTATATTAATAAATTTCAAAAAGATCAATTGAAAACAATTTTTATTAAATAAAAATTGTATATTTGGTATAAATATACCAATATTCATTATGTAAAGCTTCTTGTCAACATATTTCCATATATAATGGAGAAATTACAAAAATTATATATAAATATTGGGAGTTACAAAAATTAATATAGAAGGTTATATATATATATATATTATATGGAAACATGTTGAAACATGTTGACATGGAGAGTAGAGAAATATGGAAATATGTGAATACATATACTAAGGAGTTACATATATTATATATGGAAATGTTTGACATGGCAAATTTGAACAAAACAAACTTATCCACATCATTGCCACATAACAAAGATACTTAAAATAGGCTTAAACATCATTTTACTTTATATATATTAGATTACGTATAGGTAGGGTTAATACTAGATTAGTTGTAAAAAGGTTTTTTGTAGATATGGAAATGGAAAGGAAAATACTCAAGCAATTGTTGAGAACTATGGAAATGGAAAGGAAAATGCTCAAGCAATTGTTGAGAACCAATCACTCATCTCTCTTTGCTCTTCTTCTCTCTTTTTTGCTTCTCTTTCTCTTTCCTTTATGTTAATCACCTCTTGAAGGTTAGTAAGCCACTAGAATCCAATAATTAAAACTTCAAAAGCTCAAATTAACTAGTTCTAACAACGAAAGCTCAAATTAACTAGTGCTAACAACCAACCAAGGATCTATTCATGCTTACAATTCAAATTTAGATAGAGATTTACCTCAAAAAGCAAATTTCCAAGATCATAAATGTGAACACTTCATCGATCCAGATTCTGGCAGCCTCTGACACAGTGGAGAAGCAGTGACTTTTGCCTCAGTTAGAGTGCTCCAAAATTCACGAAAAAAAATCTGAAATTTTTTAACTTTTGAGAAAGTCTCTATAAAAAATTTGGAGTAAAACTCGATCTAGATCGCCTGAAAAAAATTCAACAAGTGACTACTCTATTCCAGTGGATCTCCAAAGCTAGCAAATCAAAAGTTTTGCCTCTATTGTTATGATCCACACACCAATTGATCCTCCAAATTCCACTCATTTTTAGCTGGAAAAAATGAACAGAATATCAATGGTGAAGGCCAATTTTTGAGGTAGGAGAAGAAGAGAAAACAAAGCCTCAACACATAAAGCAATGTTAGGAAAGAGTGTTTTGAAGGGAAATGTGAGAGAATCTAATTCTTCACACTTGATGCAATGTGGCTGAATTCTCCCTCTCTATATCTATATATAGATGCTAGATGGTATGATGCCACCTTCTATGAGAGGAAGCGTGGGGGGGGGGGGGCGCCAAGTGGGAAGCCAAGGTGGCAATTTTGAATTTAAATCTCATTTGAATTTAATGTGCATTTTAATTACATTTGAAATCTAATTTCAAATTAATTAATATGCTAATTCAAAGGAACCTTTCATTTGAATTTTTCCTCCAAAATGTATTCTTCTCTTTAATTAAATTAGACACTTTAATTTAATTAATTTATCTTTGAATTAATTCTTAAATCAACAAGCTTAACTCTGTAAGCTTAATTTTGTTAATTTAACTCTTTAAATTAACTTGACCAATTGATGGTCACTTGGCACCAAATAATTAATTCCTTAATTATTGGTTTAATTTAGCTCCTTAAATTAATCAAGCCAAAAAATTGACCTTCAATTTGGCACTTCCAAATCAGTCACCTAGAGAGTAATTTTCTAACTTTTAGAAAAATTCCTCCAACTTTGGAAGCCAATTAGCTTTTATGTGTGACCTAATAGGTTATACCATTTATTAGACATGGGCTCACAACTCCTTGTGCTTACTCAACAAAAAAGAAATGTCAACAGAGTGCCAAACCTTGGAATAAAAAGTAGTGGGGCTGTGGTTGGTTCGATTCTTATTGATGGCACCCTTTTGAATATCATATATTTATTTTAGTTTAAACTCCTTTAAACTAAATCAACTCAATTCAATTAATCTCATCAATTGAAGAGTACCTAATCTCCATGGTTGGTGTCCGACCTTAAGCCCATGGAGCCCAACTAATTGGCCGAAATGAATGCTTTTGGAGAACTATTATAGCTCTATGCGTACCATGCAAATACGGTCATTCTGTCTCCTATCTCCCGAAAGAGGTCTAGGGCAAGATATTTGTCGGCTCTCCCATGGCCTCAATACTATGTCTCTATTCTTAATGTTCGATTCCTTTGTATGACCTCATCTTTGGAAAACTCCTTTTCCAAATTATCACACCACTTTGCGCAAGAATTTCTTGGAATCAATCATAATAGAACACATAGGAGATGTACTCGTCCTTCACAAAAGTGAGTAGTCGGATTCCATCTTGTATCTCACAAACCTCCATGCTAAGTAGCTCATACGCAACCTCAACCCGAAAGACCTACTAAGTGGTCAAGAGAGAGTCAAAGAATGAAGGCCAGACACAAGATTGCCATGGGTTCTCAGGTCAGAGAACTAATTATATGCACTAGCATAAGTAAGAGAACCTGGTACTACTGACTTGCCACTTCGGCTGCCTAGTGGATTCTCCGGTAGGTATTAAGTGCTTTGTTCTCTAACAAGAACCTATATATCATACAGTTGCTCATGGAATGGAGCAATATCCAACTCTTAGATTTGAGATCACAACCATGTAAGACTTATTCAATGGTCACTAAACCAAGTCCTCTAGTCATAAGCAATCTAAGGGCATCATCCAAATGTGAGTGAAGTAATGAAGAGCACAAGATGAAAATGGCCATATAATATCATTCAATTAAAATTGTTTTACGAAGGAATAGCTTTTACAAGGCCAATCCTATTAGCTTGTCGGGCACTATTCCAACAATCTCCCACTTGCCCTAAAACCAATGCCCTATGGCCTTGAGACCTATCTTCTCAAGATATCCTTGAAAGACCTTTTGTGTTAGGGGTTTTGATAGTAGTTCTGCTAAATTCTCTTCTGAGGCAGCGTTGTCTACTCGGTTGTCACCTCTATCAATTGATATCAAATATCAAATGATAACGCACTTACTGTGTTTGGATCACTGATGAGATCTTGGCTCAAGTCCAAAGTTGTCTTCCAAAGACAACTGTTGGCTCATGCACACTAGGTACTACATCTAACTCTTGGATGGAGTTTTTTTATCCAAACATCTTCTTTTGTGATTTTCAAAACCACAAATTATTTCACCTAAGTGGTTGTCTCGGCCGTGGTATTTTGTTGGAACTCTTGCAACTCACCATGCCACCATTAAGGTAAAATATAAATCTAGAAGTAGATTTCAATTCATCTACATCGGATTGAAAACTAGAATCCAAAAACCTTTTGGGTTTTAGTTCTTCATTGTCGTATGCAAGAAATAAACCCTTAGTTTTTCTCAAGAACCTGAGGATTGATTTCACGACTATCCAGTGACTCTCACCGGCATTGAATTGGAACCTACTCGTAACACTTAGCGAGTGTGCCATATCCAGTCTTTACATTGAACTGCATACATTATGCTACCAATAACAGAGGTATAAGGCATTTGAGATATCCTTTGTCTCTTGTTTTCAATCTTAGGGGCTATAGACTTTGAGGGACGAATGTCATATCCCATAGGAAGGAATCCTTTCTTGGATTCTTCTATACTAAAACCCTTTAGTATCTTGTCAATGTATGGGATTTGGGATAGCTCCTGCATCCTCCCAGATCTATCTCTATAGATACATATTTCAAATATGTAGGATTCTTCTCTTAAATCCTTTCATGGAGAATTAAGTAGATAACCATGCTTTAGTGCACTCTAGCATAATAAACTGTATACTACTCCTACTAGCTTTTTGTACAAACAAGGTTCATACACCTTTTTAACAAAGCCAAATGATTTAACTATTTTGTCAAAATATTGTTCTAACTTTGGGATGCTAGTTTAAGTCCATAAATGAATCTCTAGAGTTAGCAAACCTTTTGCTCACTTCTCTTGGATATAGAACCTTATGGTTGCTCCATATAGATTTCTTCTTCAATATCTCCATTGAGGAAAGTGGTTTTCATATCCATTTTTCATATCTTATAGGCAAAATATTGCAAGTAGAATCTGAATGGACTTAGGCATTGCGACCAATGAAAAAGGTCTTCGAGAAATCGATATCGAGTCTTTGAGTGTAACCTTTTGCCACTAGTTGTGCCTTAAAAGTAACCACTTCTCCATCCACTCCAAGCTTGCACTTATAAATTCACTTGCAACCAACCAAAACTATTCCCTTGGGTGGATATACCAAAGTCCATACTTTCTTGGAGTACATGAAGTCCATTTTGGATCTCATAGGTTCAAGCCAACTCCCAAATCTACGTCCAACATAGCTTCCTCATAAGTCTTCAGATCATTATCCAATTAGCCCGTCTCATGAAGGAATCTAAACCTTTTAGGTTGCTTCTTGATTTAGTCCAACCTTCTCAGAGGTTGTGTGTAAGGCTCTTTTATATATATTTGTTTCTACTGCTTATGGGATTTCATGACCATATTGAACTTCACTAAGTTTAACAAAAATGCCTTTTTCTATCTTATAGAAATTCATTTTGCAAAAAAGTGGCATTCCTCGAAACAAAAACCTTTTGTTTCGAGGGATCATAGAAGTAATAACCCATAAACTCTCTTGGGTATCTCACAAACTTGCACAAGGTGGATCTACTATCCAATTTATCTCCAACTAACTGTCTCACGTAAGTGGGAGACCCCAAAACCTTTTAAGTGGTTATAAGAGGGTGCTTTGCCATACCATATACCATGTGGCGTTTTGGCACCAACTTTGAAGGTACTACACTTAGTAACTTCGATGCAGTCAATAAGGTATATCCCCAAAAGAATATAGGCATATCCCCAAAAGAATATAGGCATATCAAAGAAGCTCAACATAGAACGAACCATGTCCGACAAGGTATGATTTCTTCTCTCGGCTATTCCATTATTTTAGGGTGTGCCGGGTGGAGTCCATAGTAAGAGAATCCCATTATTCCTTAGATAATCCAAGAATTTGGTGCTTAAGTATTCTTCCCCTTGATCCGATCAAAGAGCTTTAATACTTAGCCCTAATAGCTTTTCCACTTCATTCCTGTACTCTTTGAACTTTTCAAAGGCTTCGGACTTGTACGTTGTAAGATACACATGTCCGAACTGACTATGATCATCGGTGAAGGTGATGAAGTAGAAACAACCTCATCTCTCACTAACTCTTAGTGGCCCACAAACATCTTTATGGATTAAATCTAAAAGACTTTTAGAGCACTCCATTTGTCCTACAAAAGGAGTCTTGGTTATTTTTTCCGTTAAACAAGATTCACAAGTAGGAAGATCCTCAATGCGACTAGCATTTAGTACTTTGAGAGTTTCTAACTTGATCATGCTATTTTTAGAAATATGCCCAAGTCTTGCATGCCATAGAATGACATCTTCTTGGTTATCTAACTTTCTTACTTTGTTGAAAGTGCATTAGTGATGGATGAAAATCCAATATGTATAATCCTTTTTTAAGTGTACCATAAGAAATTAAAGAACCCACTCTTTAATGCCTTCAATCTCCCATTTGATATAGAAGGATCAAATCATTTGCTATCCTAAATGGGAATTGAAATAATGTTCTCAACAATATATGGCACATAATAGCAAGGGTTTAATACAATTATGGAGTTCCCTAAGTCCAACTTATTTTATACCTTCGGCTTTAGTCACAACTCTTGCTCCTTAGACAAGGCGGTGAATCATATCCACATCACTTAGTTTATTCTTCTTTCTTATTCTTTGTAACAACTTACAAAGATAAGAACCAAATGCTATATCACATATCTATGAGGAAGAATTTATCCTTAAATGCACTTCAATAAAGTACATACCCTTCCAAAGGGTTGCAAGGTATTTCTTGCAAAACCACTTCCAATTGCCTATCTAGCCAAAGTAGAAATAAATAATATCGACTATATCCTCTATAATCTTCTTGACTCCTTCGGATACCTTTACTAGTTGTTTTCCCTTGGAAGAAGAACTTTTCTTCCTTTTACCTCCCTTTCTAGCACCCCTAGGGCCTATAGGCTAGGACGAGGAAACAAGTGTCAAAAGTTTGCCCTTGTCATGGTATCCTCCTTCTAGATCAACACTTTGATCAATAAAACTCGGTGAGGATATGAGGATCAAATCCTCATGGAGATCATTATCCATTACTACGTCCAAGTAGAAAAAGCTTCTCCAAGCCTAATCAACTTTAGACCATAGTTAATAACACGTGACTTCACATCCATCCTAGCTTGAAAAATCTCTCTTGACAACATGAACTTCTCATACCTTGTTTGCTTTACAACTCATGTGTCTTTGAGACTTTTAAAATTTGTAGATGCCATCATGAGACTATGGGATAGGACAATCCTAAACCCAATTCGTGAACTTTTCATGTGTCTCTTGATCTACTTTAATCCCTATAGGATTAGGAGCACCTTGACATAGGACATATATCTGCTTCTAGGAATTTAGAATGATTTTTAAGGTTAAGTTAATCGTGGAAGTTTGGCCCTGTTGGTTTATTAGTTTCCAAAATAACTTTAAGTAGAACATTAAACCATTCTTGAGATTTCTCAAATCCTCAAAGGAAAAAAAAAGAGAATAAGCATATAATTGAATTTGATATTAAAAACATGTTCATGGTCTTTCAAACATGTTTTCCTCCCATTATTTTATCAAATCCTTCACCCCAAGAAGAATTCGGGAAATCTCATTTCCTAATGAGAATCAAGATCCTAAAGACTTGTAAGTGGAACCCCACTTCGAGTGGCATCCAAAAACAATCGAAAGGTAAGCAACACTTGCTAATTGTATCTCATGCAACTCTTGATACTTTTGGCCTCACTTTTCATATAGACACCTTGCTTCGACTGTATCTATATTACTAAGTGTTAAGTCGAACTTACCAATCATACTTTGATTCGAGACTGCTCCACAACATCCCCTGTTTCGAGTGCGATCACACAAATTTAGTAGTGTCGTCATGGCGTATTAGTAGAAGGCATGAATTAATTAAGACTCCTTTTAATTTATATTCATTTTGACTTAATATTTGAAAAGCACGTAAACATTCTAAGTAGAGGGTTTTTGCTTGCAAAGATCTTATCATTTTATCTTCTTATTTAGGTTTTCTATATCTTAACCATACATCTCATACATCAATAGGATATGAAAAGCATAAATAAATAAATGCGCCTAGCATGCTTCTAGGGTAGGATGACCATGAGCCTAACCAAGTGGTGTACTTAGAGCCATAGGTGCACCACCTAGTTGATTTTGAGTAGGTTGATTAAATCTAGCTATTACATGAGTGTATCCCATACATTCATGGGTTTTCAAAAGTCTCCATGCCTCTAAGGGTCTCCTTTGCATCATGTAACATTTACATGAGCTCAATCCTAGTGATTCTACTATCATAACATTTACAAGATAGAAATAAAGAGGGATGCAAACCCCAATTTAATACAACCCATTTCAACAACTTGAAACAAATAAAATCAATATTAAAGGCTCATGATCATCCCCATTCATTCATAATCCATTCAACAATTAAGTGAATAATAAATAAATCTAGAATTAACAATTAATTCCAACAATTAAATGCTAATCAAATTAACAAATAATTGGCCATGCATAACACTTATGCAACATCACGGATATCAACTTTAACAAGATTTTAGGAGCTTGAAAAAATGTCAAAAATTTTATTGAGCACTTGCAAAACATTTGTGTACCTTCTATGTGTGATACAAAAAAATTTTGAGCACCAAAGGAGACACAAAAACATGTCAAAAATTCAACATAAGCTAAAATACCCACTGCAGTGCACGCTAGGCTTGGCAACTTGGTGTTTTTAGCTTAAGGACCAAGTCAACTCATAAACATGTAATCACATTTTAGATGAAATTTCCAGATTCAAAACAGCTTTTAAAAGTGGATATTCAAGTGCTCAATCAAGCTTCTAAAAATTAGTTTAAGTAAGAATCACATTCTTCATGAATCTCCAATTAAACTCCAATAAAAAATAACCAAAACACATTAAGGTCAAATTCAACATGCTATATCAATATATAGCATCAATCAATGCTAAATCAACATTCAACATTGATAGCTCTGAATTAAAATATACTAATCATATGAATTAATACTTAAAACACATATTAGTATGCTTTCAATTCATCAAACAAGAAGCCTCACAATAAATCATCCAAACACTTCAATCTATCATATGAATCAAGTATTGGATAACAAGATCAATTCATTAAACGAATCAATCAAAAACAAAAATCCAAATCAAAGCATGAAAAAGGCTCTTATACCACTTGAAGGTTAGCAAGCCACTAGGATCCAATAATTAAAACTTTAAAAGCTCAAATTAACTAGCGGTTTCAACCTTTCAAGGAACTATTCATGTTTAAAATTCAAATTTAGATAGAGATATACCTCAAAGTGCAAAAATTTCAAAGGTCACAAAGGTGAACACTTCACCGATTCACATTCTGGCAAACTCTGTCATAGTGGAGAACCAGCAACTTTTGCCTTAGCTAGAGTGCTCCAAAAATCACGAAAAAAATATGGAACTTATCATCTCCATTTGGAAGTCTTTATATAAAATTTATAGCAAAAATAGATCCGAATCACTAAAAAAAAAAATCGGCAAGTGACTGCCCTATTCCAGTGGATCTCCAAAGCTAACAAATCAAATGCTTTGCCTCTATTGTTATGATCTACACACCAATTGATCGTACAAATTCCACTCACTTTTAGCTGGAGAAAATGAGTAGAATATCAATGGTGAAGGCCGATTTTTAAGGTAGGAGAAGAAGAGAAAACAAAGTCTCAACACATGAAGCAATGTTTAAAAAGAGAGTTTTGGAGGGAAATGTGAGAGAATCTAATTCTTCACACTTGATGCAAGGTGGCTTAATTCTCCATCTCCCCCTTCTCTCTCTCTCTCTCTCTCTATATATATATATATATTTGTTGGATAGTGTGACGCCAAGGTAGCGTCACACCTTCCATGAGGGAGCGGCCAATTAGGGTGCCAAGGTGGCAATTTTGAATTCAAATCTCATTTGAATTTCATATGTATTTTAATTACATTTGAAATCTAATTTCAAATTAATTAAGATGCTAATTCAAATGAACCTTTCGTTTGAATTTTCCTTCCAAAATGTATTCTTCTCTTTAATTAAATTAAATATTTTAATTTAATTAATTTATCTTTGACTTAAGTCTTAAGTCAACAAGCTTAACTTCGTAAGCTTAATTTTGTTAACTTAACTCTTTAAATTAACTTGACCAATTAATGGTCACTTGGCACCACATAATTAATTCCTTAATTGTTGGTCTAATTTAACACCTTAAATTAGTTGATTTAACACTTAAATTAATCAAACAAAAAAATTGACCTTAAATTTAGCACCTCAAAATCGATCACCTAGGAGTAATTTTCTAACTCTTAGAAAAATCCCTCCTTCAACTTTGGAAGCCAATTCGCTTTTGTGTGTGACTCAATAAGTTCTACCATTCATTGGACATGGGTTCGCAACTCCTTGCAAGTTTTGAATATCATATATTCATTTTAGTTTAAACTTCTTTAAACTAAATCAACTCAATTCAATTAATCTCATTAATTGAAGAGTACCCAATCTCCATGGTCGATGTCCAACCTCAAGCCCATGGAGCCCAACTAATTAACCAAAATTCATGCAAATACGGTCTTTCCGTCTCCCATCTCCCAAAAGAGGCATAGGGTAAGATATTTGTCGGCTCCCTAATAGCTTCGATACTATATATCGATTCTCAATGTTCAATTCCTTTGTATGACCTCATCTTTGGAAAACTCCTTTTCCAAATTGTCACACCACTTTGCGCAAGAATTTCTTATAATCGATCATTATAGAACACATAGGAGATGCACTTGCCCTTCACAAAAGCAAGGAGTCAGATTCCATCTTGGATCTCACAAATCTCCATGCCAAGTAGCTCATACCCAACCTCAACCTAAAAGACCAGCTAAGTGGTCAAGAAAGAGTCAAAACATGAAGACCAGACATAAGATTACCATAGATCCTCAAGTTAAATGACTAATTATATGCACTAGCATAAGCGGGCGAACTTGCCAATACTGACTTGCCACTCCGGCTATCTAGTGGATTCTCCGGTGGAACTTCAATGCCTTGTTCTCTAACAAGCACCTGTAACATGCACCCATATCTCATATAGTTGCTCATGGAATGGAGCAATACCTAACTCTTACATTTATGTATCGTTAGTGCAAGTCTATCTGAATCTTAGATGCCCCGTCTTGTAAGATACTATGACTTGGAAGATTTAATATCATGACTGTGTATGACTTATTCCATGGTCACTGAACTAAGTCCCGTAGTCATAAGTGATCTAAGGATTTCATCCAAATGCAAGTGAAGTAATAATTAAAGATCATAAGATGAAGATGGCCATATAAAGAATATCACTTAATCGAGATTATTTTACAAGGAAATAGCTTTTACAAGGCCAATCCTATTGGCTTGTTGGGCACTATTCCAACACCTCTTAATTCATGTAGACTCCTTGAATTTGATGACTCTAACTAGATCGTGGTCAATTATAATAGGTGGCATCAAAGCTATCGTCTTGTGGTTGCACAACCTAGGTAAGGAAAAACAACAACAACCATACGGAGGTACTGGATCAGCAAATGTATAAGTGTTAGAACAGAAAAAGACCGACTAGACATTATTGATAAGCCAACAAGAGCTCAAATAATAACTGGAGCTTGTCACTAGACAGTTAGAGAAAATTATAGTGAACATGGGAAAAGAACCCACAGTGTTGCCTATCCCATTCCTAAAACCCCAACCAGTGGCATTCTACCTATCCCTAGCAAAAAAAAAAAAATCATGGAACCCCAATCCCACTCTCAAAATACCCAAGGTTGACTTTCTAAAGTTCATGGTGACAATCCCCGAAAGTGGCTAAGGAAGTGTCACAAGTTCATTTTGTTGAACCTCATGAGCGATTATGAGAAAATTCTATTGGCTGCCATGCACACGAAGGCTCAGGCAAACAATTGGTGCCTAGACTACATGGAAGGTAAGGAATGGAAGGGATGGGATAGGTTTTTGAGTTGGTATTGCAATGATTTTCTTTTCAAAAATAAGAAAACCTTGTTGGCCAATTAAATAATTTTAAATAAACCACCAGTATGTTAGAATAGTGCCGTACAGTCAATTAGATTGGTATGTAAACTATTTCACTTGTGATATATTCTTGATTGAATGATATTTCATATGATTGAATGATATTTATAATGAAAAGACCATCTTCATCTTATGCTTATTTTACTTCACTAGCATTTGGTCGAAGTGCCTAAATCACATATGACTACGGGACTTGGTCATCAACTAGGTGGTGATCATGAAATAAGTCCCTACGGTCATCATTTTAATATTCTAAGTTATAGAATCTTATGAGATAGGGCATCTAAGATTTGGATAGACTTGCACTAATAATGCATAAATTCAAGGAGTTGGATATTGCTCTACTTGATGTGCAATCCATGTTAGACATAAGTGCATGTTAGTGGGTGCTTGTCAGAGAACTACTTCACTGAAAACCCACCCAAAGAATCCACTAAATAGCTAAAGTGGCAACTAAGTTGTGGCAAGTTCTCCAACTTATGCTACTGCATATAATTAGTCCTTTGACTTGAGGATCCATGGTAACTTTATGTTTAGGTCCTCATACTTTAACTCTTCATCAACCACGCAGCGGGTCATCTAAGTTGAGATTAGGTATAAGCTACTTAGACATGGAGATTTGTGAGATCTAAGATGGGATCCGTCACTTCGTTATTGTGAAGGGCGATTGCATCTCCTTATGTATTCTATAATGATCGATTCTAAGAAATCCTTACACAAAATAGTATGACAATTTGGAAAAGGAGTTTTCCAAAGATGAGGTCATAAAAGAGACCCAAATATTAGAATTAGAAACACAGCTATTGAGGTTATTGAGGAGCCGATAAATATCTTACCCTAAGCTTCTTTTGGGAGATAGGAGATCAAAGGATCATATTTGCATGGCAAGCGTAGAGCTAGAATGGTTTATCTAAACATATCCTTCATCCAATTAGTTGGGCTCCATGGGTTTGTTGCTAGACATCAATTATGAAAATTGGGTACTCTTCGATTAATAGAGATTAATTAAAAGAGTTATTAGTTTAAAGGAATTTAAAATAATGTGAATATTTTAACAGACAAAATATTACAATGAGTTGTGAGCTCATTTCCAATGAATGAATGAATCTAATGGGTCACACACAAAAGCCCAAAGAAAGTTCTTACTTGATGGGAGAAATTTTCTAAGGAGTTAGAAAATTCTATCCAGGCATTTTGGTCGGTTGATTATACTTTTGGTCATTTTACCTTGATTAATTTAATTGTTAAATTAGTCAAAATAATTTAAGGAGTTAAATTAGACCAATTAAATTAAAGATTTAATTAATTGGTGCCATGCGATCATTAATTAGTCAACTTAACATAAAGAGTTAAGTTAATTGACGTAAGTAGTTAAGTCAAACCAATTAATTAAATTAAAGAATTAAATTAATTAAAATTAGAATTTAAATTTTGGAGAGAAATTCAGATGAAGAGTTCATTTGAAATTAATTTAGAGTTAATTTGCATTACATTTCATAAGATGAAATGAAGATGCAAATTAAATGCAAATGCATGTGAAATTCAAATTCACATGCAAGTTGGCAAGTTGCCAACAACCATGGGAGGTGTGATTCCAACTTGTATCACACTCTCCTCTCTATAAATACCACATGGCCAGCCATTAGATGGCTCTCTCAAGAGATTCCCTTTTTCTTTCCAAAACTATGATTTTTCATGTGTTGAAGTTTCACACTCTCCGAACTCTCTCCTTCTCCAATTCCTCTCCAACTCCCTCACCTTCATCCCCAGGTTATCTAGAAGATTTGACGCTGATTTAGGACTCTCTCAGTGTGTGGACTAATTCATTAGAGGTCCAACACTTGTGTCACTCGGTGCTCCTTGGTAAACCTTTGTTTTCCAGTGATTTGTGTGGTAGATTTTGAGGACTTAGGAAGTTCTGATTTGCACAAAAATTTTACAGCATCTACCTAGGTGTGTCATGGTGCTCTCTGCAAAATTTGAAGATTTTTGGAGCTATGGAAGGCCTTCAATTGTTGATCAATTCTGCTTTGTGCAAGTTGGACTGAAGAATTCATTAGAGTCTTTCCCCTCTTGCCTTGAGATTTAGTTTTCAAGATAAATTTTTTGGACTTAAATCCTTATTATAATCATGATTAGATCCTTGGAGTGGAGTAGCTAAGTTATATTTAGCTTTTTATGATTTTATGAGTAGGATTGAGATCCAAAATATAAAACCAAAAATAGGCAAAATGTAATCAATCTACTCCACTCTAAGGATCTATTCATGCTTATAATAAGGATTTTATGTCCAAAGGCAAGAGGACACTTCAATAGAGCAACTCGCACATAGTAGAAGTACTCAATGTTTGAATGCCTTCCACAACTCCAAAAAATATCACGTTTTGCAAACAATACCACCACACACCAAGGTAATGCTATAAAATTTTTGTGCAAATAAGAATTTCTGAAATTCTTCAAATCTGCCATGTAAATAGCCAAGTAGCCGTAAAAGGGTAAATATAACTTGGCAATAAAAAGGCTAAATATAACTTAGCTACTCCAGTCCAAAGATGTAATCATGCTTATAATAATGATTTAAGTCTAGAAAATTTACTTTGAAAGCTAAATCTAAAGGCAAGAGGAGAAAGATTCCAATGTGCTCTTCAACAGAGCAACTTGTACACAACAGAATTGATCAACACATGAAGGCATTCCGCAACTCCAAAAATCCTCAAATTTTTCAGAGAGCACCATCACACACCAAGGTAGATGCTGGAAAATTTTTGGGCAAATCAAAACTTCCTAAGTCCATCAAATCTGCCACACAAATAGCTGGACAACAATAATTCACCAAGGAGCACCAAGTCCCCTAAGTGTTGGACCTCTAATGAATTAGTCCACAAACCTAAGGAGAGTACTAAATTAGTCTCAAATCTGCTAGATAACTTGAGGGTGAAGGTGAGGTAGTGGCTTTTGGAGAGGAATTGGAGAGGGAGAGAGTTTGGAGAGTGTGATGCTTCAACATATGAAAAGTCACATGTTTAGAGGGAAAAAGGGAATCTCTTGAGAGAGCCATCTAATGGCTGGCCATGTGGTATTTATAGAGAGAAGAGTATAATGCAAGTTGGCATCACACCTCCCATGTTTGTTGTCAACTTTCTAACTTGCATGTGAATTTGCATCTTTATTTCATCTTATGAAATGTAATGTAAATTAACTCTAAATTAATTTCAAATGAACTCTTCATTTGAAATTCCCTCCAAACTCCAAATTTTATTTTAATTAAATTAACTCTTTAATTTGATTAATTGATTTGACTTAACTCCTTAAGTCAATTAACTTAACACTTTAAATTAATAGTTGTTAACTTAACTCTTTAAGTTGACTAATTAATTGTCACATGAAACTAATTAAATTACTTCCTTAATTTAATTAGTCTAATTTAACTCCTTAAATCATTTTGATTAATTTAATAATTACATTAATGAAGAAAAAATGACCAAAAACATAGTTAACCAATTTCTCTCCAAAATGCCAAGATAAATTTTTTTAACTCCTTAGAAAATTCCTCCCATCAAGTAAGAACTTCCTTAGACTTTTGTGTGTTATCCATTAGGTTCATCCATTCATTGGACATGGGCTCACAACTTATTGTGAGCCCATGGATATTAACATATTCACATTAGTTTAAACTCCTTTAAGCCAATAACTCTTTCTATTAATCTCTATTAATTGAAGAGTACCCAATCTCTATAGTCGATAACTAGTAATAAGCCCATGAAGCCTAACTAATTGGATGAATGAATATGTCTTAATGAACCATTCTATCTCCACACTTGCCATGCAAATATGGTTCTTCCATCTCTTATCTCCTAGAAGAGACCTAGGGCAAGATATTTGTCAGCTCCCCAATAGCTTTGATAACTATGTTTTTTCATGTTCGACTCCTCTTTATGATTGCATCTCTGAAAAATTCTTTTTCCAAGTTGTCATACTACCTTATGCAAGGATGCACTAGGTTTGAGGAGCTTAGGGTTTTCATGATTAGTATGAACAAAACATTGCCTGAAGAATATTTTATTAATAGCTTTGTTGGTGGCCTTAAATATGAATAAGCCAGACAGTGGAGATTTTCTATCCCACATTACTAGCTAGTGCCATTCACCTACCAAAAAACAAGAAACCTTGGTAGACCTCCTCAATAAGGGGTCTAAAAATGTTGAGAACTTTGCTCATGGCAGTTTAAAAAATTGGAAAACACTAATCTAAACCTTAGGAGAACTGAGAAAATTCCCTCTATTAAAAAACTATCCCCAGAAGAAATGTAAAGTACAAAGAAATGAGGCTTATGCTTTAACTATAACGAACTGTATCATATAGGCCATAAATGTAGGAGACAGTTTATAATCTAAGGTGAAGAGGAAGATGAAAGATAGAGATGGATTGAGATCTAAATATAAAAACCAAAATAGATAAAAATAAAACAATTTTCCGACCTTATCTTTCAGCAATATAGGTCCTTCTATCTCTCTTTCTATATATATGTCCATATATATCTTTTCGCCATGATAATGCTCATGAAGGCTAAATATAGTGAGTAATATGTAATAAATAAGTATAACTATTTTATGCAGAATTGTTTCCTCAAGGTCTCATTTTCTATGTTGACTACAACCAACAAAAACTCAATACTGTTTAGTATCACCACTACTCTATTTTGAGATGCAAAAGCCATGGTACCCCAAATATAGTAATCGACAAATGTTAAGGTTTCGACTAAAACTCGATCAAGTCTACCCTCCCACATTGATTATAATGACTTTAAAGGAGCTCATCTTCTGAAATTGCTCCATATGTTCTGCAAATCAAGGAATTATTATGAAGGTCTTCTTCTATTGAGTGCATGGTGAATTTGAGTCACAAAATCGTTGTAACTTTGCACAAAGCTCATTAAGGTGTTCTTAACTCGAAATGTCATGATAAAGTAGTTGTGCAAGTTCTTGAGACATATGGTGAACTTGATATATTTGCATACAATGCTTTCATTAGTGTTTTATGCAAAGTGAATCAGATTGACTTAGCTAATGAAATATTAAGTAGCATGAGAGCTAATGGATTTGCAATTGACATTATGAAGTATAATATTATGATAGGCACTCTTTGCACTAGGGGGAAGCTTAATCTAGCAATCAAGGTATTGAATCAATTAATAGTAGATAATTGTTAGCTTATTGTGATTACATAAAAAATCTTGATGGAAGCATTTATTCTTAAAAAAGGCAATGAAGTAATGAATCTTTTCGATAAGCTGTCATTTAGAGAGCTATGACTTGACATGTATACCATAACAAATAAGCAAATGATTAGGGGAATGTGCAGGGAATGATTGACGAATGGAACCTTTGAGTCTGTTAGGAGCTTGAAGTAAGAGGCTACAAGTTAGATGTGATATCTTACAATATTTTGTTGAGAGCATTACTGAATCTAGAAAAATAGGATAATAGAGAGAAGCTTATGACTGAAGTATTTTCTATAGATTGTGAGAGAAATGTGGTTATCTACAGCATCGTGATAAGCGCTTTCTATTGTAATGGGCAATTGGATAAGGCAATCATCTTGCTAAAGATTATGATGGATGGGGTACTAACCTTTGATACTTACACATACGATCCATTAATTTCAGCATTGTGGAGAGAAGAAATTTTTCTTCGAGATGTTTGAATAGAACATTTCTCATGATTGGTGTTTTACGGTGGGTTAACCAAAGTAGAAATTAAAAGCTAATTTTCATGTTTCTGTTGATTTCTTTAGTTTTTAATCTCTATTGTTTGTTTTCTATTTCTTGAAGTTTAACTTCTTTATGCTTCCTTTGTTTCCTATGGAAATATCTAACCATGTCTTTTTATAAATTTTCACAATTGTTATAGCTAAGTATGTTTAGTTTAACCTATTGACAATCACAGGTTTAGCTATTAGAATATCTTATATTTGAAATTTGAAATTTTTTATTGTCATTGCAATTGCAATTGAAGGAAAAGTTTAACTTGTTGGAAACCCGATTGTCCAATATGGAATCCATCATTCCAACAAACTAACTCCATCTCAAGTATGATTTCTTCTCTCTCTCCTCATTTTGCTTTTCTTTTATATTTTCTTCAGGAATTTGTAATTATGTTGCTAAGTTATAGAAAGAAAATAAAATAAGTGGAATTGATGTGTAGAGGTATTAATGCCAATTCATGTTTATCCATATATGTATTAGAAACCAAAATTCTTCTAGCTTTGGCTATATGTCCTTGATGGTTCAAAATTTGGTAATAAACATTGTTTGTTAGTTGGGAAAAGGCTGTAGTTACCTACATATGGAAATGAGGTTCCTACACATATGAGGTTCTTGCAAAAAAGGCAGTTCATAGTTGGTAAGTGCACAATGGATTGCAGCAAACTCTTGTTTTTTTTTAAAAATTTGAGTCTCCTTAGAAAAAGAAGTGATGAACTCCTAATAGGATGAGCGAAACCCATGGGAAAGGGAGAATTTTGTTTTTTGGCATAAACTCTAATTATTGTAGGAATTGCTATAATATTTTTAAGTAATTAGTCTGTGCAGGCATGTAGATATTACATATCCAGTTAGTATAGTAAAGGGTTTCCTTGAAAAGATTATATTTTCCCTTGTTTATCTCATAAACATAGAGAAACATTGTAAGTGCCATGCTTATGAGAACTTAATATACATTACCTTTCGATTATTTTCATGTTCAAAGTTCAAGATATATTTCAAGGTTTATTTTCCCTTTTTTTTAGGTTCAAGAAAATGCGGAGAAATTTTGAGAACCAACAATACAGTTATGTTTATTTTGTGATGTACTATAACTCCACTTGCTCAGTCATATTATTTTTGTAATATTTACTAAATGTTCTACTTGTAAATGTTATGAGATACTGTAATAATTAGTAAATTTTTTATATTAAAGTTTTTATTTTATAGATGTATTCTCATTAAATTAATGGATATTGAGATTGCTTATATTAATTAGTTGAGATATTTTTATTTTTAGGTACAATTAGGTATAAACATATAACTTTCCTTCAATTGATTGACAAAAGTTGATTTATACTTGTGATTTTTAATTTAGTTTGTAAGCTTGTTATTACATAAATATTAACACCAATTCAACTTACATCTGCAATCATTATTTGGTTGTTAATACATGCACATTAGCAATCATTTCAAATTATTTCTGCAACCACTATTTATTTGCTAGTATATACAAATTAGCAACCAACTAAATTGTTTTTGGAAGTATTGTTTGGTTTTTAATATCTACATAATAGCTGACAATAGCTAATTTTTTGGTTGTTAAAACAAACAAAATGCAGCAAGCCTTGTGATAATATAAAATTATTGCAACCAATAATTTTGTTGCTAAAGGTATATTCTTTAGCAATGATATTTCACCATCATAGTGTGATCATTAAAATATATTAAATAATGTAACGATTTAAAAACTATTGTAACCACTAAATTGGCTTCTAATAAATACTATTTTACCAACCAAAACAATCTGGTCACTATATGTGTAACTATAACAACCACACTAATATTATACCAGCCCTAAAGTTTTGTATTAGTGAGTGAAGTATTTGTTGCTTATTATATCATTTTTACTGAGCATTATTAGATGGTTGCTAAACATGAATCTTTAGCAACCAAGTGAATAACTCGTCATTGGGTACTTTTAGCAGCTATTGTTATGACCACTTCTGACCAACCTATTTTTGGTCATTATAGATTTTAGCAACCATTTTTTCACTTTTAGTGACCAACAACAATGATCACTAAAACTATTTTTTCTTGCAGTGCCCAACTAAGTGAATGAATGAATCATATCACGATGAACTATTATAGCTTAGGCTTACCATGCAAATATAGTCATTCCATCTCCTATCTTCTGAAAGAGGTATAGGGCAAGATATTTATTGCACTCCCTAATAGCCTCGATAAGTATATCTTTATATCTAATGTTTAATTCCCTTTTATGACCTCAACTATGAAAAACACCCTCTCCAAATTGTCATACTACTTTGCATAGTATTTCTTGGAATCAATCATTATAGAATACATAGGAGATGCACTCATTCTACAAAATAATGAGAAGATAGATCCCATCTTGGATTTCAAAAACCTATATGCTTAAGTAGCTTATGACCAATCTTAACCCCGTATGACTTGCTATGTGGTTGCGGAAAAGTCAAAGCATAAGAACCTAAACATGAGGTTACTACAGATTCGTAGGTCAAAAAATTAATTACATGAACTATCGTAAGCTTTAGAACTTGCCACTACTAATGTACCACTACGGATATCTAGTGGATTTTCTTGAGGGTCATTAGTAAACTTTTTCTCTAACAAACACCTACCAGCATGCATCCATGTCTAACATAGATTGCCCATGAAATGGGACAATATCCAACCCCTTGGATTAGGCATCCTTAGTGCAAGTCTATCTGAATTTTAGATGCCCCTTCTCATATGATTGTAGGACTTGAAATATTTAAAATCATAACCGTAGAGACTTGTTACATGACTACCATAATATGCATGACCAAGTCCCATAATCTTGTATTCTTTAAGGTCTTCAACCAAAAGTAAATGAAGTATAAAAAGCATAAGATGAAGACGACCTTTTTAATAAGAATATCATTCAATCAAGATTGTATCATAAGTGGAGTAGTTTTACACGACAATCTAATTGGCTTGTGGGGTACTATTCCAACAATCTTCCACTTACCTTAAAGCTAATTCCCCATAATTTTACGGTTCATTTTCTCAAGATGTCCTTCAAAGACCTTGTGTGTTAGGCGTGTAGTCAGTGGATCTACTATATTCTCTTCTAAAGCTACCCTCTCCACAAGGATTTCGCCTTTGTCAATGATCGCATGGATTAAATGATAATGCCTCAAAATATGCTTGGATCGCTGATGAGTTCTTGTCTCTTTTGCTTGTGCAACAGCTTTATTGTTGTCACAAAAGACAACAACCAGCTCTACAATGCTAGGCACTGCATCCAACTCTTAGATAAAAATTTTCATCAAAACACCTTCATTTTCGGCGTCTAAAGTCGCAATATATTCCGCCTCAATGGTAGAGTTGGCCATGGTGTCTTATTTGTAACTCTTCCAACTCACCGTGCCGCCATTGAGACAAAATATAAATCCTGAAGTAGATTTAAGGTCATCTTCATTGGATTGCAAACTAGAATCCGAAAACCCTTCAAGTTTGAATGCCTAAAAAAAGAGAAAAATCCTTAGCTCTTCTCAAGTACTTTAGGATTGCTTTTATGGCCGCCTGGTAACTTTCACTAGGGTTGGATTGAAAGCGGCTCGTAACACTTAGAGTTTGTGCCCCATCCAATCTAGTACATTGAGCAGTATACATTATGCTTTCTACCACTACAAGAAAATATACTTTTTGCTACAATATTTTTTACTTCACTAAAAATAATGTAGTAAAAAAGGACTATTTGCTACGATTTTTCTATTATAGTATAAAATTTCAAAGGTGTGATAAAACTCATATTAAATAAGATACTTCATCTTATCATAGTAAAAAATATATTTACTTACTATGATTTTTTACGTGTGGTAAATAATATATTATATTTACTATAAATTTATGCAAACTGTGGCAAAAAGATTATAATTTACCACACTTTTTGATTAGTAAAGTAAAAACAATGAAATTTATGAAAGTTTGGTGGCAAATATTAAGATCTTAAATCAAAATTTTTCATTAAGAAAAAGAAGGTAAAACATATTGAAAACTATGTTTAATCAATAATATTTAAGTCAAAAGAATTGTTTCAAATTTTTATTATTCAAAAATTAATTAATTAATTTCTAAATTAACAAATAAAACCCTCCAAAAAATTCTAAATTACTCATGGTTTTAATTAATACAATTAGAGGTAAAATAAAAATTTTATTGCAATTATTATTAAAAAATATTTGATTAATTATTCAAATACCTAATTTAGCTAGTTAGCAAAGTCCTTTAAAATAGTAGGAAAACTCAAGTTTGGAGATAAAATAAAAATTTGCCTCCAATATTTTTTACTATAAAAAAATTGATTAATTAATTAAATATATTTAAATTAGCTAATTAGTAACAAAGTGGCCACAGGCCTAGTGGCATCAACTTCACATATGTAAGTGTAAGGTTAAGAGTTAGAGTCTTAATGAACTCATTGGGTGTGTGTGTACAAATAAAAATAAGTAGCCTCAAAAGTCCCCAAAATAGTTTTATTTTCACTAAATTTAACTGTGGTGAGAAATTATTTATATATTTAATATGTTTTTTTAAGTGTGGTAACTAACAACTATATACTGCACTTTTTCAATTATGGTGAAAGATAATAGTATTTTTGATAGCTTTTTTACCACACATTAAATTTGTAGTAATTAAAGATAATTTCGTAGCAAAAAACAATTACCATGCTTGAAAAAGTGTAGCTAAGCTTTTACCTCACTTGCAATGTCTATGGCCAGAAAAGTGTAGCACAAGCGTAGTTAGTAACATTTTACTACACTTAATTGTTGTTTACTATACATATTTAACTATAGTAGAAAGTGTTTTTTTTTTTTTAGTGTATAGAAAATGTATAAGGTATGTGGAACATTCTTTCTCTCTCATCTTTAGTCTTAGGGCCCGTAGACTTGGAGAGACGAAGACCATGTCCTATAGGGAGGAATCCTTTCTTGGATTCTTCCATACTAAACATCTTTAGTATCTTGTCAACATACGCGGCTTGGGAAAGCCCCAACATCCTATTTGATCTGTCTTTATAGATCTTTATTCCTAATACAAAGGATGTTTCTCCCAAATCTTTCATGGAGAATTGCGAAGATAACCATGCTTTAGTACATTATAACCCTTCTTTCTCATTCTCAATGAGAAGAATGTCATCGACAAAATTACAATAAACTATATCGAACCCCCACTAGCCTTTTAACACACACAAGATTTATATACATTTTTGACAAAGCCAAATGATTTGACTGTCTTATCAAAACGTATGTTTTAACTTTGGGATGCTTGCTTTAGTCTATAGATGGGCCGTTAGAGTTTGCAAACTTTTGATGACTCATTTGGATGTGAAACTTTATGGTTGCTCCATATAAATTTATTCTTCAATGTTTCTATTGAGAAAAGTGGTCTTTACATCCATTTGCCATATCCCACAACTGTAGTAAGCGACTATGGAAAACATAGTCCTAATAGACTTAGGCATAGTGATCGGTGAAAAGGTTTTCTCAAAATTAATAACGGGTCTTTGGGTTTAACTTTTTACCACTAGTCTAGCCTTGAAGGCCGTCACCTCTCTATCAACTCCTAGCTTTCGCTTGTAGATCTACTTGCAACTAATAGGTACTGTACCCTCCAGTGGATCTACCAAATTCCATACTTTGTTACAGGACATAGATTCCATTTTAGATTTCATGGCCCCAAGCCAATATCTCAAATCTATGTCTAACATAGCTTTCTCATAGGTCTTTAGATCACTATCCATTTGCCCCGTCCCATGAAAGAATCAGAACCTTTCAGGTTGCTTCTTGATTTGGTCCGACCTTCTTAGAGGTTGTGTATCAGGCTTGCAATGCTCTATTGTTTCTACCGCTTGTGCTATAATGTGATCATCTTGAATTTCATCAAGTTCAATGATAACGCTTGTTCTATCCAGTAGAAACTTCTTTTCCAAAAAGGTGGCATTCTTCGAAACAAACACCTTTTGTTCCGAGAGATCATAGAAATAATAACCTAAAGACTCTTTTGGGCATCCCACAAACTCGCAAAAAGTAGATCTTACATCTAACCTGTCTCCCACTAACCTCTTTATGTATACGGGAGAGCCCCAAATTCTTAAATAAAAGTAAAAGGGTATTTTTCCATACCATGTCTCATACAGTATCTTTGGTACTGACTTTGAGGGTACAACATTTAGTAGCCTTGCAGCCATTTCAAGGGTATATCCCCAAATGGATATAGTTAAATCTGTGAAGTTCATCATGGAATATACTATGTTGAAAAAGGTACGGGTTCTCCTCTCGGCTACCCATTATGTCGGTGTGTGCCGGGTAGAGTCCATTATGAGAGAATCCTATTCACTTTTAAGTAATATAAGAAATCAATATTTAAGTATTATTCGTATTGATTCGATCGAAGAGCTTTAATAATAAGTCCTTGTTGCTTTTTTACTTCATTCCTATACTCTTTGAACTTTTCAAAAGCTTTGAACTTATACTTTATAAAATACACATATTCGAGCCAAGTGTGATCATCAGTGAAGGTAATGAAGTAAGAATAGCCTTATTTTGCAATAACCTTTAGTGGTCCACAAATGTCCTTATGAATCAAATCCAATGGACTTGGGGTTCACTTTGTTTGTCCTACAAAATGAGCCCTGGTCATTTTTTCTTTTAAGCATGATTCATAAGTAGGAAGATCCTCTATACCATTAACATTTAGTACTTTGAAGGCTTTTAACTTGTTCATCCTATTCTTGGAAATATGTCCAAGTTTAGCATGCCACAATGTGGCACTTTCTTTGTTATCTAATTTTCTTTTATTACTTATTGAATGTGTGTAAGTGATGGTTGAGAATCCAAAATGTATAATCCATGACTAAATGTACACATGGCAACTAAAGAACCATTCTTTATTGGTTTCAATTTCCCATTTGATATTGAAAAATCAAATCCTTCATTATCCAAAATGGGAATTTATATAATATTCTTCACAAGAATTGGTACAAAATAACAAGGATCCAATATAATAAAGGAGTTCCCTAAGTCTAACTTTATAATGCCTTCAACTTTGGCCACAATTTTTGCTACATTGCCAAGGCGTAGGATCAAATCTTCATCACTTAAACTCTTCTTCATTTCATCCTCTATAACGAATTACAAAGGTGAGTATCACATGTGATATCTAATACCTATGAAGAAGAATTGGAAGTTAAGTGCACTTCAATAAAGTACATACCCTTTCTATGGGTTGCAAGATATTTCTTGCAATTTCACTTCCAAGAATCTGTTGCACCACAATAGAAACAAGTGGCATCCTTCTTATCCTCCTTTTTTTCTTGACCTCTTTAAATGGTTTCAATGCTCCATTTCCCTTCGAAGAGGAACTTTTCTTCTTCTTGCCTCCTTTCTTCTTTCCTTTTGGGCCTTTAAACTTGGAGGAAGAAGTAAGAGTTAATGGTTTTTTCTTTATCATAGTCGTCTCATCACCAACATATTAACTAATTCATTGATCATGACTTCTTGTTTGTACATATTAAAGTTCATCACGAATTGGTCAAAAAAGATAGGCAAGGATCGAAGGATCAAATCCACATAGAAGTCGTTGTCCATATCTACTTCTAAAGTAGCGAGCTTTTTAGTAAGCCCATTTGTCTTAAGCGCATGGTCACAGACACTAGAACCCTCTATCATCCTAGTCCGAAGGAGCTCGTTTGAGTACATGTACCTCTCATGTCTCATTTGTACACCATACAACTTTTATAGGTATAAATGTATCTTAGAAGCACTTTTCATATGCTCATGAGACTTTTGAAATATTGGAATAGTCCCCATAGCCAATTAGATTAGCATGTAAACTATTTTACTTGCGATACAATCTTGATTAAATGACATTTTTATAAAATGATCATCTTCATCTTATACTTATTTTACTTTACTAGCATTTGGTTGAAGCCTAGATTAGACAAAACTATAGGACTTGGTTGCACACTGGGTGGTAATCATGAAATAAGTCTTACACGGTCTTAATCTTAAAACATTCCAAGTTCTAAAATCTTATGAGAGAGGGCATCTAAGATTTGTATAGACTTGCACTAACGATACATAAATCTAAAGAGTTGGATATTACTCTGTTTCATGAGCAATCTATCTTAGAAATGGGTGTATGTCAGTGGGTGCTTGTTAGAGAACAAGTTCACTGAAGGCCCACCCGGAGAATCTACTAGATAGTTGAAGTGGCAAGTCAGTAGTAGCAAGTTCCCCGGCTTACGTTAGTGCATATTATTAGTCCTTAGACTTGAGGATCCATGGTAACCTTATGTTTAGGTCCTCATACCTTGACTCTTCCTTGACCACATAACGGGTCATCCATGTTGAGATTGGATATAAGCTATATAGATATATAGGTTTGTGAGATTTAAGATGGGATCTGTCTACTCGTCGTTCTTAAGGGCGAATGCATCTTTTATGTATTCTAAAATGATTAATTCTAAGGAATCCTTGCGCAAGAAAGTATGAAAATTAGAAAAAGAGTTTTCCAAAAATGAGGTCATAAAGAGGAATCAAACATTAGGAATAGAAACATAGTTATTGAATCTATTGGAGAACCGACAAATATCTTACTGATATGGGGAAGTAAGACAAGCCCAACAGGCCCAATAGAACCATCCTAGACCCCAAGAGTCTATTTGGGTTAATTGACCAATAAAGGCTATCAGTCTTCCTTCAATTGATCAGGCTATAGTCGAAAAGCCCATTATTAGAGAGTCATCTCGACCTTACGAGGTCATGCATTCGACCAGAGTGGGTGGAGAGACCCACGGTTGGCTGGGGACATCTCGACCAGAAGAGGTCATGCATTTGACCAGAGTGGGTGACGAGACACACGGCCAGTCGGGGACATCTCGACTAGAATAGGTCAACCAGAAGAGGTCATGATTTGACCAGAGTAGGTGACATGACCTACGGTCGGATGGGGACATCTCGACAAAAATAAGTTGACTAGAAGAGGCCATGCATTCGATTAAAATAGGCGAAAAGACCCACCACCAGGGAGATATCTTGACCAGAATAGGTCGACCCGAAGAGGTCGTGCATTCAACCAGAGAGGATGGTGAGACCCACAGTCGGGGAGATATCTCAACCAGAATAGGTCGACCTACGAAACATTAAGGTTTCTCTCACCACCAGTCATTATCATATTAAATACACTCAACCACTATTCTACCACATTAAATACATTGACAGACGGCTTACCTCTGCATTAAATGCAAAGATCTCCACCATATCCCAAAATGATATGGGGGTGGGGCACCTAGAAAGAGGATTTTAGATAAGGAAAATACCTAAAAACGCTCATGCAAGGAGAAAGATCCTCCCTGCAAGATCAAGGATACCATGGATATTTTGATCTCCCACTTGGGACTATAAATACCCCTCTCTACAAGGTATGCCATTCTATACTACAAAGCCCTCACTCTGCTACTCATCTAGTCTGGTCATTCTCATACTAACTTGAGCGGTGGAGTGCCATAGTCGAGGGCACCTTGGCTAGCCTAACATTTGCTCGTGATTGCAGGACTCAGCCTAAGTATCTTTGGAGCTCATTTACTCAACCAGACAGGTTGATCCACCCAGATTCCATCCCAATTCAGTTATATACAGTTTTTACCCCCGTCACTTGCCTTGGGCTATTTTTAGGATATAGGACATGGAAGGACCGTATTTGTATGGCAAACATAGAGCTAGAATGGTTCTCCAAGAGCATATTTATTTCGACCAAATAGTTGGGCTCTATAGGCTTGTTAGGGCGCCTTTTTCCCTTTGAAAAGTGTGATTCACTGATGCATTGAAGTTTTACACATTCTACATGAAAATTTTCTCCTATTCTCCATATCCGCCACTCCCCCTCATTCTCCCTCTGATTCTCTAGTTGATTAAAGGTAGCTTTCAGCTCTCCTTAGGTGTATAGATCATAACATTAGAGGCTTCTTTTACTTTTGAAGATTGTTGATTGTCCAAAAAGTTTGGAGGCAGATTTGGAGCCTTGCACTGATCGAATTGGGCTAAACTTTTACAAAAAAGTGCTCAATGTGTTAAGATGCTCTCTGCAAATTTTCATCCAATTTGGAGTTGATTTGTTCAGCCAATTGTTAGCTTGATTTTGTTGTGCACGGATCGGAACTTTGAAGTGTTCATTGGTGTCACCCTTGATTCTACCTTTGGATTTTTGCGTCAAGGTATTTTTCCAAATCTAAATCCTTATTGTAGCATGATTAGATCCTTAGATAAGGAGTAGACAAGTTTTATTTAGCCTTTCTATGCTTTTATAATTGGATCCTTGGGCTACTCCTTACTTCAAGTGATACAGGAGTCTAATTGATGCTTTAATTTGGATTTTTGGTGGATTGATTCATGTGATGAATTGATCCTTATCACCAAATACTTGATTCAATTCATGAATTTGAGTATTTAGTTGATCTTGTATGTGACTCCTTTGTTGATGAATTGAAATATGCTAATATGTGTTTTGAGTGTTGATTCATATGTTAGTATAATTTTAATTTATAGATGTTAATGTTAAATATTGATTTAGCATTGATTTATGTCATATTATGATATAGCATGTTTATTTTGGACCTAAGGTGTTTTGGTCATTTGTTGGATCCAATTGGATTGGAGTTTAATTAGAGATTTTGAATAATGTTGATCAGGGACAGAGCTAGAATTTTTCATTATAGGGAGCGAAGTTTTGAATTACCAAAAATATGATTTTTTTTTATTTCATTATATATACTAACCATTCAAAACCTATAGTTTCAAAACAATCGATATAAGAAAAATAGAAAGACAAAGAAGGAAAATGGCAATGGGTATATTTTCAATAAAATGAAGGGTAATTTTATAATTTGAGGATGACAAAATTGTAATATTTTAAAATTTTCAATATAAAAAAATTAAGTTTTAATATTTTGAGGGAGGTAGCTTCCCTTCCCAGCCCCTGGCTTCATCTATGATGTTGATTCCCATTTCTACTTGATTTTTGAAGCATATTCAAACACTTTAATTTCTAGTTTTTAAATTGTTTATAATATGGAAATTTACCTAAATATGTATTGAATAATGATGTGAAGTTGTTCATATGATTGGAAGAAGCAAAAATATGAAAAAACAACAATTTGTGCCTGAGGCACATAGCCGGTAGGCTACCTAGCCTTGCGCGCACCTACCGAGCATGGCTAGACGGCTTGGCAGTAGCATTGCCGTGAGGTAGGCCTAAGCTATTTTGAGTATATTTTTTTATTTTTGTACCTCCAAAATTCATTATTCCATAAGTTTTAGGTGCACAAAAGTTGTGTAAGTATTTCAAAACAATATTTCACATTTTTTAATGCTTTTAAAATCTTGTTCAAGTTAATCCCTTATTTTATGCAAAAATGAGTTGCATAATTGTTATGCTTATTTTTGCTAGTTAATTGATGGGCAAATTGCATTTTACCCCCCCATGAAAATGGAAAAGAGCAAAAAAAACCCTTTATGAAAAAAAAAATAGGCAATGAACCTCCTTGTGATTTAAAAAATAGGCACACCGCCACCTTTCATGATTTGCTGCAATTTTACCCTAATTTCAATATGTAAAGACTATACTACCCCTAATGATTTCATATTTTTTCAATTTTATTTATTTATTCATTTTAAGTATATTTTATATATCATTTTTCTCTCCTTTATACTAATTTTTTTATTTTTAAATTTAAAAACTATTTTTAATTTTTTTTATTTTCATCTTTCTAATTTATTCTTTTTTATTTATATATATAAATATGAATAAAATATATAATATAATAAACATAAATATATAAATATTATAAATATATAAATACATAAATATATAATATAATATATGATACATTATAAATACATAAATATATTTATGTATATATTTATACATAATATATATTAATAAATAAACAATTTATTATATTATATATAATATCACCCCTCATCCCACCCCCTCACCCCTGCGGCCATGGCTGCCCCTGCGAGCAGCTGCCGTGGCCACCATTCGCAGACCTCGCAAGTGCTGCCTAGGCCGCCGCTCCTCTGCGGCGGCGTGGCCACAAAGGCGGCCTCCATGGTTGCATTTGCAGGCGGCCATGGAGGTCACACCTCTGTGGTGGCAGCTTTTGCAGGTGGCAATTGAGGCCGCCGTTTGTAGAGATGACCTCTATGGCCGCCTGCAAAAGCCACCTCTGCCATTGGCGGCCTCCATAGGCGCCGCAAACTCGGCCATGCCGCCGCTTGTAATAGGCGGCCGCCGTGGCAGTGTTCCCCAGTGGCCAACGACGGCGTAGGTGGGTTGCCGGGGTTGGGTGGTGGGTTTATATAAATGTATATAAATTATATATATAATATATACATATATTTTATATATAAATATGTATATATGGGTATATATATAAATATATTTTATATTTTATATATTTTGTATAAATAGAAATAATTTGATCCACCAATTTTTTTTAATGGATCCAACGATTGATATTCAGGGGCAAAATTGACATTTCAATGAAAAAAACCTTAAACCAAATGCACTTTCCATGTGTGATTTGCACCGCTGGTTGGAGGGGGGTAATTTGCTATTTTTAAAAAAATATAAGGGGGGGAATTACCTATTTGTTTTTTCATAAGGGTTTTTTTTGCTCTTTTCTATTTTCGCAGGGAGGTAAAACCTAATTTGCCCGTTAATTAATTGTTTATGAGATAAGCATTTAATTTATTGAATTGAATGTCAATTCTTATTTATTGTTCATTTAATTATTGAATGGATGATGAATGAATGGGGATGAACATGAACCTTTAATATTGATTTTATTTGTTTCAAGTTGTTGAAAAGGGTTGTATTAAATTGCGTCTTGCATGCCTCTTAATTTTTATCTTGTAAATATTATAAAAGTAGAATCACTAGGAGTGAGGATTTCTTTTCTCATGTAATTATTGCAAGGACACAAAAAGACCATTAGATGTATGATTACCCATGAATGTATCCATGAATGTATGGGATACATTTATGTAATAGCTATATTTAATCAATCTACTTAAAATCAACCAAGTAGTGCACCAATGGCTCTAAAGTCTACTACTTGGTTAAGGCTTAGGGGTCATCCCACCCCAGGAGCATACTAGACACATTAACTTATTTATGCTTTCTTTATCTTATTGATGTATGAGATGTATGGTTAGAATATAAAAAACCTAAATAAGAAAATATAAGATCGATGGGATCTTTGCAAGCAAGAAAATCCGTTCACATAGAAAAGTTAGAAAAGTCTAAGTGCTTTCAAAATATTAGGTCAAAAATGAATACAAATTAAAAGGAATTTTGATTAATCTATGCCTTTTACCAATAGTATGTGATGAGAGATGCTACTGCATTTGCGTGATTTCTTACGAGTCGTAGGTCACGTTTGGAAAGCTATACTGACATACCTATTAGTAGTGTCCGACTTAAATACCTAGTAGTGTAGATTTCGTACGAGTCATAGGTCTACATGAAAAGTGGTAAAATATGTCAAGGGTTGTATAGAGATGCCAATTAGCAAAAATTGCTTAACTTAGGATTGTTTGTGGATGTCTCATGAGTTGTGGATCCATTACAAGTCCTTATGGGCCTTGATTCTCACTAGAAAATGGGATTTCCCGAATTTCTTAAGGGGGTGAGGAATTTGATAAAATAGTGGGAGAAAAACATGCTTGAAAGTCCATGAACATGTTTTCAATATCAATATTTAACCACATGCTTATATTCTCTTTTTTGCCTTTTGTGGATTTTTGATCTACTTAATATGATTTGAAAAGTAATAAGCTAACTGGGCCAAATTTTTGCGATTGGCTTAGAAACCTCAAGATAATTTTGGATTTCAAAAAGAGGACTTATGTACTTACTCAAAGTTTGTCGGACACTATAGGCGATGATGCTGATGATGAAACATGTGAAACATTCACGAAATGGTTGGATGATGATGTATAACACGATGCCTCATGATGGCTTCTATGTCCAATAAGCTCCAAAAGTCTCATGAGCACATGAAATCGGCTACTGAGATTCATATGCACCTAAAAGAGTTATATGGTGTGCACACTACACATGAAAGGTACTCATTGTCTAAGGAACTCTTCTGGATTGGAATGGATAAAGGCTCAAGTGTCCATGATCATAGCCTTAAGATGATCGATCTCATTGAGAAACTAGCTCAGTTGGATGTGGTTATAGACAATGAGCTCTTTGTAGATTTGATCCTTCAATTATTGCCTAGCTCCTTTGACCAATTCTTTACGAACTTCAACATGTCGAAGCAAGAAGTGACGATTAATAAATTAGTCAATATGTTGGTGACTGCCGAGACGACTATGAAAAAAGACAAACCATTACTGTGTGCTTCCTTCCCTAAGTCTAAGGGCCCTATGGGTGCTAAAAAGGGAGGTAAAAGGAAGAAAAGTTCTTCCTCCAAAGGAAAGCAACTATAAAGGCCTCAGGCAGAGTTAAAAAGAAGAAAGAGTTCAAATCCGATGCAACTTGTTTCCATTGTGGCGAGAAAGGCCATTGGAAGAGAAATTGCAGGGAGTATCTTACAACCTTTGGCAAAGGTATGTACTTTATTGAAGTGAAGTGCACTTAACGATAAATTCTTCCTCGTGAGTATTTGATACCGCATGTGGTTTTCACGTTTGTCATGGAAAGGAGAAGGACTCTCAATGATGGGGATATGATCCTACGCCTAGGCAATGGAGCAAAAGTTGCAGCCACAGCCGACGGCATTATCAAGTTAGACTTGGTAAACTTCGTTATTGTACTTGATCCTTGCTTTGATGTATCTAATCTTGTTAAGAACATTATTTCTATTCCTATATTGGATAATGAATGATATGATTTTTCTATATCTAATCAGAATTTGAATGCATTAAAGAATAGTTCTTTAATTACTCAGAGTACATTGAACAATAGATTACATATTTTGGATTCTCAACCATCTCAACCATCATTAATGCACATTAACGAGGTAAAAGAAAATTAGATATCCAAGAAGATGCCTTGTTGTGGCATACAAGATTTGGACATATTTTCAAAAATAAGAAGCCTTTAAAGTACTAAATGTTAGTGGCAAGTGGATCTTCGTACTTTTGAATCTTGTTTAAAGTGAAAAATGACCAAAGATCCTTTTGTAGGACAATTTGGTCAAACCACAAGTCCTTTAGATTTGATCCATATGAACATTTGTGGACCACTAAGAGTTAGTGTGAGAGGTGGCTATTTATACATCATAACCTTCATCGATGATAATACTCAGCTCAAAAATGTGTATCTTATGACGTACAAGTCTAAAGCTTTTGAAAAGTTCAAAGTGTATATGAATAAAGTAGAAAAGCAATTAGGACTAAGTATATAAAGCTCTTCAATTGGATCAAAAAGGAGAATAATTGAGTACTGAATTCTTTGACTATCTAAAGAAGAATGAGATTCTCTCTCAATAGACTCCACCTGGCATACCCCAACATAATGGAGTAGCTGAGAGCAGAAACCATACCTTGTTGGACATAGTACATTCTGTGATGAGCTTTACCGATGTGCCTATATCTTTTTGGGGATATGCCTTAGAAATGGCAGTAAGGCTACTAAATACAGTGCCCTTAAAGTCGGTGTCAAAAACACCGCATGAGATGTGGTATGGCGAATCACATTTTTACTCTTTTCTAAGAGTTTAGGGGTCAGCTACATATGTCAAGTGGTTAGTGGGAGACAAGTTGGATGCTAGATCCACCTTGTGCAAGTTTGTGGGATAACCCAATAGAGTATTTCGGTTATTACTTTTATAATTCCTCGAAAAAAAGGTGGTTATTTCAAGGAATGCCACTTTTTTGGAAAAGGAATTTCTATTAGAAAGAAATAACATTGTTGTTCAACTTGATGAAGTTCAAGATGATCAAAACATCCCACAAGCGGCAGAAACAAGCAAACATCAAGAGCCTAACATATAATATCTAAGAAGGCCAAATCGTATCAAGAAGCAAACTGAAAGGTTCAGATTTCTTCATGAGATGAGTCAAATAGATAGTGATCCTAAGACCTATGAGAAAGCTATATTGAACATAGATTTGGGACATTGGCTAGACGATATGAAATCCAAAATAGACTCCATGTATTCCAACAATGTATATACTTTGGTAGATCTACCGAAGGGTATAGTACCTATTAGTTGCAAGTGGAACCATAAGCAAAGCATAGGATTCGATGGAGAAGTGATGACTTTTAAGGTGCAACTAGTGGCAAAAGGTTACACTCAAAGACCCTATATTAATTTTGAGAAAACCTTTTTCCTGGTCGCTATGCCGAAGTCCATTCAAATTATGCTTGCCATAGTCGTATACTATGACTATGAGATATGGCAAATGGAAGTAAAGATCACTTTCCTTAATAAAAACATTGAAGAAGAAGTCTATATGGAGCAACCACAAGGTTTTACCTCCAAGGGAGTGAGCAAAGGGTTTGCAAACTCGAAAGGTCCATTTCTGGACTTAAATAGGCATCCTAAAGTTGAACATACATTTTGATAAAATGGTCAAATCGTTTGGCTTTATCAAAAATATATATGAACTCTGTGTGTAAAGAAAGGCTAGTGGGAGTAGTATAAAATTTATTGTACTTTATGTCGATGACATCCTTCTCATTGGGAATGAGATAGAAATATTAAAGTGTACTAAAACATGACTATCTACATAATTCTCCATGAAGGATTTGGGAGAAGCATAACTCGTATTGGGAATACAAATCTATAAAGATAGATCTAAGAGGATATTAGGGCTTTCCCAAACCCTATACATTGACAAGATACTAAATAGGTTTAGTATGGAAGAATCCAAGAAGGGATTCCTTCCTATGGGACATGGTCTTCGTCTCTCCAAGTTTATGGCCCCTAAGACTAATGATGAGAGCGAAAGAATATCTCACATACCTTATGCATTCGCTATTGGAAGCATAGTATATGCCGTTCAATGTACAAGGCCGAATGTAGTACAAGCTCTAAGTGTTACAAGCCACTTTCAATCCGACCCCAGTGAACATCACTAGAAAGCCTTAAAAGCAATCCTTAGGTACTTGAGAAGAACTAAGGATTTATTTTTAGTATACGATAATCGAGAAGTGAAACTCAAAGGGTTTCTAGATTCTAGTTTCCAATCCGATGTAGATAACGTAAAATACACTTCAGGATTTATATTTTGCCATAATGGTGAAGCAGTGAGTTAGAAAAGTTCCAAACAAGATACCATAGCCGATTCTACCACTAAGGTAGAATATATTGTAGCTTCGGAAGGTACAAAAGAAGGTGTTTGGATGGAAAACTTCATCCAAAAGTTGTATGTAGTACCTAGCATTGCTGAGCCTGTAGTTGTCTTCTGTGACAACAACGGAGCAGTTGCGTAAGCTAAAGAACAAAGATCTCATCAGTGATCTAAGCACAATTTGAGGCATTATCATTTAATCTAGTAGATAATTGACAGAGGCGACATCAGAGTGGAGATGGTAGCCTCATAAGAGAACACAGTAGATTCACTAACTAAGCCCCTAACGCAAAAGGTCTTTGAAGGACATCTTGAGAAAATGGGTCTTAAGACTATGGGCAATTGGCTTTAGGGTAAGTAGAAGATTGTTGGAATAGTGCCCATAGCCAATTAGATTGGCATGTAAACTATTTCACTTTCGTTACAATCTTGATTGAATGATATTCATATAAAATTGCCATCTTTATATTATGCTTATTTTACATCACTAGCATTTGGTTGAATCCCCTAGATCACACAAGACTATGGGATTGGTCACGCACTGGGTGGTGATCATGAAATAAGTCTTACACAGTTGTGATCTTAAAACATTTTAAGTCATAGAATCTTATGAGATAGAGTATCAAAGATTCGGATAGACTTGCACTAACAATGCATTAATCCAAGAAGTTGGATATTACTCCATTTCATGAGCAATCCATGTTGGACATGGGTGCATGTTAGTAGGTGTTTATTAGAGAACACGTTTACTGAAGACTCGCCTAGAAAATCCACTAGATAGCCGAAGTGGCAAGTTCTCCAGTTTACGCTAGTTCATATAATTAGTCCTTTGACTTGAGGATCCATGATAACCTTGTGTTTAAGTTCTCACGTTTTAACTCTTCCTTGACCACATAGCGGGTCATCTAGGTTGAGATTGGGTATGAGCTATTTAAACACGGAGGTTTGTAAGATTCAAGACAATCCGTCTCCTCATCGTTGTAAAGGACAATCGCATCTCCTATGTATTCTCCAATAGCCTCGATAACTATGTTTCTATTCCAAAAAAAATCTTGCATAAGGTAGTATGATAGTTTGGAAAATGAGTTTTCTAAAGGTGAGGTCATAAAGAGAAATCCTTTAAACTAATAACTCTTTCATAATAGTTGTGAAAATTAAATCACAATGCAAATATTTTAAATAATCAAAATATCACAATAGTTGTAAGCCCATATCCAATGAATGGGAGATCCTAATGGGTCACACACAAAAGCCTAAAGGAAATTCTATTTGATGGGAGGAATTTTTTAAAGAGGTATAAAGTTCTTCTTTGGTAGTTTTATGGAGAAATCAGTTAACTAATCAAAATTGTTTAAGGAGTTAAATTAAATCAATTAAATTAAGGAGTTAGTTTAATTGGTGCTAAATAACAATTAATTAGTCATGTTAACTTAAAGAGGTAAGTTGACACCTTCTAACTTAAATAGTTGAGTTAGTTGACTTAAAAAGTTAAGTCAAACTAATTAATTAAATTAAAGAGTTAATTTAATTAATATGAGGAATTAGTTCTTGAAGAAAATTCAAATGAAGGAGTTCATTTGAGATTAATTTAGAATTAATTTGGATTGCATTTCATGAGATGAAATATAGATTCAAATTAAATTTAAATGCAAGTGAAATTCACATTTCATATGCAAGTGGATTGCCAAGTTGGCAAACTACCTCATGGATGGTATGACTATAGGAATAGTGCCCCACAAGCCAATTAGATTGGCATTATAAACTTGTGATACAATTTAGATTGAATGATATTCATGATATGGCCATCTTCATCGTATGCTCATATATACTTCACTAGAATTTGGATGAAGCCCTTAGATCGAACAAGACTGCGGGACCTGGTTACGCACCGGGTGGTGATAATGGAAGAAGTCTTACACGATCGTGATCTTAAATCTTCCAAGTCATAGGATCTTAAGAGACAGGGCATCAAAGATCCGGATAGACTTGTATTAATGATGCAAAAATCTAAGAGTTGGATATTGCTCCATTCGATGAGCAAGGCCATATGAGATATGAGAGCATGTTAGTGGGTGTTTGCTAGAGAACAAGGTACTGAAGACCCACCCAAAGAATCCACTAGATAGTCGTAGTGGCAAGTCAGCAGTGACAAATTCTCCAACTTACACTAGTGCGTATAATTAATCCTTTGACCTAATGATCCATGGTAACCTTGTATTTAGGTCCTCTTGCTTTAACTCTTCCCTGGTCACCTAGCAGGCTGTTTGGGTAGTGACTAAGCATAAGCTACTTAAGCATGGAGGTTTGTGAGATCCAAAATGGAATCCGACTCCTCATCTTTGTGAAGGGTAAGTGCATCCCCTATTTATTCTATAATGACTGATTATAAGGAGTCCTTATGCAAGACAGTATGTTAATTTGGAAAAGAAAATTTTCCAAAGATGAGGTTATAAATTGGAATCGAACATCAAAAATACAAACATAGCATCGAGGCTATTAGAGAGCTGGAAAATATCTTGCCCTAAGCCTCTTCTAGGAGATATGAGACAGAAGGACCATATTTGTATTGCATGTGTAGAGCTAGAATGGTCCTCCAAAAGCATTCATTTTGGCCAATTAGTTGGGCTCTATGGGCTTGAGGTTGGACAGCGACCACGGAAACTCGGTATTCTTCAATTAATGGAGATTAATTGAATTAAGTCTATTAGTTTAATAGAGTTTAAACTAAAGTGAATATTTTGATATTCCAAAGTCACAAATAGTTGTGAGCTCATGTCCATGAATGGTAGAACCTTACACATAAAAGCCAATTGCATATCCTAGGCGATTAAGGGGAATTTTCTAAGGGTTAGAAAACTTCCCACATGATTGATTTTGGAGGTTGACCAATTGACACAAAAGTTGTGTTTATTTTTGGCATGATCAATTTAAATGTTAAATTAATCTAATTAATTTATGGAGTTAAATTAAGACCAATTATTAAGAAGTTAATTATTTGGTGCCAAACATTTATCAATTGGTCAAGTTAACTAAAATGGTTAAGTTAACAATTGTTAGCTTAAAGATTTAAGCTAATTAACTTAAAGAGGTAAGACAATTTAATCAATTAAATTAAAGGAGTTTAATTTAATTAATGTGGAAAATTAATTTTGGAACAAAAATTCAAATGAAATGTTCATTTGGTGTGTCATTAGAATTTATTTGGATGACATTTCATAAGATGAAATGAAAATCTAAATGAAATTCAAATGCACACACATAATCACATGTCTTGCCAACTTGCAAGACAAGTGGGCGGTCCCCCCACCTTGAGGAAGGTGTGATGCCGCCTTGGCATCACACTATCCCTGCTCTATATATAGATATAGAGAGGGGCTTCCATATATGATGTAAGATATCACACTCCATGTGAATTAGATTCTCTTTAAATTTCTCTCCAATTTTCAAGTGTAGCATTATGAGTTGAAGCTTCATTTTCTTTTCTCCTATCTCCAAAATTCTAGCCTTCATCCTTACAAGTTCTTCTCATTGTTCTCCAGCTGATAGTGAGAGGAATTGGTGTTGCATTGGTGTGTGGATCTTATCATTAGAGGCAAGACAATTAGATTGCTATGCCTTTTGGAGATCCAGTTCCTGGCCATCCCTTTCAAGTGATTTTTGGAGGATTTGTAGAATTTTGACTATAGTGATTTTTAAATTAGAGATACCTCAAGGAGTGGGTGATCTTTTGGTGCGAGTTTCACTCAATTCGAAGATGATTTTCCTGGTCAAATGTTGATCAGAATCTGCTGCGCTGGCTGTGTGACAGTTTCTGGATTGAAGAAGAGTTCTTCATCATATCCTTGGATTTTAGCAAATCAAGGTAATCCTTCATCTAAATCCATTTCATTAGCATGTTTAGATCCTTGTTATCTTGTGTAGCCTTTTCATTAGCATGTTTAGATCCTTGTTAGCTTGTGTAGCCTAGTTAATCTTAGCTTTTGAAGTTTTGATTATTGGATCCTAGTGCTACACTAGCCTTCAAGTGGTATCGGTGAAGGAACAATCGGCATTAGGATGCACAATAATTCAAAATTAAAACACGAAATCCAATGCCAATCAGTCATACCAGGGTCATACCATGTAGTATATTCAGAATTAGAAGAAGATACTTACCTTTAGAAGCAAGATCCAACGAAGAAAACCAAATCTCCAAGTGTTGGCAGATTGGCGACTGGATCTGGCGCAGCGGATTCAGATCCGAATTTGACCAAACAAAACTCGAAAAAAACTAGAAAAAAAAAATCTGGGAGATACCTAACACCTTATTCTATCTTCAGTAGAAATTTTGGATCAAAAATTGTATCACAGCTTCCAGAAAAAATTTGCAAAGTCAGACGATCTGTAGGAAACTGTGAAATAGCGATCTCATGCGAAATCGCTACCAACGTTGATCCACACACCAAAGATGAGATCCTAAATCTCTAGATCCTAAGTTGGATTAGATCTGAAGATGGAGATGGAGTATGATCGGTTTTTGGAGAGTTTTGGTAGGGAAGAAAAGGAGGAATTCAACACATGAATATCTTGCCTATAAAGGTTTTTTGGAGGGAAAGCATTTAGAATTTGATTTTCTAATGCTGAAAATTTCCAGTAAAATTCATCCAGCTCTATATCTATACCTCCCATGAGGATGTGGGGACCGAAAATTAGTTGTGTGCAAGTTAGCAATTTGAATTTCAATTGAATTTGAATTTCATCTTGCCAACTTGCCAACTTGGAATCTTATTCCAAATTAATTCAAATACAATTTGAATTTTCCCTCTTAAAATCCTTGTTCTTCCATTAATTAAATTAATCTAATTAATTTAATTAATTAACCTTGACTTAACAATTAAGTCAAGTAAACTTAACTCTTTAAGTTTACTTTAGTCAACTTAACCCCTTAAGTTAACTTTGATCAATTGATGACCAATGTGACACCAAATAATTAACTCTTTAATTATTTGCCTAATTTAACTCCTTAAATTAATTGATTAATTTAACACTTAAATTAATCAAGCCAAAATTGATCTTCAAAAGTCTCCCAAAAATCGGCCATGGAAAAAGGTTATCTTTCTAACACTTAGAAAATTTCTCCATCAATTAGGAAGGTCTTTTGGCTTTTGTGTGTGACCCATTGGGTTCTACCATTCATTGGACATAGGCTCACAACCCGTTGTGACTTTTGAATATTTAATATTCATTCTAGTTTAAAACTCCTTTTAAACTAGTCAACTTGATTCAATCGATCTCATCAATTGAAGAGTACCTAATCTCCATGGTCGATGTCCAACCTCAAATCCATGGAGCCCAATTAATTGGTTGAAATGAATGTCTATATGAGAATCGTTTAAAGCTCTATGCATTCCATGCAAATACGGTCCTCCCGTCTCCTATCTCCCAAAAGAGGCCTAGGGCAAAATATTTATCGGCTCCCTAATAGCCTCGATTCTATGCTTCTATTCTAAATGTCTGATTCCTTTGTATGACCTCAACTTTGGAAAACTCTTTTCGCAAATTGTCATACCACCTTGCGTGAGGATTTCTTGAAATCGATCATTATAGAATGCATAGGAGATGTACTCGCCCTTCACAAAAGCAAGGAGTCGGATTCCCTCTTGGATCTCACAAACCTCCATGCCAAGTAGCTCATACCCAATCTCACCTCGAATGGCCCACTAAGTGACCAAGGATGAGTCAAAGCATGAGGACCGGACACAAGGTTACCACGGATCCTTAGGTCAGAGGACTAATAATACGCACTAGCGTAAGCAGGAAACTAACCACTACCAACTTGCCACTACAACTACCTAGTGGAGTCTCCAGTAGGTCTTTAGTGCCTTATTATCTAACAAGCACCCACTAACACACACCCGTATCACATACGGTTGCTCATGGAACGGAGCAATATCCAACCCCTTGGATTTATGCATCGTTAGTGCAAGTCTATCCGGATCTTGGATGCCCTGTCTCTAAAGATCCTATGACTTAGAATGTTTTAAGATCACAACCGTGTAAGACTTATTCTATGATCACCACCTAGTGCGTGACCAAGTCCCGTAGTCTTAAGTGATCTAAGGACTTCATCCAAATGCCAATGAAGTAATATGGTACATGAGATGAATGTGGCCATATACAAGATATCATTCAATCAAGATTGTTTTCACAAGAAAATAGATTTACAAGGCCAAATCTATTGGCTTGCCGGGCTCTATTTCCAACAATCGGAGCCTAATCCATGCTATGATTTGAATTTTTGATTGATTGATTCATGTGATGGATTGATCAAAATTACCAAATTCTTGATTCATATGATGGATTAGAGTGTCTGGATGATGTTGTGTGTGGCTCCTTGATTGATGAAATGGAAGTATGCTAATATGTGCTTTAAGTGTTGATTCATATGTTTAGTATGTATTAATTCATAGCTTCTAATGTTGAATTTTGATTTGGCATTAGTTGATGTTATATGTTGATATAGCATGTTAATTTTGGCCTCAAGATGTTTTGGTCATTTTTGGATCCAATTTGATTGGCGTTTATTGGAGATTTTTGAAGAATGTGATTTTTACTTGAACTTGAATTTTGAAGCATTTTGAGCACTTGAATTTCCATTTTTAAAAGGTGTTTTGGATCTGAAAATTAATCTATAATGTGTGATTTAGTGTTTAGGAGCTGTCCTAAATTTTTTGGTGCACAAAAATTGAGCGAAAATCAACTTAACTTGGTGCTAACCTTGAAATAGGGCAAGTTGACACAAGGATGTGAACAGTGATCGGGTAGCAGTGCTCAGTTTCGATTTTGCACAAGTCATGGAGTGTTTTTGTGTTCTTTTTGTGATCAAAAGTTAACTAAATCATGTTAGATAGGTGTACAAGTGTTGTGCAAGTTCGCAAAATTATGTTTGACATTTTTTATTGCTTTTAGAAACTTGTTCAAGTTAATATCCAATTTTGTGCAAAAACGAGATGCATAAATGTTATGCTTATTTGAGCTTGACCAATTATTTGTTTATGAGATAATCATTTAATTGATGGAATTAATTGTTAATTCTAAATTTATTTGTTGTTCATTTAATTGTTGAATGGATGATGAATGAATAGGGATGATCATGAGCCTTTAATATCGACTTTATTTGTTTCAAGTTGTTGAAAAGGATTTCTTTTTCATGTAAATGTTTCATGGAGCAAAGAAGACCTTTGGAGGCATGAAGACCAAGAAGACCTATGAATGTATGGGATACACTCATGTAATAGCTAGATTTAATCAACCCACTTAAAATTAACTAAGTGATGCACCTATGGCTCTAAATGCACCACTTGGTTAGGCTCATGGTCATCCCACCTTAGGAGCATACTAGGCGTATTTATTTATTTATGCTTTTCATATCCTATTGATGTATAAGATGCATGGTTAGGATACACAAAACCTAAATAAGAAGATAAAAATGATGAGATCTTTGCAAGCAAGAAAAGCCCTCCACTTAGAATGTCTAAGTGCTTTCAAATATTAAGTCAAAATAGATACAAATTTAAAGAGTTTTTAATTAATTCATGCCTTCTGCCAATAGTATGTGGCATGACGATGCTACTATCTATGTGATATACATCCGGTCATGGGGGTCACACTTAGATGGAAAGTTGTGACCATATACTTAGCATATGATGCACCTTTGATTTGAGAACGCCTATACATTATACATTCAGTCATGGGGGATGTTGTGGTGCTCGTCTCAAATCAAAGAAAGATTGGTATGTTCGACTTAACACTAAGTAATGTAGAAGTCGTCCTTATAGGGGATCTACATGAAAAGATGAGGCAAAATATATCAAGAGTAGCATGAGATGCAATTAGCTAAAGTTGCTTAATTTTAGATTGTTTGTGGATATACATCCGGTCACAAGGGTCCACTTACAAGTCCTTAGGGTCTTGATTCTCACTAGGAAATATGATTTCCTAAATTTTTCTTGGGTGTGAAGGATTTGATAAAATAGTAGGAGAAAAATATGCTTGAAAGACCATGGACATGTTTTCAATATCAAAATTCAATCACGTGCTTATATTCTCTTTTTTGCCTTTTAAGATTTGTGAAATCTCAAGAGTGGCTCAAAATCCACTCAACGTCCAAAAACCAATAAACCAACTGGGCCAACTTCCACGATTGACTTAACCTCAAAAACCATTCTAGATTCCTAGATTCGGATATATGTCCTATATCAAGGTACTCTTAACCCCATAGGGATTATGGTAGATCAAAAGACACGTGAAAAGTTCATGAATCAGATTTAGGATCGTCCTATCTCTTAGTCTCATGATGACATCTACAAACTTTAAAAGTCTCAAGGACACACGAATAATACCTTGGTTAAAGTTTACAAGAGTTGTAAAGAAAATGAGGTATGAGAAGTTCTTGTTTTCAAAGGAGATTTTTCAAGCTAAAATTGATGTGAAGTTATGTGTTATCGTCTATAGTCTAAAGATGATTGGGCTTGGAGAAGCTTTTTAACTTGGACGTAGTGATGGACAATGACCTGCATGAGAATTTGATCCTTACATCCTCGTCGAGTTTTATTGACCAAAGCATTGATCTGAAAATAGACTACCATGACAAGGGCAAACCTTTGACACTTTTTCCTCCTCCAAGTCTATGGGCCCAAGGGATGCTAGAAAGGGAGGTAAAAGGAATAAAAGTTCTTCCTCCAAGGGAAAACAACCATTAAAGGCATTCAGAGGAGTAAAGAAGATTATAGAGGAAATAGATGATATTATTTGTTTCTACTTTGGTTATATAGGCTATTAGAAGCAATTTTGCAATGAATGCCTTGCAACACTTAAGAAGGGTTTGTACTTTATTGAAGTGTATTTAAGGATAAATTATTCCTCATATATATATATATGATATCTCATGTGGTTCTTATCTTTGTAATTTGTTAAAAAAAATAGAAAGAAGAATAAAACTAAGTGATGCAGATATGATCCACCGCCTTGGCTAAGGAACAAAAGTTGTGACCAATGTCGAAGGCGCATAATAAGTTAGACTTAGAGAATTGCATATTTGTATTGGACCTTTGTATTGCATATTGGGATATTAAAGGCATTAAAGAATGAGTTCTTTAGTTGCTTATGGTATACTTAACAAAGGATTGTACATATTGGATTCTTAACTATCACTAATGCACTTTCAACAAAGTAAGAAAATTAGATATCCAAAAAGATGCCATGTTATGACATGTAAAACTTGGACATATTTCTAAAATAGAATAAACAAGTTAGAAGCTCTCAAAGCATTAAATGTTAGTGGCATTGGGGACCTTCCTATTGGTGAATCTTATTAGAAGGGTAAAATAATAAAGGCTCTTTCTATTGGACAAACGGAGAGTACCACTAATCCTTTGGATTTGATCCGTACGGATGCATGTAGCTCACTATGAGTTAGTGCAAAAAAGACTTAGTATTAAAGCTCTTCAATTGGATTGAGTGAAAAAATATTTGAGTACTAAATTAAAAGAGAATGGGATTCTCTCTCAATGGACTCCACCCGACATACCCCAACTCAATGGAGTAGCTAAGAGGAGAAATTGTACCTTGTTGGATATGGCACGTTCCATGATGAGCTTCTTCGATGTGTCATATCCTTTCGGGGATACGCCTTATTGACGACAGTGAAGTTACTAAGTGTAGTACCTCCAAGCTTAGTGCCAACGATGCCGCATGAGATGTGGTATGGAAAAGCACCCTCCTACCATTATCTAAAGGTTTAGGGGTCTCCTGCTTACGTGAGATGAATAGCGGGAGACAAGTTAGATAGTAGATCCACCTTGTGAAAGTTGGTGGGAAACTCAAGAGAGTCTTTGGGTTATTACATTTAAGATCTCTCGGAACAAAATATGTTTTATTTCGAGGACTGCCTTCTTTGTTGGAAAAGGAATTTCTATAAAATAGAAAAGACATTGTTGTTGAACTTTGTGAAGTTCAAGATGATTAATAAAAAATCCACAAGTGGTGGAAACAAATAAATATTAAAGAGCTTTACATATAATCTCTGAGAAGGTTGGACCGGATCAAGAAGCAACCCGAAAGGTTCGAATTTCTTCATGAAATAGGCCAAATGGATAGTGATTCGAAAACCTATGAGGAAATTATGTTGGACATAGACTCGGAATATTGGCTTGATGCCATGAAATATGAAATGGACTTTTATGTCTCCAACAAAGTATGGACTTCGGTAGATTTGCCAAAGGGAATAGTTCTTGTTGGTTGTATGTGGATCTATAAGCGAAATTTTAGGAGTCGATAGAGAGGTAACAACCTCTAAGGTGTTATAGTGGCAAAAGGTTATACTTAAAGACTTGGTATTTATTTTGAGGAAACTTTTGCACCGGTTGCAATGCCTAAGTCTATTTGAATTTACTTTGCCATAGCTATATATTATGACTATGAGATATGACAAATAGATGTAAAAACCGCATTCCTCAATAGAAACATTGAAGAAAAAAACTATATGGAGCAACCATAAGGTTTTTCATCTAAACAGAGTGAGCAAATGGTTTGCAAACTCAGGAGATCCATTTGTGGATGCAAACAGGCGTCCTGAACTTGGAACATATATTTTTGATAAGATAGTCAAATTATTTAGCTTTGTTAAAAAGGTGTATGAACCTTGTGTCTACAAAAAGCTAGTGGGAGTAGTAAATAGTTTATTGTGCTTTATGTCAATGATATTCTTCTCATTGAGAATAAGAGAGAATTATTAGTATGTACTAAAGTACAATTATCTACACAATTATCCATGAAAGGTTTGGGATAAGCATCCCACGTATTGGGAATATGTATTTATAGAGATAGATTGGAGAGGATGTTGGGGCTTTCCCAAACCCCATACATTGACAAGATACTAAAGATGGTTTAGTATGGAAGAATCTAAAAGTGGATTCATCCCATTAGGACATAGTTTTCATCTCTCCAAGTCTATAGCCTCTTTAGACTGACAACGAGAGATATAGAATGTCCCACATGCCTTATGCTATGCATATTGTAAGCCTTTCAGTGTACAAGATTGGATTTGGCAAATGCTCTAAGTGTTATGAGTCATTTCCAATCTAACCCTAGTAAGTGTCACTGGATGGCTACTGAAACAATCCTTTAGTACTTGAGAAGCACTAAGGACTTGTTTTTAGTATACGTCAATGGAGAATTGAAACTTAAGGGGTTTTTAGATTTTAGTTTCCAATCTAATTTAGATGACCTAAAATCTACTTTCAAATTTATATTTTGCCTTAATGGCGGCATGGTGAGTTAGAAGAGTTTAAAATAAGACACCATAATCGAGATTACCATTGAGGTGAAATAATTTGTGGTTTTAGATAAAAAGTTCATCTAAGAGTTGGATATGGTGCCTAGCGTGTATGAGCCTATGGTTGTCTTTGAAAGATAACTTAGAACTTGAGCCAAGATCTCATCAGTAATCCAAAGATAGATAAATGTGTTATCATTTGATACGTGATATCAATTGGAGAGGCAATAACTAAGTATATATATCAGAACGGTCTAAATGCAAACCGTTGTTTAAACCCTTAAATGTAAACGGTCTATGAAGGACATCATGAGAAGATAGGCCTTAAGGCTATGGGGAATTGGCTTTAGGGAAAGTGGGAGATTGTTGGAATAGTACCTACAAGCTAATTAGATTGGCATTATAAATTATTTCACTTGTGATACAATCTTGATTGAATGATATTCACTATATGACCATCTTCATCCTGTGTTCATATTTACGTCACTGGCATTTGGATGAAGCCCTTAGATCACACAAGACAATGAGACTTGATCATGCACTGGATGGCGATCATAGAATAAGTCTTACATGATCGTTATCATTAATCTTCCAAGTTATAGGATTTGAATTGATAGGGCATCTAAGATCCATATAGACTTACACTAATGATGCATAAATCTAAGAGTTAGATATTACTCCATCCAATGAGCAAGGCTATATAAGATATAGGTGCATGTTAGTGGGTGCTTGTTAGATAACAAGGTACTAAAGACTCGTTCAAAGAATCCACTAGATAGTCGTAGTGGCAAGTTCTCCAGCCTATGCTTGTGCATATAATTAATCCTTTGACCTGAGGATCCATGGTAACCTTGCCTTTAGGTCCTCATGCTTTGAGTTTTCCTTGGTTACCTAGTGGGCAGTTGGGGTGGTGATTGGTCATGAGCTACTTAAGCATAGATGTTTGTGAGATCCAAGATGGAATCCGACTCCTCATCTTTGTGAAGGGTGAGTGCGTATACTATGTATTCTATAATGATCGATTCCAAGGAGTCCTTGAATAAGGCAGCATGACAATTTGGAAATGGAGTTTTCCAAAGATAAGGTCATAAATTGAAATCGAGCATTAGGAATATAAATATAGTATTGTGGCTATTATAAAGTCGGCAAATATCTTGCCCTAGACCTCTTTTGAGAGATAGGGGACGGAAGGACTGTATATGCATGGTACGTTTAGAGCCAGAATGGTTTTCTAAAAGCATTCATTTCGGCCAATTAGTTAGGCTCCATAGGCTTGAGGTTGGATATCGACCATGGAGATTAGGTACTCTTCAATTAATGAAGATTAATTGAATTGAGTCGATTGGTTTAAAGGAGTTCAAACTAAAGTGAATATTTTGATATTCCAAAGTCGCAAATAGTTGTAAGCCCACGTCCAATGAATGGTTGAACCTAATGGGTCACACACAAAAGCCAATTGCATATCCTAGATGATGAAGGGGAACTCTTTCTAAGAGTTAGAAAACTTCCCACATTACCCATTTTGGAGGTTAACCAATTGACACAAAAGTTGTGTTTATTTTTGGGATGATCAATTTAATTGTTAAATTAATCTACTTAATTTAAAGAGTTAAATAAAGACCAATAATTAAGGATTTAATTCAATTTAATTAATTAAATTAAAGGAGTTTAATTTAATTAATACGGAGAATTAATTTTGCAGGAAAAATTCAAATGAATTGTTCGTTTGATGTGGCATTAGAATTTATTTGGATGGCATTTTATAAGATGAAATGAAGATCCAAATGAAATTCAAATGCACACACATAATTCACATGTCTTACCAACTTGCAATACAAGTGGGCAGTCCCCCCCACTTTGAGGAAAGTATGATGCTACCTTGGCATCACACGTTTCTCCCTGTATATATATAGATATATAGAGGGGCTATCATTTATGATGTAAGACATCACACTCCAAGTGAATTAGATTCTTTCTAAATTTCCCTCCAATTTTGAAGTGTAGCATCATGAGTTGAAGCTTCATTTTCTTTTCTCCTACCTCCAAAATTCTAGCCTTCATCCTTGCAAGTCTTCTCATTGTTCTCCAGCTAATAGTGAGATAAATTAGTGTTGCATTGGTGTGTGGATCTTATCATTAGAGATAAGATAATTGGATTGCTATGCCTTTTGGAGATCTACTTTCTAGAAGTCTTTTTTGAGCAATTTTTGGAGAACTTTCAGAATTTTGATTGGAGTGATTTTTGAACTGGAGATACCTTAAGGAGTGGGTGATTTTTTAGTGCAAGTTTCACTCAATTCAGAGTTGATTTACCTGGTCAAAGATTGATCAGAATCTGTTGCGTTGGTTGTGTGATAGTTTCTGGATTGAAGAAGAGTTCTTCGTCATCTTCTTAGATTTTAGCAAATCAAGGTAATCTTTTATCTAAATCCATTTTGAAGTGGATTTTAGCCTAGTTAATTTTAGCTTTTGAAGTTTTGGTTATTGGATCCTAGTGCTACACTAGCCTTCAGTGATGCCAACTACCATCACACGTTCCTCTCTATATATAGAACGGTGGCTAGCCATGAGGATCATTCATGCTATATTTCCTTTTTCCCTCCAAAAAGTGTGATTCACTAATGTGTTGAAGTTTCACACTTTCTACACTAAATTCCTCTCCAATTTTCCATATCCACCCATCTCTCTCCTTCTCCCTCTGGTTCTCTAGCTGATTAGAGATAGATTTGAGCTTTTCTTAGGTGTGTGGATCATAAAATTAAAGGCTTCGCATTTGGGGAGCTTTGGAGGCAGATGTGGAGGCCTTGCGGTAATCGGATTAGGCTGAAGTTTCTACAGCAAGTTCTCAAGTGTGTTGAGATGCTCTCCGCATGTTTTTAGCTAATTTTGGAGTTGATATGGTTGGTCAATTGTTGGTTTGATTCTGCTGTGCGCGGATTGGTTGAAGTATTCATTGGTGTTGTCCTTCATTCTACCTTTGAATTTTTGTGATCAAGGTATTTTTTTCAAACCTAAACCCTTATTATTGCATGATTAGATCCTTGGATGAGAAGTACATAAGTTTTACTTAGCTTTTTGTGGTTTCATGTGCCTCTTGATTAGCATCCTCATCTATGGTGTCGGACGAACTTTAAGCTAGGACACATGTCCGTTTCTCGAATTCAAGAATGATTTTAAGGTTTCGAACTAATCGTGGTAATTCGGCTCAGTTAGTTTATTAGATTCCAATACAATGCTTAGTGGATTCTTGGCCATGTTTGAGATTTCTCAAATCTATAAAGGCCAGAAAGAGAATATAAGGATGTAATTGAATTTGATATTAGAAAACATGTTTATGGACTTTCAAGCATGTTTTTCTCACTTATTTTATCAAATTCCTCACCCCCCCCTAAAGAAATTTGGGAATCATATTTTCTAGTGCGAATCAAGGTCCAAAAGGCATCATTTTTGTGGACCCACAACTCGTGAGACATCCATAAACAATCCTAAGGTAAGCAACTTTTGCTAATTTCATCATTATGCAAACCTTGATTTGTTTTGCCTAATTTTTCATATAGACCCACAACTCATGCAACATCTACATTACTAGGTTTAATTATAAACTCCACTATATTATTCCACGACTTGGGAGACAGTGCCATAGTGAGTTTTAAATTAAAGTGCATCATATGTCAAGAAGTGAGCATAGTTTTCCTCTAATGAAATGTCCCACAACTCATGAGCTAACACTAAATTGGGGCAGCATTTCACATCACTTTCCATTGGTACAAGGCTTGGATTAATTAAAACTCCCTTTAATTTTATTCAATTTGACTTAACCAAGTAGTGCACTTAGAGCTATAGGTGCACAACTTAATTGATTTTAAGTGGGCTGATTAGATCCTATCTATTACCTAAATGTATCACATACATTCATAGGTCTTCAAGCCTCATTGATCCTCTTGGCCTCCGTGCAACATTTACAAGAGAAAAGAAATCCTCACCCCTAGAGTGCCTAAGCAGCCTTTTCAGTGGGTTGCTGCCTAGTTGCCCAGCAAGGCGGCAGTAAGTGCACGTACTATGCCCTCGTTGTGTGCCCTCGCTCGGGTAGCTTGGCAATAGCCTGTCAGCTTGGTGCCATGATGTTACAGGGTGCTTCTCAAGTAACAAGGAAACTGCGCACTGTGCGGCTAGTTGCTTGCCATACACCAACTATGTCCGTCGAAATACAACAACAATCAATCGTCTCGATAACTGTTAAGAGCTTGGTAACCATCAAAGCTTGATAGCCATTGGGTGATTATGTGTCACACTCGTGCCCATGCCAGGATGTTTTAGAGGCACAATCCCCAACGATACTCACTCACATGCCGAAATGCTTTGGAAAGAAAACTCAATTTCATTGATAACAGCAACAATACAATATCGATAATCATTAAAGCAATGCTAGACATTGGGGAAACTCTAACAATGCATAGTACAACTCAGCTTCGAATATTCATTCCCCCCTATAATAGGCTTAAAAAAGAAAATAGAAAAGCTGAAAATTATAACAAAAACAACAGCATCCTGCCTACATATGTACAATAGTGAAAACAAAAGAAATTGCCTACACCTAGGGCACATCAGATACTCCTTGGAGTGCAAGTCCATTGATGCAGGCTGTTGAGAGACGGCCAGGGTAGCCCGGATGCCCTGTAGACAGTCAAGGGGCCTGATGGCAGGAGCGACCCTTGGCATTCTTCCCTACCTGAGATGGCGACGTCCTCGGCGACACTGAGACCTGATATGCCTCTAACAGAGGTTGGAACGTCTTAAGGTCCGTCACCCACTCCCAAGTGTTCTCCTCGTTGCTATATCCCTTCCATTTCACCAAGTACTACATTTGAGTTGCACTTCCTGTGCTGGTTACTAGGTCTATTGTGGGATGCATCCTCCTAATCTGCATAATAAGGCTTAAGCTGGCTTACGTAGAGGACATTATGAAATTTCCACCAATCAAGTAATGCTATCTTGTAGGCTACTTTCCCGATGCATTTAATGATAGATAACAGTCCAATGTACTTCTGCATTAAGCGAACGTCTCACCCCCTTGCTGCTTGTGATTGTCTCGGATCAGGGGCCTTCACCAATGCCATATCTCCCACTTGAAATTCACTGAACTGGCGATTCTGATCTATATGTTTTTTTATTGGGCCAAATTAATATTCTATTTCCATTCTTGCGAGAAACTCCGTGCAAAAGAAGATTGCACACCCTATAGGGAGTCTAAAGTGTGTGGGTGTAGCGATTGCTGCCCAGTCACAACCTCAAAAGCACTCTTATTGGTGGTAGAGCACTTCTGGGCATTGAAGCACAACTAAGCAACATCCAAGAGCTTCATCCAGTCTTTTTGAGAGCTACTCACAAAGTGTTGAAGATATTCCTCCAATATGGAATTGAAGCACTTGGTCTAGCCGTCAGATTATGGATGATAGCTCGAGCTCATATTCAGTTTGGATCCGAAGAGTTTGAAGAGCTCGGTCCAAAAGCTACCAGTAAACCGAGAGTCCCGATCATTGACAATATCCTTCGGTAGTCCCCAATACTTAACAATATATTTGAAGAAGAGATAAGCCGTCCTTCGATAGTCCCGATCACTGACAATATCCTTCTACTATAATATGTTAAGGGTTGCAATAAAAGTAGCATACTTAGAGAACCGGTCTACCATGACAATGATAGTCCCCAAATCTCCCACCTTAGGCAACCCAATGATGTAATCCATAGATATGCTCTCCTAAGGTCATTGGGGAATCAAAAGTAGCTCCAGAAAGCCTGGCTTCTTCTGATGGTCCAGCTTGTCCTGCTGGCACACCAGACAACTAAGGACATATATCTCAATGTCATCCCACATCTGTGGCCAAAAATACGATCTGTGCACCAAGGCATATGTGTGCTCTGCTCCTAGGTGTCCCGCCCGAAAGGTGTCTTGGCATTCCAAAATCAATGATTTCCTCAGGTCCCCACCTTTAGGAATATACATGCAGTTTCATTTAGTCATCAGGAGTCCTCTATCCATCCAAAACTGTCGAGTTTTGCCCTTCTCAACAAGATCAACCAAATAATGCCTTGCAGGATCTTTCGGTATGAGCTCTCGTATTCGGTCCTTCATAGAAGTGGTAGCTATACTCAAGGACAAAGTGGCCAGCATCCTCATATGATCCGCCCTTTGACTCAGGGCGTCTGCCACATGATTGCTCACATCGGCACGGTACTCTAAGGAAAAGTTAAACTCTGCTAATAACTCTTGCCACCATGCCTACTTACTAGTCAGTTTAGACTGGCTGATAAAATGGCTGACTGCAGTATTACCTGTCCTGACCACAAAAGGAAAGCCCAACAAGTAATGCCGCCATAGTCTGAGGTAATGAACTATGGCTAGCAACTTTTTCTCATGCATTGAGTAGCAACTCTCTACTTCCTTCAACTTGCGACTCTCAAAAGTAACAAGATGCCCGCCCCGAGTCAGAACTCCTCCAAGAGCAAAGTTCGAAGCATCAGTCTCCATTTCGAACATCTTTGTTAGGTCCGGGAGGGCCAACATAGGATCCAACACCATAGCTCTCTTCAATCCCTTAAATGCTGCTTGGCATTGGGGTGTCCATTTCCAAGACTCTATCTTCTTCGTGAGGTCGGTGAGGGGTAATGCTATTTCAGAGTAGCCTTTCACAAATCTACAATAATAGTTTGCAGACCTAAGAAATAACTGCACCTCATGAACATTCTCGGGAGGCTGCCATACCTGAATAGCCCGCACTTTCTTCGAGTCCATACGAATTCTCCCTTGTTCCACAATGTGACCCAAGAAATATATTTTCTCCTGAGCAAATGAACACTTCGACAGCTTGGCATATAGTTCATGCTCACAGAGTCGAGTGAGAACCTTTCGCAGATGCTCCAGATGTTCGGCTAAGGTCTCACTATACACCACAATATCATTCAAGAACACCACCACAAACTCATCTAGAAAACTATGGAGTACCTAGTTCATCAACATGCTGAAGGTTGTTGGGGCGTTTGTCAGGCCGAAAGGCATGACCAGGAACTCAAAGGCCCCATACCTCGTGACCACTATAGTCTTCACCTCATCTTCCACATTGATCCGAACTTGCCAGTAACCCAACCTCAAATCAATCTTTGTAAAGTATTTTACCTGGTTAAGTTGGTCAAAGCAATCAGCTACAAGCAGTATAGGATATTTGTTCTTCATAGTAATTTTGTTCAATGTCCAATAGTTAAAGCACATCCGTAAGGACCTATCAGTCTTCTTCTGGAACAATATAGGGGCTCCATACAGTGGCTTAGTGGGTTTGATGATCCCACACTCCAGTATCTCTTCAACTACTTCCTAACCTCCTCAAGCTTAGGTTGCGACATCCGATATGTCGCCCAAGCAGGAGGTTTGGTACTCGGCACCAATTCAATCTCATGATCTACTGTTCTCTTCAGCGGTAGCTTCCCAAGCAGTTCATCTAGCAACACATCCTCAAACTCCTGCAAGAGCTCCTTAATCACACTAGGGGTTGGCCCCGATGCTTCCTCTATTTCTTCAAAGCGAAGGGTGCACAAGAATGATGGCTCATTTTGTTTGCAACCCTTCTCAAACTAAAAAGCTGAGAGATTTTTGTCCCCTAGCTTCCCAATCAATATAGGTATGACGCAGGACTTGCTTCCTATCATCATCAATGAATCCACGAGCAGCATCACCACCGTCCTTGTGTCCCATAGAAATTCAAGCCAGAGGATAAGCTTGAAATCATCCATCACGACCACTGAAAGGTTTGTCCTCTCTTTGAATGGTCCTAACTTGATGAGCACAGATTTGGCCACTTCTACAACTGACTGAGCAGCTGAATTAATAGCTTTCACCCGTCCAACTCCTTTCTCCAGTACAAGCCCGAGTCTCTCCACTTCGGCACTTGCTAGGTAGCTGTGGGTAGCACCAGTGTCGACCATGACATGAACCGACTTGCCATTGATCTTCATATTAATGAACATCAGCCCTTTCTTTCTATAGTTTCGGGGCTGTGACTCCTTCTCCGACTAGCTCTTAGTTAGGGCTAGTGCAACTTTACACGCCCTTGGTGGTACTGTTCTTTTAGCTGCCACCTGTGAAATTGTATTGCACCACTGTAAAATGGCCCCAAGGTTGTCTTCACCTTAATTCGACTCTTGCTACTCAACAGTAGAAGCCCGAGTTTCAACTTGCTTAGGCGCCCTCCCCACTTCTGCAAGGCTCACCAAAGCATTCAGTAAATGCTGCTTCAGATAATCTTTCATTCGGTATAGATCACCATGAAGGAAACATTCGCTGCTCTTCTGCGGTGCTCCCTACCTGTTCTCTGGTCTTACTTTATTGGAACTCGCTTGTGAGCTCTCTTGGGTATGGGATTGCCTCTCTCCCCCACCTTTGCTTAGGTTCTACATGAATAATTTTGCCCCGCCCCTTTTTGATTGATTAGTGTTGGAGGCTGCCTGTTTCTCCTTTCGGGGCTCTAAACTATAATCCATTAACCGCTCTATTGCTCCCATAACAGTATTCAAATCGGCCACTCTCCGGCAATGCAGCTCGACATGCGCCCACAGTTTCAATCCCTCCAAGAATGTGAAAAGCTTATCCTTCTCAGACATATCCCTTATGTGTAGCATGTGGGTAGAAAAAGCTTTCACATACTCCCTGATGAAGGTTGTATGCTTCAGATCGCATAAGGCCTGCCTGGCATTATACTTGACATTCTTTGGGAAGAACTATTGCTTGATTGCTTCGTAGAGTTGATCCCATGTATCCATACGCACCCGCAGTGCCTGGATATCTACATTTTTGGTCCGCCACCATAGTTTTGCATCTCCCGTCAAATACATGGTAGCGGTCGCCACTTTCCTTGCCTCATCCTCAATATTAGCAGCAAGGAATTACTATTCCATGTCAAATAGGAAGTTCTTGACCTCCTTTGCATCTCTTGTACCCCTACAAGCTCTGGGCTCTGGTATCTGAAGCCTGGTCACCGAGTCTGGAGCAATGGCAGACCTATTACTCACCACTCTTTGGAGTAAGCTAATCTGAATCGACATCGCTTCCATTTCCCGTCTCAAATCAGCTGTATTATTTGCCCTTAGGCCCTTTATCAAGGCCTGACAAGCATTTTTTCTCTCACCCAGTTGAGCATGGAGATCCGGGATCTCTGCTTCCAGTCCTTCGACCTGCTCTTCTCAGGTATCAACCACAAATTGCAGCCTGGAGTTCTCATCCTTCAGTGTGTCCAACTGCTATTTTGTAGTACCAACTCATCTTGGGGCTTCATTCTCTTGCCCTACCATATTTGCGGAAGCTGCAGGTTCTAGCGCTATTTGCCTCAGCTAGTGGATCAAGAGCTGAGGGTTTGATACCACCTTTCATAGGTGCTTCTGAGGTAATGAGGAAACTGCGCATTGTGCGGCTAGTAGCTTGCCACACGCCAACTACGTCCGCCGAAATACAACAACCATCAATCGTCTCAGTAACTGTTAAGAGCTTAGTAACCATCAAAGCTTGATAGTCATTGGGTGATTGTGTGTCGCACTCACGCCCACGCTGGGACATTTTAGAGGCACAATCCCCAATGGTACTCACTCACATACCGAAAATCTTTGGAAAGAAAACTCAATTTCATTGATAACAGCAACAGTACAATATCGATAATCATTAGAGCAATGCTAGACGTTGAGGGGACTCTAACAATGCACAGTACAACTCAGCTTTGAATACTCATCCCCCCTATAATAAGCTTAAAAAAGAAAAATGTTATTACAGTACTAGACACTAAAAAGCTAAAAATTACAACAAAAACAGCAACATCCTACCTACATATGTACAATAGTGAAAACAAAAGAAAAAACCTACACCTAGGACACAGCAGATACTCCATGGAGTGCAAGTCGGTTGATGCAAGTGGTCAAGGGGCTTAATGGCGGGAGCGACCCTTGACAAATGGGAATTATTTTGTGCCTTTTCATGTTTTTGCCATCTCCAATCACTAGGACACCTCCATATCATCATTCCACACACTTTATGGCAAATTTCTAGATTCTAAACACTTTAAAAACCTAGAAATTAAAGTGCTCGAACATTCTTAAAAAATAATATCTAGGTGAGAATCAACATTATCTGAAAATCTCCAATTAAGTCTAATCCAATTATATCCAAAGATCAACATTTAACATCAAGAGATTTGAATCAAAATCATGCCAACATATGAAATGGCACATAAATACATATTAACATATTTTAATTCAACATATATGGAGCCACGTACAAAATCATCCAAACACTCAAATTCATTCAATGTTTGGAGATCTAGAATCAATTCATCACATGAATCAATTCACTAAAATCCAAATTTAAGCATGAAAATGGCTCTGATACCACTTGAAAGATAGAGATGATTGAGACCTAAATATAAAAACCAAAATAGGAAAAAATAAAACCAATCATCTCATCCCAAGGATCAAAATCATGCACTAAATGAGGATTAAAAGGCAGAATAATTTCCTTTGTGAATAGAAACAAAGGATTCCACTAAATCACTCCAAGGACTCTTCCAACAAATAATCTACAGGCTCCAATGGTTGGATTTGATTGCTTCTCTTCCAATGCTCCAAATTAGAAAATTTGCTATAGTAAATCACTCTCAAAAAGCAAGTGTGACTTAAAATCACTGAAAATCTCAACTTCTAGATCATCCAAACGATCCACCGAAATTAGCCACAAAATGTTTCACCAATGAATTTCTAAGTTCCCCAAGTGTTGAACCTCTAATGTGAAGTCCACACAACTAGGATAAGCTCTCTATCAACCTTAGTTTGCTAGAGAATAGAGAATGATAGTGATGATAGGAGATAGGCATTTTTGGAAGAGAGAGGGAGGAGAGAATTTTTGGTGTGATTATTCAACACATGAATTATACCACACTTTTGAAGAGAAAATGTAAGGAATGCCAACTAGCACCAAGTGATCAACCACATGTCCTATTTATACAGGGGATGGAAGCTCTTGGATGCTTCCATCACATCCTCCATGCATGTTGGCCAACTTGCCTACTTATGTGTGCATTTGCATTTAATTAACATTTGTATTTAATCTCATGAAATGAAATGCTAATTAACTTAATTCAAATGGACTCTTCCATTTGATTTCCCTCCAAACCTTAAATTCTCAATTTAATTAAGCTAACTCTTTACCTTAGTTAATTTAACTTAACTCTTTAAGTTAATCAGAGTTAACTTAATTTAATTAGTGCCATATGATCAAGTTAACTTAACTCCTTAAGTTAACTTGATCATATGGCACTAATTAAATTGACACCTTAATTTAATTGGCCTAATTTAACTCTTCAAATTATTTTGATTAATTTAACACTTAAATTAATTAAGTCAAATTGGCCAATTAAATAATCAATCATTTTCTCCCCAAAAATGCCTAGTAGAAAATTCCTCCCATCAAATAAGAGTTTTCTTTGGCTTTTGTGTGTGACCTATTAGGTTGATCCATTCAATGGATGTGGGTCTACAACTCATTGTGATATTTTGAATATTGAAATATTCACTTTAGTTTAAGCTCCTTTAAACTAATAACTCTTCCATTAATCTCAAAGACTAGTTCTAGGTGTTGTTTATGTTTTTCTAAAGTTTGGCTATACACCAATATGTCATCAAAAAAGACTAACACAAAATTTCTAAGATATTCCTTGAAAACTTAATTCATGAGACATCGAAAGGTGGCTAAGGCATTGGCAAAGCCCAAATGACACCACCTTGAACTCATAAAATCCTAAGCTTTTCAGGTGCCCGAGTTGCTTTCCAGCATATAAGTAAATGTCCACAATGGTGGATCATGTGATGCAACTAGTTTTGGGGATGTCAAGCAGTGATCCAAAAGTAGATTCATCAAAAAGGATGCTCTGACCATCTTCCGAAGTTCTAACTACTTGACTTGCCTGACCAAAGGAGAATAAGAGTAATAGAGAAGGAAGGAGTACAATCATCATCTTATGGAACGAGATTCGCTTTAGCGGAAATTTCATTTAGGAATGCCCTGCGATCAGCCTCAAGGCTAGGTTCAGGTATGGCTACTACCGCATGGCCATGATCAATAAGATGACTAGGCAATCCCATCTAAAGCAAAGTCTCCAACATAAACTTCCAGCTTACTCTATCATAGGCTTTAAGGCCTCTTGCTAACATGAAAGGTTTCTAACTAACTTCATATCTATTCGTAGATCGGGTAATCTAAAAAAGTCTATTTTCAAGTGAATTTCTACTTTTGAAATAGACGAGAGCCTTTGCCCCAAGCCAGGATAACTGACCAACCAATTTCCTGATGCACTTGAACTTATACTTGACTAGTAGAGCTGGGTAGGCTACTATTCTTGCTACGACGAAATCCTAAAAAAATCAAATTTGTTCCCGGTAGCAAGCATTGCCTGCAGCTGATCTAATACTAGTAATGACTAACTGCCCAAGCTAATCCAGAAAGGAAGAGGAAGGACGCATGAAAAGATAGACCATAAGAAAGAGATAATAGACATGCGAGAATGGAATGGTGCACTTCAAGCTTCATGTAATATTGTGCCATATGTACATTAGGAGTGAATGAAAAGAAGCTATTATGGGATCGGCTAAGAAGTTCTTTATCAATCACTTATACTTTCCTAGCTGGGTAGGGAAATCAATGGAAGCCATTTTTAAGCTTAATTAGAGAAAGACCGTATTCTCATGTCCTGAAAAGAGCATATTCTAGGCATCCGGTTCAATGGTTGCTGGAGTGTTCCATTGTATTCCCTGCTTGAGATCACCACTTTTATCCTAGCAATTCGATTATGAGATTTCGTAGCAGGAATAGTCTTTTTGGCCTAGCATATGAGATGACTGTATTACGTCTTACTTTTCGTTTTGCATGGTGTTCTTCGACTGATTGTTACTCTCGATGGTGAAGATGTTATTGACTGTGAACCAATATTAGGTTATTTACATAGAGGGATGGAGAAAATTGCTGAAAATTGAATAATTATACAATATTTGCCTTATGTAACGCGTTGGGATTATTTAGCTACTATGTTCATAGAAACAATAACCGTAAATGGACCCGAATAGCTAGGCAATATTCAAGTACCTAAAAGTGCTAGCTATATCAGAGCTATTATGTTGGAGTTGAGTTGTATCGCTTCCCATTTGTTATGGCTTGGCCCCATGGGCTTGTTGCTAGACATCAACCTGGAAATTGGGTACTCTTCAATTAATAGAGAATAATTGAAAGAGTTATTAGTTTAAATGAGTTTGAACTAATATGAATATTTCAATATTCAAAATATCACAATGAATTATGAGCCCATACCCAATGAATGGATGAACCTAATGGGCCACACACAAAAGCCTAAGGAAACTCTTATTGATAAGAGTGATTTTGTAAAGAGTAAGAAAATCAAGTGCTAAGCATTTTGGAGAGAAACGGTTGACTAATTTCAATTGGTCATTTTAGCTTGATTAATTTAAGCGTTAAATTAATCAAATTAATTTAATTGGTGATATACGACAATTAATTAGTTAAGTTAACTTAAGGAGTTAAGTTAAATCAATTAAATTAAGGAATTAATTTAATCAAATTAGGAATTTAAGTTTTGGAGGAAAAATCAAATGAAATAGTCCATTTGAATTATGTAAGTTGGCATTTCATTTTATGAGAAGAAATGTAAATGCATATGCATACACAAGTTGGCAAGTTGGCCTATATGCGTGGAGGGTGTGATGGAAGCATCCAAAAGCTTACACTCCCTCATATAAATTTGCCATGTGGCCGGCCACTTGTGCCAGTTGGCATTCCTCACAATTTTTATCCAAAAGCAAGATATAATTCATGTGTTGAATAATCGCACCAAAAAAATGCTCTCCTCCATTTCTCTTCCAAAATGACCGCCAATCCCATCATCACCAACATCCTCTCTTTTCTAAAAAACTAAGGTTGATTGAGAGCTCATCCTAGGTGTGTGGACTTGGCATTAGAGGTCCAACACTTAGGAAACTTAGAAGTTGATTGGTGAACCGTTTTGTGGCTAATTTCAGTTGATCATTTGGACAATCTAGAGGTTGAGTTTTTGACTGATTTTTGGTCAAAACCTAGTTGTTCTAAAGGTCAATTGGTCTGCCAATTTTGCCCCTTTTTAAATCTTTGGAATGGGAGCAATTAGATCAAACCGTTGGTGCTTGTAGATCATCTATTAGAAGAGTCCTTGGAGAGATCTAGAAAATCCGTTGGTGCTTGTAGATCATCTACTTGGGAAGGAGATTATTAGTTTTACTTTTCCAATTTTGATTTTAATAATTGGATCCCAATCCATCTTCCTATTTCAAAGACTGCCATGGCGACAAGCCAAGTGTTGTAGCTTTATGATTTCACAAAAACATTCATATTGGAGACTGATGCTTAGGGTTGGGGTTTTTTTAATGCAAGATAAGAACCCCATAGCCTATTTTAGTAAGGCTTTAGGATTAAAGTGTTGGAATAGTATCTTGCAGCTAATAAGATTGGCATGTAAACTATTTCACTGGTGATACAACCTTGATTGAATGATAATCTTTATAAATAGCCATCTTCATTTTTGCTTACATTTTTTCATTGGCATTTAGTTGAAGCCTTTAGATCACACAAGATTATAGAACTTAGTCGCACACTAGGTGGTGATCATGGAATAAGTCTTACATGGACGTGATCTTAAATATCCTAAGTCATAGAATCTTATGAGACAGGGCATCTAAAATTCGAATAGACTTGCACTAATAATACATTAATCCAAGAGTTGGATGTTGCTCCATTCTATGAGCTAACCATATGAGATATGGGTGCATATTAGTATAGGCTTGCTAGAGAATAAGGCACTGGAGACCTATTCGGATAATCTACTAGGTAGCCATAGTGGCAAGTTCTCCAACTTATGCTAGTACATGTAATTAGTCCTTTGACCTGAGTAACCTTATGTTTAGGTCTTTATACTTTGACTCATCCCTGGTCACCTAGCAGGCCGTTCGGGTTACGATTGGGAATGAACTACTTAGATATAGAGGCTTATAAGATCCAAGATGGGATCCTACTCCTCGTTATTGTGAAGGGCGAGTGCATCTCCTATATATTCTATGATGATTGATTCCAAGGAGTCCTTGGCCAAAGCCGTATGATAATTTGGAAAAAAGTAGTTTCCAAAGATGAGGTCATAAATCAGAGTCGAACATCGAGAATAGATACATAGTATCAAGGCAATAGGGACCTAACAAATATCTTGTCCTAGCCCTCTTTTATGGAGATAGGAGACGAAAGGCCTGTATTTGCATGGTCCGCGTAGGGCTAAAATGGTTTTCCAAAAGCATACATTTGGCCAATTATTGGGCTCCATGGGCTTGAGGTTGGACATCGACCATAGAGATTAGGTACTCTTCAATTAATAGAGATTAATTGAATTGAATTAATTAGTTTAAAGGAATTTAAACTAATGTGAGCCCATGTCCAATGAACAGTAGAACCTAGTGGGTCACATACAAAAGCCAATTGGAAATTCTATATAGTTAGGGGAATTTTCTAAGTGTTAGAAAAGTCCCAAGGTGACCGAAATTTGAGGGATTTGATTGACACAATTTTTAGTCAATTCGACTTGATCAATTTAATTGTCAAGTTGACCTAATTAATTTAAGGAGTTAAGTTAAGATCAACTAAATTAAGTGTTAATTTAATTTGGTGCCGTATTACTATCATTGGCCAAGTTAACTTAAAGAGTTAAGTTGACAAAAACTAGCTTAAAGAGTTAAGTTAGTTGACTTAAAGGTTAAGTGAAAGTTTAATTAAATTAAAGTGTTTAATTTAATAAAATTGAAGAAGTAATTTTGGAGGGAAAATTCAAATGAAATGTTTATTTGGTGCTGAATTAGAATTTAGTTGGTAGACATTTCATAAGATGAAATGTAGATTCCAAATTAAACTCAAATTCAACACAAATTAGCATGCAACTTGCAATATGCTTGCAAATAGGCATGCTTATGTGGTGCCCCTCCTTGAGGAAGGTGTGATACCACCTTGGCATCAACCATACCCCCTCTATATGCAGATATAGAAGGGGCGGTCACAAGAAAGAATAAGGCACATTTTGTGCATCTAAAAGTTAGATCTAAAATCTCCCTCCAAAATTGTGATTCTCTCATGAGTTGAGGTTTCACTTTTTTCTTCACCTCCCTCACCATTTTTGGCCTTCAAAAAAGCTCTTTTTCTTCTTAGTTTTTCTATCTGAATTAAGAAGAAAAGGATTGTCCATTGGTGGATGGACGTTGGCATTAGAGACAAGACGATTTTCAGATTGCTTGCTTTGGTGATCCCCTATTCCAGTAGTGAATTTCTGGACTCTTTTCAAGATCTTTCCAGAGGTTTATGGAGCATAATTTTTTACTGGACATTCTCCATTGAGTTGGAGATATTTTGGTCCATATTTGGCTTGAATTCAAGGTGATTTGCCTGATCAAAAGTTGATCACACCTTGCTGTGCCAGAAGCAGTCAGCTTTTGGGAAAGGACGCATTACTTCAAGTTTTGGTTGGGTTTTGCTTAAGAGGTAACAATCTAATCTTAATACATTATATTGGCATGATTTAGATCCTTTTTCTAGTGTAAACTAAGTTAGATTTCAGTTTTTAAATATTTTAAATTGGATCTTTAGTCTTACACCTCTTTGAAGTGGTATCAAAGCCTGATTTCATGCTATATTTTGGATTCTCTTTTGATTGATTCATGTGATGAATTAATCTAGATCTTCAAACACTTGATCCAAATCATGGGTTGGAGTGTTTGGATGATGATGCTTGTCACTCCCTTGATGATGAATAGAAATTATGCTAATATGTGCTTTAATTATTAATTCATATGTTATTGTAATTTGATTCATGATTAGCTAATTTTAAATTTTGATTAAGCATTGGACTATGTTATATGCTGATATAGCATGTTATTTTTGCCTTAAATTGTTTTGGTCATTTTTGGATCCAATTGGATTGGATTTAATTGGAGATTTTGGGAAGAATGTGATTCTCTCTTAAACTTGATTTTTGAAGCATGTTTGAACACTTAAAGTTTCATTTTTAAAAGGTGTTTTAGATCTAAAATTTCATCTATATTGTGTGATATTAAGTTTAGAAGGTGTTCTAAAGTTTTTGGTGCACAAAAGTTGAGCTGAAAATGAGATGACCGGACAACACCTTGAAACTGGCAAACTACCGCGCCACTGCCGAGCGCTGAAGGGGCAACGTGTGCAGCAAGTGTGTGCACAACGCCTGGCCATGCACCCAGCATGGGAAGTAGTGCCCTATTTTGGTGTTGGTGAGTTTTGACTCAATATTTTGCTCCTTTATGTGATCAAAAAAGTTTTGTTTCGCACATAATAGATGCACAAGTATTGTGCAAGTTCTCAAAATAATGTTTGACATTTTTTTGATGCTTTTAAAATCTTATTAAAGTTAGTCTCCAATTGTTGCAAAAATAGGATATGCTTGTTTTTGTTGGCCAATTAATTGTTTATATGATAAGCATTTAATTGTTGGAATTAAATTTAAATGCCAATCTTGATTTATTTATTGTTCTTTTAATTATTGAATGGATGATGAATGAATGGGGATGATCATGAGCCTTTATTATTGATTTTATTTGTTTCAAAGTTGTTGAAATGGGTTGTATTAAATTGGGGCTTGCATGCCTCTTTATTTATATCTTGTAAATGTTATGAGAGTAGAATCAATAGGAGTGAGGTTTTCTTTTGATGTAATTGTTAAAGGAGCGAAGAAGACCATTGGAGTCATGAAGACCTATGATGGTATGGGATACAATTTATGTAATTGTTAGATTTAATCAACGCACTTGAAATTAATTAAGTGATCCACATATGGCTCTAAAGTGAATCATTTGGTTAGGCTCATGGTCATCCCACCCTAGGAGCATGCTAGGTGCATGCTAGGTGCATTTACTTAATTATGCTTTCCATATCCTATTGATATATGTGATGCATGGATTAGGATATAGAAATCCTAAATAAGAAGATAAAATTAGTGAGATCTTGGCAAGCAAGTTAAAAATCCCTTTATTTAGAACGTCTAAGTGTTTTCGAAAATATTAAGTCAAAATGGATGTAAATTAGAAGGAGTTTTAATTAATCCATGCCTTCTACCAATAGTGTATGCCATGATGATGCTATCTATTTTGTGTGATTCCACTCTGTCATGGGGGTTACACTTAGGAGGAAAGTTGTGAGCATATTCTTAGCATACGACGTACCTTTGATTTGAGGCTTCCCACACATTGGCACTCGGTCACAGGGGATGTTGTGGAGCAGTCTTGAATTGAAGTTTAATTGGTAGGTTCAACTTAACACTTAATAATGTAGATGCCGCACGAGTCGTGGGTCTACATGGAAAGTGACGCAAAATATATCAAGAGTTGCATATGTTGTAATTAGCAAATGTTGCTTATGCTTGGATTGTTCGTGGATGGCACTTAGTCATAAGGGTCCACTTGCAAGTCTTTGGAGTCTGATTCTCACTAGGAAATATGATTTCCCAAAATTTTCCAGAGGGTGAAGGGTTTGATAAATTAGAGCGAGAGAAACATACTTGAAAGACCATAAACATGTTTTCAAAATATCAATATTCAATCACATGCTTATATTCTCTTTTTCGCCTTTGATGAGTTGCGAAATCTCAAGAATGGCTAAAATCTACTCAACGTTATTTTGGAAACCAATAAAACAATCGGACCTAACTTCCACGATTGACTTAACCTAAAAAATTATTCTAGATTCCAAGAAGCGGATATATGTCCTATATCATGGTGCTCTTAATCCCATTGAGATTGATGTGGATCTAGAGACACATGAAATGTTCACAAATTGGGTTAAGGATTGTCATATCGTATAGTCTTATATGGCATCTACAGACTTCAAAAGTCTCAAAGTCATGTGAATAGCACCTTGGTTAAAATTTGCAAGAGTAGTAAAGTAAACAAGGTATGAGAAATTCATGTTGCCAAAGGAGAATTTTCAAGCTAGGATGGATATGAAGTCATGTGCAATCGACTACTGTCTAAAGATGATTAGGCTTAAAGAAGCTTTTCAACTTAGGTACAGTGATGGACAATGATCTCCATGAGGATTTGATCCTCACATCCTCGCTGAGTTTTATTGATCAAAGTGTTGATCTAGAAGAAGAATGTACTGACAAAGGCAAACCTGCCACTTGTTTTCTCTTCCAAGTCTATGGGTCTTAGAGGCACTAAAAAGGGAGGTAAATGGAAGAAAAGTTCTTCCTACAAAGGAAAACAACCATTAAAAGTATCTAGAGGAATTAAGAAGATTATAGAGGATAAAGTAGATATAACTTGTTTCTACTTTAGCAAGATAGGCCATTGGAAATGGTATTACAAGAAATACCTTTGCAACCCTTGAGAAAGGTATGTACTTTATTGAAGTACACTTGACAACTAACTCCTCTTCATGGATATATCATATCGCATGTGGTTCTTATCTTTGTAAGTTGTTACAAAGAATAGAAAGAAGAATAAAACTTAGCGATGGGAATATGATCCACCGCCTTGGTTAAGGAGCAATAGTTGCGGCCAAAGCCGAAGGCGTATAATAAGTTAGACTTAGGGAACTCCATACTTGTATTGAACCATTATTATTATGTACCATATATTGTTGAGAACAACATCTCAATTCCCAGTATGGATGGCAAAGGATTTGATCATTCTATGTCAAATGGGAGATTGAAGGTATTAAAGAAATTGGTTCTTTAGTTGCTCATGGTGCACTTAGCAAAGGATCATACATTATTTGTAAGATATTCAAAGTGAAGCACAAGTCCTTTAAATTTGATCCACATGAATATGTACGGCCCACTAAAAGTTAGTACGCAAGGAGGCTATTCTTACTTCATTACCTTTACCAATGATCACACTTAATTCGGACATGTGTATCTTATGAAGTACAAGTCCGAAGCCTTTGAAAGGTTTAAAGAGTATATGTGTGAAATAGAAAAGCAAAAGGAACATAGTATTAACACTCTTCAATCGGATCGAAAAGGAGAATACTTAAGTACCCAGTTCTTAGATTATCTAAAAGAGAATGGGATTCTCTCTCAATGAACTCTACTTGACACACCCCAACTCAATAGAAAAGCAGAGAGGAAAAATCGTACCACGGTGGGCATGGTTGGACTTTGCTTTATTCTTACTTTATTACCTTTACCAATGATCACACTTGATTTGGACATATGTATCTTATGAATTACAAGTCCGAAGCCTTTAAAAGGTTTAAAGAGTATACGTGTGAAGTAGAAAAGCAACAGGGACATAGTATTAAAACTCTTCGATTGGTCAAAGAGAAGAATACTTAAGTACCCAGTTCTTAGATTATCTAAAAGAGAATGGGATTCTCTCTCAATGGACTCTACCTGACACACCCCAACTCAATAGAATAGCAGAGAGGAAAAATTGTACTGCATTAGGAAATGAAGTACTACTTCAAGTTTTGGTTGAATTTTGCTTAAGAGGTAACAATCTGAGTTTAAGCTATTATATTGGCATGATTTAGATCCTTGTGGCGGTGTAAACTAAGTTAGATTTTAATTTTTAAATGTTTTAAATTGGATCCTTAGTCTTACACCTCTTTCAATATAGTATCGAGGCTATTGGGGTGCCGACAAATATCTTACCCTAGGCCTCTTCCATAGAAATAGGAGACAAAAGGATCGTATTTGCATGATATGCGTAGACCTTGAATAGTTCACCAAAAGCATTCATTCAACCAATTGTTAGGCTCCATGGGCTTGAGGCTAGACATCGACTATGGAGATCGGGTATTCTTTAATTCAATTAATTCAAACACCTTCCTTTACAGCTTCTGAAGCCGCAATATATTCTGCCTCTATGGTAGAGTCAGTCGTGGTGTCTTATTTGGAACTCTTCCAACTCATCGTGCTACCGTTGAGGCAAAACATGAATCCAGAAGTAGATTTTAGGTCATCTACATTGGATTGGGAACAAAAATCCAAAAACCTTTTGAGTTTCAATCCTCCATAGCCATATACCAGAAATATGTCCTTAGTCCATCTCAAGTACCTAAGAATTGCTTTTACGGCTGTCCAGTAACTCTTACTGGGATCAAACTGAAAATAGCTCACAACACTCAGAGTGTGTGCCACATCTAGTCTTGTAGATTGAACTACATATATTTTGCTCTCTATAACATATGCATAAAATATGTGGGACATCCTTTGTCTCTCGTCTTTAGTCTTAGGAGCTATAGACTTGGAGAGACAAATGCCATATCCCATAGGAAGAAATTCCCTTTTGGATTTTTGCCTACTAAACCTCTTTAGTATTTTTTCAATATATGAGGTTTGGGAAACCCCAACATCATCATCGATCTATCTCTACAGATACGTATTACAAATACATAGAAATACATAGGATGTTTCTCCTAAATCCTTCATTGAGAATTATTTAGATAACCGCACTTTAATACACTCCCACTGGTCTTCATGATGTCATCGACATAAAGCACATTAAATTGTATACTACTCACACTAGCCTTCATGTACATACATGGTTTATACACATTTTTGACAAAGCCAAACAAATTGATAGTCTTGTCAAAACATATGTTCCAACTTTGAAATGCATGTTTGATTCCATAAATAGATCTATAGAGTTTGCAAACATTTTGCTCATTCCCCTCGAATGTAAAACCTTATGGTTGCTCTATATAAATTTCTTCTTCAATGTCTCCACTGAGGAAACTGATTGTCACATCTATTTTCCATATCTCATAGTCATAATATGTTCCGAATGGACTTAGGCATTGCCGTTGAAAAGATTTCCTCACAATTGGTACCGATTCTTTAACTGTAACCTTTTGCCACTAGTCACACCTTAATGGTCACTACCTCTCCATTCATTCCTAACTTTTGCTTATAGATCCACTCGCAACCAACGAGGACTATTCCCTTTTGGTGGATCTACTAAAGTCTATACTTTGCTAGAGTATGTGGAATCCATTTTGAATCTCATGGCATTAAGCCAATATCTCGAGTTTATGTCCAATATAGCTTTCTTATAGGTCTTCGGATCAATATCTGATTGGCCCATCTCATGAAGGAATTCAAACCTTTCATGTTGCTCCTTGATCCGACCTTCTTAGAGGTTGTATGTGAGGCTCTTGTTGCTCCTTTATCTCCACTGCTTGTGGGATTTGATGATCATCTTGAACTTCATCAAGTTCAACAATATCGAGATTTCTATCCAATAAAAAACCCTTTTCAAAAAAGGAAGCATTCCTCGAAACAAATAACTTTTGTTCTGAGGGATCATAGGAGTAATAACCCAAAAACTCTCTTGAGTATCCCACAACTTGCACAAGGTGGATCTACTATCCAACTTGTCTCCCATTGTCCATCTCATGTAAGCAAGAGACCCCTAGACCCATGGGTAGTGGTAAGAGGGTGCTTTGCCATACCACATCTCATGTGGCATCTTTGGCACAGACTTTGAAGATACTACATTTAGTAACTTTGCTGTTATTTCTAAAGCGCATCCCCAAAAGGATATAAGCACATCAAAAAAGCTCATCATGGAACGTAACATGTCCAATAAGGTACGATTTCTCCTTTCGATTACTCCACTGTATTTAGGTGTGCTAGATTGAGTCCATTTAGAGATAATCCCATTCTCCTTTAGATAATTCAAGAATTCAGTATTTAAAGTATTCTCACTCTCTATCCAATCGAAAAGCTTTAATACTAAATGCCAATTGCTTTTCAAGTTCACTCCTATACTCTTTCAGCTTTTCAAAGGCTTCGAACTTGTTCTTCATAAGATCAACATGTCCGAACTAACTATAATCATCGGTGGATGTGATGAAGTAAGAATAGCCTTATCTCACACTAACTCTTAGTGGGCCACAAACATTTGTATAGATTAAATCCAAATGACTTGTGGAGCTCTCTGATTGTCCTACAAAAGGAGCCTTGGACATTTTACCCTTCAAATAAGATTCACAAGTAGGAAGGTCCCCAATACCACTAACATTTATTGCTTTGAGAACTTCTAACTTATTCATCCTATTTTTAGAGATATGCCCAAGTTTTGCATGCCAAAGAATGGCATCTTCTTGGCTATCTAATTTTTTTTTTACTTGATTGAATGTGCATTAGTGAAGGTTGAGAATCAAGTATGTACAATCCGTTATTCAATTTATCTTAAGCAATCCAAGAATCATTCTTTAATAGCTTTAGAATCCCATTCCATAGAGAAAAATCAAATCCTTCATTATCAAAAATAGGAATTGAAATTATGTTCTTAACAAGATTAGGTACATAATAAATTGGGTCAAGTACAATGCAAGCATTCCCCAAGTCTAACTTGATTACACCTTAGACTTTATCGACAACTCTTACTCCATTTCCTAGGTGGAGGATTATATCCCCTTCATGAAAACTCCTTCTTCTTCCATCCCCTATAACGAATTAAGGAAGAATTAGTCATCAAATGCATTTCAATGAAGAACATACCTTTCTCAAAGGTTGCAAGGTAAGCTTTGCAATTCCTTTTTCAATGCCCCCTTTCACTACAGTGGAAACAACTCGCATCGATTTTAGCCTTTTTCTTGACCCTCCCTGGAACACTTCACATGTTGCTGCCCTTGGGAAGAAGAACTCTTCTTCCTCTTATCTCCCTTTCTTGGGCCCCTAAGGCCTTTCTACTCAGAGGAGAAAGCAAGCATAAGAGGTTTCTCCTTTTTCATAGACACATCAACGGTCATAAGCATGTTCATTAATTTGCTAATCGTCATCTCTTTCTTAGACATGTTAAAGTTCATAACGGATTGGTCGAACGATAGGGGTAATGACTGAAGGATCAAATCCATGTAGTGGTCACTATTCATGATCATGTCTAGTTGCCCAAGCTGCTCAATGAGTCTAATCATCTTGAGCCCATGATCTTGGACACTTGAACCCTCTACCATCCTTGACCTGAAGAGCTCCCTAAACAAAGTGAACTTCCATGCCTAGTTTGTACATTATACAACTCTTGTTGGTGTAAGTACACCTTTCTTGCATGTTTCATATGCTCATGAGTCTTTTGGAGCTCGTTGGCCATGGAAGTCAACATGAGGCATCTTACTTGCAGATCATCATCTACAAATTTAGTGAACTTTTCAAGGGCCCCATTGGTGGCGTCATCACCCAATGCGTTCATAGGATTTTGATCTAGGACATAAGTCCTCTTTTTGAAGGCAAGAATTATCTTAAGGTTTCTCAACTAATTGTGGAAGCTTGACCCGATTAGCTTATTGGTTTCCAAAATGCTTGTGAGTAGATTTTTATCTATTTTCTTTTGAAGATTTCAAAAATCTGCAAGAGACGAAAAAAGAGTATGAGCATGTAATTGAATATTGATAATGAAAACAAGTTCATGGTCTTTCAAACATATTTTTCTCCTACTATTTTATCAAATCCTTCAGCTCCTAGAAGAATTTGGGAAATCTCATTTCCCAGTGAGAATCAAGATCCTAAGGACTTGCAAGTGAACCCACAACTTGTGAGACATTCACAAACAATCCAAAGGTAAGCAACTTTTGCTAATTGCATCTCATACAACTTTTGATATCTTTTGCCTTACTTTCTTATAGACCCACGACCCGTGAGACATCTACATTACTAAGTGTTAAGTTGAACCTACTACTCATACTTCAATTCAAGATCAGCCCACGACATCCCATGACTTGTGTGCAAACGCATGAGCGTTATCAAACAAAAGTGCATCTCATGCTAAGTACATGGTCAAAGCTTTCGACTATAAGTTTGACCCATGACTCATGAGATATAACACAAATAATGGCAGCATCGTCATGCCACATATTATTGGTAGAAGGCATGGATTAATTAAAACCTTTTTAATTTGCATCCATTTTGACTTAATATTTGAAAGCACTTAGATATTATAAGTGGAGGGTTTTTGCTTGGAAAGATCTCATCATTCTATCTTATTATTTAGGTTTTCTATATCCTAAACATGCATCTTATACATCTATAGGATATGAAAAGTATAAATAAGTAAATGCGCCTAGCATGCTCCCAGGGTGGGATAACCATAAGCTTAACCAAGTAGTTCACTTAGAGCCATAGGTGCACTACTTAGTTGATTTTAGATGGGTTGATAAAATCTAGCTATTACATGAGTGTATCCCATACATTCATGGGTCTTCAAAAGTTTCCATGCCTCCATTAGTCTCCATTGCTCCATGTAACGTTTACATGAGAAAGAAATCCTCACTCCTAGTGATTCTACTCACATAATATCTACAAGATAGAAAATGAGAGGCATATAAGCCCTTATTTAATGCAATCCTTTTCAATAATTTGAAAAAAATAAAATCAATATTAAATGCTCATGATCATCCCCATTAATTCATTATCCATTCAAAACTTAAATGAATAATAAATAAATCAAGAATTGACATTTAATTCCATCAATTAAATGCTAATCATATTAATAAATAATTGGTCATGCAAAAACAAGCATAACATTTATGCATCCTATTTTTGCCTTAATTGGAAATTAACTTTAATGTGTTTAAAAACAATTAAAGGTGTCATACACAATTAAGAGAACTTGCACAACACTTGTGCACCCATTGTGTGTGTTTCAAAATAATTTTGGTCACTAAAGGAACCCAAAATAAGGCTTAAGACTCATTTAGGACCAAACTGGGCACTACTGGCAGAGGCTTGCACACTTTGGGCAGCAACTCTCGATCACTGCCCTGCCTGTGTACTGCCATGATCAACAACTCCCTTGTTTTGGGGTCAGAACCGAGTCAAGCCATTTTTTGCTCAACTTTTTTGCACCAAAAATTTTAGAACAACTTCTAAACATTAAAACGCACTTTATGGATGACATTTTAGATCTAAAACACCTTTCAATACTGAAATTTCAAGTGCCCAATCATGCTTCAAAAACAAGTTTGAGCAAGAATCATATTCTTCAAAAATCTCCAATCATTTCCAATCATATTAGATCCAAAAATGACCAAAACAATATAAGGCCATTAGCAATATGCTACATCAACATATAACATCCACCAATGCCAAAATCAAAATTTAAAATTAGAATAAATGATTTAAAACATACTCATCACATGATTTAATAATTAAAACACATAATAGCATGCTATTAATCCATCAACCAAGGAGCCACATAAAAGATCATCCAAACACTCCAACCTATCATATGGATCAAGTATATGGTGATTTATATTTAGTTCATCACATAAACCAATCATTCAAGCAAAATCCAAATCCATGCTTGAATAAGGTGTTGATACTACTTGAAGTTATATGTGGCGCTACGATCCATTAAAATTAAAAAAAAACTAAATAAAACTAGCCTACACACATCCACAAGGATCTAGACATGCATAGCATTCAGATTTAGATAGGAAAATACCTTGATGAAAATGAAAATCAAGGAACAAGGAAGAACACCCTTCAACTCTTGAAGTTGACCTCTTCACTGGCATTGCAAAAACATAACTAGATTTCCCCAAGCTAAACTCCTTATTTTGAGCCTAAACTTTTATTGTATTCCCTCAACACCTTGAAGATCCTACAGCCAAAATTTTAGCTCAATCAGAACAAAAAAGTCCCCCCCCCGAACTCATTGCAAGCGACTGTCAGAAACTGCTTTTCTAAGAGCAATAGCAACCCAAACATTTTGCCTCTAACAAGATAGATCACACACCAAATGGAAAAACCCTTTCCCTAAAAAAATAACTAGAGATAATTGCAGAGAAATAGAGGAAAGGAGACCAAGTATGGAAGGAGAGGATGAGGGAGGTTGGAAAGGTTTGTGGAGAATCTAACTTTTAGATGTATCCACTAACAATTTATTGGGAGAAAATGTTCCACCACTCACTAAACACTCTAGTGGTGGCTCTTATATCTATATATAGAAGGTAGATGGTGTGTGGTCACACACCATCCTCAATGAGAAGCCACCACCAATCCATGCCAAGTGGCATGTGGTCTACAGTGGTGTGTGAATTTGAATGTCATTTGAAATTTATATTTCATCTTATGAGATGTCATCGAAATGCATTCTAATTCTATATTAAATGAACTCTTCATTTAATAATTCTTTTCGACATTAACTCTCCAATTTAATTAAATTAAACACTTTAATTTAATTAATAATGCTTTGACTTAACTCTTAAGTCAAAGTACTTAACTCTTTAAACTAGCCAAATTTAATTGAACCCTTAAATTAATTGAACCAATTCATAGTCATGTGGCATTAATTAATTAACTCTTAATTAATTGATCTTAATTTAAGTCTTAAATTAATTTGACCAATTTAACTCTTAAATTGATCAAACCAAAATGACTTCAATTTTCTTCCACTTCAATTCAATCATGAATTTTCTAACTCTTAGAAGATTCTTCTTCATTTAATAGGTCATGAATTTGGCTTTTGTATGTGACCCATTAGGTTTTACCATGGGCTCACAACTATTTGTGACTTATTAGAATATCAAATATTCACATTAGTTTAAACTCCTTTAAACTAAGCGGCTCAATTCAATTAATTTCATTAATTGAAGAGTGTCCAATCTCCATAGTCGATGTCCAACCTCAAGCCTATGGAGCCCAACTAATTGGCCGAAATGAATGCTCTTAGAGAACTATTCTAGTATTACTCGCACCATGCAAATGCGGTCCTTTCGTCTCCTATCTCCATAAAAAAGGCCGAGAGCAAGATATTAGTCGACTCCCTAATAGCCTTGATGCTATGCTTCTATTCTCAATGTTCGATTCCCTTAGTGACCTCATCTTTGGAAACACCTTTCCAAATTGTTACATTACCTTTTGCAAGGATTTCTCGAAATCGATCATTATAGAACACATGGGAGATGTACTCGTCCTTTACAAAAGCAAGCAGTTGAATTCCATCTTGGATCTCACAAACCCTCACAAACCCCCATGTCTAGTAGCTCATGCCCAATCACTACCTGAAGAGCCCACTAAGTGACCAGGGAGGAGTGAAAGCATGAGGACCAAACACAGGGTTTTACCATGGATCCTCAGGTCAAGGACTAATTACATGAACTAGCATAAGGTAGAGACCTTGCCACTATCGACTTGCCACTCTGGCTATCTAGTGGGTTCTCTTGTTGGTCTTCGGTACCTTGTTCTTTAATAAAAACCCACTAACATTCATCCATATCTCATATGTGATTGTTCATGGAACGTAATAATATCTAACTTTTGGATTTATGCATCATTAGTGCAAGTTTATCCAAATCTTAAATGCCCTATCTCTTAAGACTTATTCCATGATCACCATCCAATGTGTATTCAAGTTCGTTGTCTTATGTGATTTAAGGGCTTTATCTAAATGCTAGTGAAGTAAGTAAATAGCATAAGATGAAGATGGCCATATAATGAATATAATTCAATCAAGATTGTCTTACAAGAAAATAGTTTACAAGGTCAACCTAATTGGGCACTATTCCAACAATAAATCCCTTGCACAATCAGCCAAAGTCTCAGCAACTCCATAAAACATTATGCGCAACTAGTAGTCCAGTGAAATTGTGGTCTAGATCAAGATACTTGCGATTAACCAATCAAACATATCTGGGGATATTATTGTTTCTATTAAAAGGAAAGGAACAATTAGCCGTGAAAAAGATATTAATTCTATGACAGATATATGAATATATACAATTAACTGTTAAATATTAACATATCATGAACATTGCTAACTGTTAGTTCACTTTCTAATAATCATCCCATCACTTAGTAAGAACCCCCATCCTTTTTTATATTAAGAAAAAAGATCAATGGCATCATACAATACATCCAAATTTAAAAATTACTTGCAAAATATTCAGTGTTTTTATGTTGTACTCATCTCTGTAATTGAGTAATGCCAAACTTGTTCAGGAAACTCTTGACGTCAAAATAAGAGAATGGATCTATGCTAATATTTGGAACACTAGCATGGAGCAGCATGGCAACAAGTTAACTTAAGTACGCTAGTCCAAATAGACAACCAACTCAGCCATAAATTAATATATACCCTACACATATACACAATCAAAGTGGTTTCTTTTTTCTTTCCATTTTACAATTAATATTACTCATTCTTAATTGATTACTCAGCTACCATTGTCCACTAGTCCACTCAAATGAAAGAAATTCAAATATTAACAATTTACTTTCCTCGTATTGTGGCATCCTATGCATTGTTGATTGTAACCTTATGGAGACAATCATTTTTTTTTTTATTCATATGATACGCTAATTGCAAAAGTTAGAGGGGCAAAGCTTTAAATTTTATATAGTTTTAGTATAGATTTTAAGATTATAAAACTATAGAACGGCTCATCTCTAATCACAAGCAAAGCACCACTAAAGCAAGCTAAAAGTCACCAAAATGAGGCAATAGAAAGAATAAGCAAGTTTCAGTTCTACCAAAACCCAAAAATGCAGCTACTACTAAAATTAGTCGTGTAGTTAATTAATGTCACAAGATCCACAAACTGCAAAGAGTATCTCTCTTATGTGCTTTTGGCTGCTACTCTCTCTCTAAATTTCTAACCTTAAATATATATTCACATTCAGTAGAAACAGACATAGGAAAAATGTAAAAAAAATTATGAGATAAATAAAATAATCACTTCTCCATATACAAACAAATACTTTCTATCAAGGACAAAAAAAAAAAGATAAAAGTTTCAACAGAATAGATATTTAAAGGATGAACTAAAGTTGTTGCAAATCACATGAAAATCTTCAAAGCAAACAAGTACTTTGAGGACCGTTAGTGGTAGACAGAGTGCAATGTTTGGTGGTTGACTATCATTAGTCGACGTAGTGTAATCGATGGTCAATGGGAAAGACGTGCTTACCTCCGTCTGTGAGCAAGAACTGCAATTGATGGCCGATGATGAAGAAGAGTTGAAAATCGATAGTCGGTCATGAAAACAAGCTGAAACTTTCGTATTGAACAAGAGCTATGGTGGAGAAGGTGTTGAATTTCAAGTTGAAGAAAAGCAAATGTTAGGAAAATTTTGGGGGCAAGCCAGAGAGGTCTGGGCTGTTGGGGAACAAAATTTGTCTAGCCAACTTTTTGGTCAACAAGTTTTTTAGTTTTAAAATCATTTTTTTATTGAAACTATTAAAGTAGTAATTCCATCTCTATGTCATCTCTGAATTGCATAACTTAGAGATGGATTAATCCATCTTAAATCTTTACATGACTTTTCTTTTCTTTTTTTTAACATTTTTTTCCATTTGTATATCAAACTACAAATCCATCTTCATTATTCTCCAATAGATTTATTTTATTTAACTTAGAAGGATATTAAATCCATCTCTTTTTGTAATAACTTTGCAAATTTCAAACGAAGTTTATTTTCTTCTCTGAATCTGTCTCTGTTGTTGAAAATTAGAGACGAAAAACAATCTGTCTCTAAAACCATGTTTTCTTGTAGTGGTAGCCATAGGTTTGCATTATAAGTATAGCATTTGGTGAAAAGATATAATACTGAAAATAACTTAAATATGTCAACGACATACCTCAAGCATCGACAATCTAGCTCAATTAACATACTGCGTGAACAAAGATTAAAACCTGTGCAATTTACTTAGGTGAATTTAATTTGGACGAAATTAAGTGCCTTTTGAATTTGTGCTAAGTGAAATTTCTCTCAGGAATAAGTCTTCTTATCTAGGGAAAAAGAAAACAGCATGCATATATTTGCCATTATTCATTTCTCGGTCTCAAATTGTCAAAATGCAAGGAATTGATATGAAGCACTCTTTGAAGTCTAAGGTAGTGTACTGAGAGTCTGAGACACAAGTATGTTCTATGTGTCACTTTTCAACTTCTAACACTTTTTTATCACTACATTTGTTTGCCATTTATTTTAAGAATTAGTATCTTTTTTATTTGCACATGCATATGAAGTACTTTTTTTTATTTGCACATGTATATACATACTAAGAATTCGTTAAGGTTCGAATTTGAATGTCATACATACAAGTGTGAGGCGATATCATAGGACCAATTGACCACTCAATAATATAAGAACTAATATTTATAATAATAAATATGTACCTTATAAAATGAAAGGGAGGTGATAAAAAGATAAAGGGTTAGTTGGCTAAAGAAAGCATTTTGTCTTTGACAGATTTTCTCAAAGATAAGTGAACAAAAATGACATCTTGAAAATCATTTTCCAAAAAATATTACATTGCCCTTAGGGTTTTGATAGTTAAGAGTTTGCATTCCATACATTTTCATAGATATGTCTATTTATAGCATTAAATTTGCACTAATTATCAAGCAATACAATGAACATGACTAACATACATTCTTATGTGCATAATATTCTAAAGTGACACATTGATACAAATTTTCAATCTGAGGGGAAGAAAATATTCATATATTCCCACAATATAGTAAGTCGATGTAAACTCTTACTTATAAAAGTAAATGATTTGGTGAGGTTTCTTATTTAAATACATGCAAATTTATATATGAAGCGTGCTATTTCGCTTCTTCAATATGCAACAAGTACTGTAAAGTTGTTGCTTTTCATTGTCAAGCTCAAATTAGACCCTTGATAACCATAAAAAAAATAAAGAAAAGTTGAAAGAATATGCATAATTGAACTTTGTTTTCGCTAGGAAATGTTGGCATTCTATTGAGTATGACCTTTGTTTTTTTCCCAAGAATTGGTGAAATTTTGTCAATTTGTGTGGATTGAATTGGTTCAATTCTATGGTTAGAAGTTAGGTCCAACACTTTGAGCCTTCACATGTGTAATATCATTCCCTATTTTTGCATATACATCCCAATTTTGTTTCATTTTCATCCATTATTGCCAGGGTCGGGATGGCCTCATTGTTAAGAAAATAAGCCTAAAATTGAAATTGTTTTGAGATAAGAAGTGTTTTCCCCCCTTGAATTTATAGAGTAAGTTAATACTAATATTAAGTATAAATAATGCATAAAATGAAGAGAGTACACAAAAGAGATAAGTGTCAACTAGACAGTATATAATACATATTTTTTTAGGTATAATTACAAAAAAAAGAAAAGAAAAGAAAAGCTACCCTTGAGGTTTGGTATATTAACAAAAGCATTTCCTATAGTTTTCGAAATTGCAATCACTTATATTGAGGTTTGTTGCCATCCAACAACTAGGTCCTGTTGTTAGCCAAAATAACGGATTTTATTGACATTGTAGTTGAATTTTTATAAAACTCCAGTTTGACCCTTTAATTGACTACTCTAGGCCATTGGCTTTTTTCTAGGACCAAAATGCCCCTGCACTATTTTGATATGTTCCATGCATGTGTTAGTGTAATTGTAACATAAGAAGCAGAATAAAGGAATTAAAGTGACAAACTAAAATAATGTTTAATGTTGCAGTTGAAAATCTAAGTTAGTAGTTAATTAATGTAATTAGCAAAACTAATTAACTAATTAATTAGTTGAAATAATAATCATAATTTTTAAAAATTCAATTAATTAAAAATATTATTTATTTTTATGCTCTATAATTTTTGAGTTTAAAAGATAACATTAAACCCCTTCAGAAAATTTAAACATTTCATATAGTCCCTTATACATTTAGTTATCTGACATATAAAACCTTCAATATGCTAAAAACTTTCAAACACATCCCCTAAATAGCAAAATAAATATTCCAAAAGCACAAGGCAATGCACCAAAATTAAACTAAAGTTACACCAAATCCATGTGTTACACCAAAATGCATAATGTAATGCACCAAAATTACACCAAACAAGTACAATATTTAGATTTTCAAACTACATAACATATGTTAGAAGCAACCAAACTAATTGCTTTTGATTTGCATACAAAATAGTGGTTTGATTCTTCATATGATCTTGACAAAAATATTAGGTAGTTTAAATCTCATAACCAAGAACAATATTTAGTTTTCAACAACCCCTCCATAAACAACAACACTAGTAATCCCAACATTTGTAGCAACCTATAATAGCCTCCAGTTTCATCAAAACCTCCAACTCTACTTGCACTACCTACAATTAACTCCACGAGTCTATTAATTGTTGCATATCCATTATCAAAAGCCAAGTCATAAGCAAACAAAACCACATCTCTTTCTTCAAAAGTAGCAAAAGCTCCACCTTCAACATTTTCAATAGCTAAAACTTGTGAACATAGAATTGTAGATGTTGAGCCACCTCATGTCTTTCTATTCTTCCTTACATTAGATGTTCCAACCAGCAAGATATCCTCCTAAAATATAAAATGCATAACAAATTAAATAGTTTGTAATTGCAAAAATTCTAACCAGTGAATTACGAAAAAGGAAATTGTAATTTAAATAACTTGCTCTCCAATTCTTTTCCTTCTTCCTCTAATTTTCTGTATAGATCTTCTCCTTTTCTCATGTGCGTTTTGACATATCCTTTTATTAAGGTCAATTACATGAAACTTGCTACATTTCAAAGTATTAGACCTCTTACTCTCAGTCACATTCGATGACTTTGAAATCTCTTTTCTTCTATTTTTTCTTGGTCTACTAGGCAATTTTTCAATGGAGGGAGAATACTTTGTTACACAAACCACATGTTCAAGTAGAAACAAACTTTCAAATATTACAATTAGCCCTATGTGAACTAAAAACCATTATAAAAAGAACCTTAAAATATTTTCATATATTATTACACAAAACTCAGGTTCCACTAACAACAAGCTTTAAAATACTACAATTAAACCCCTATGAACCATAAATCATAACAAAAAGAACCCCAAATATCTTAAAAACAAATAATGTAAAACTAGGATTTTATAATCCAAAATTTGTTGATTTTAAAAAATATAGCAAACTCAAATAAAATAACTACCCGCATTTATCAAATCATCATATAAAAATCATATTTCAAGCAAAACCCTAACATAATGCATTCTTACAAAATGCTAGGCATATAAATAACAACAATAATGCAAAAAAGAAATGATTTTTATGCATTATATGATGATTCTAAATAATATAAATCAAAAAACTGAATAATGAGATGGGATAATACCTTTACTACCCATTTCACTCAAACCCTAAGAAAATGCTACCGAAAACCCCAAAATTCCACTACCGGCCATCCTCACAGTGCCAGCAAACAAGGTTTCTAGTGGGCAATCAATGTCATTCAACTTTTAATGCAATAGGTTGGAGTGTAGCTATCAAAAGCGAGAGAACCAGACAGGTTTGGTGTTTTTGGTGCGTGAACAGCTGAGATTTCTTTCCTTTGTTTCTTTTTATTTATTTAGAGGGTATTTCTGTCTTTTTAATTTGTAGATATTTTGAGTGTTTTTTTAAACTAAAGGGTATAATAGTTTTTTAATAATTTTCATCATGATTTTTAGACAGCAGTTTTTTCAAGGATCTTTTTGTAAATTCAAAAATTATAGGGGAGATTTCTGTTATTACCCTAAACCTCATGAATAGTTTTTGTAAATATCTCTATTTTTTAAGGTATTAGCTAGTTTGAGTTGCTGCTGAAATGATGATATGTAATGAGAAGTTCTAAAAATGATGAAAATATTAAAATCACAAACAGCGAAAAAAGGCATAAAAAATAGAATGATGCACAAAAATGAGGTCCAAAGTGATAAACATGACCAAATTAGCAAATAAATCATCCACTCAAGTCAACGAAAGTCCCGTTTTTGGGTATCTTTTTTTATGCCTTTTTTAAAACTTGAGTGGGCGATTTATTAGACACCAAAAATGACAAAATTAAGAATTAAAGGCGACTTAAATAATATTATAGTGGCAATTTAAATTTAATGATATTTTTTAAAAGTGCCACTTATAACGATGTAGTTCAAGATATAATTGTCACTAAATTACCTTTATTTCGACAATAATAAAATGCAACAAAAATTGCATCAAATGGCAAATTAAAATATTACAGAAAATGCATTAAATAACATATTAAAGTGCCAATAAAAATTATTTTAAATAACATGTTGATATGCCACTAAAAATTGCATATAGTGGTGGGTTAAAATGCCACAAAAATTCCTTTAAATGATAAGGTAAGACGCCATAAAAAATACAATAAATGGCATGCTAACGTGCCACAAAAAAAGTAGATCGTGATGTTAAAATGCCACAAAAGATTCCTTTAGATGATATACTAACATGCCATAAACGTTAATTAAAATGACATGAGAAATTAAATGGCAAAAAAGATTCTTTTGAATTATATCTTAATTTGCCCCCAGTGCCCTATATATTAGACACCAATATGCTCTATATAAAACTTGAACCTGCAATATTTTACTTGGAAAGATATGAGTTTACCATCAAGCTACCCACCAAATATTTATTACAATAGATATTCAAAAATATTATTATATTTTTATACTTTAAAAGCATATTTATCAATTATTTAGATATATGCTCAAAATTATTTGTTAAATAATACATTTGAAAAAGTTTGAGACATTAAATTTAGAGATAGAAAATATTCACAAAAAATAATGTATAGATGAGGAGAAAAAATGGGTAAAAACTTAAATTTTTTGTACTTCTTGAAAAATATGATTAATTTTGTTGAATTGCAAGTATGCAAAACTATTACCTAATATTTGCTAAATGTGCTTTAATATCCCCTCATTCCATTTTCCAGCATATATTTTAAAGTTATTGCACTTTGCCCCCTGATGTTTTAAAAAATTTATTTAGCCACAAAAAGCACTTTAAAATGTTATCCTTAGCATTAAATTCTTATTTTGCTAGAATAAAGAAAAATATTTTGCCAAAAATTGTCACAATATATTACTTAATTATCAATATATCACATGTTCAGTCAATTTGATTAATTTAAAATGTATAAACCAATTTAATGGTTAAACTTTTTTTAAGTTGATGTATGTAAGATAATTAAAAATTAATTTTAGGGTTCTATTACCAGATGATCATTATGGAGTACTTACAAATTTGTGCTTACTTGTTTAATTAAGAATGTAAGTGGTTTAGGGTTTTAATTTGAATAAGAATGAAATATGTGATGCTAGTCGGACGAATATTGATAGCAAATAATGTATATCTTAATACCAACATTATCTATCTCATTTATTACTCTATTTAAATTAAAAATATTTAAATATCATTTGCTAATAAATATGCATAATATTATATTGATATAAAAATCAATATTATATGATAGCTCAAACTAATTTAACTTTCCCTATATTGACAAGTGATTAGTGTGTGATTGATGCCAAAAAATAATCTGCAAGAGCACCAATCAACAAAAACCAGAACAATTTTTTATCTTCTGAAGTCTGTGTCAATCTCAATGTGTCTTATAACTTTTTACCAAGGCTTTTATGTGAAAAAACATCCTACTACTTGGGTTCATAACTACCCACTAAAATACTAACTATCTTGTTACAATTGAATCAATAAGATAGAGCCACGTGTAGTCCATGTTCCTTCTTTTTTGGTCGTGCTTGGCACTATGGGGGGCCAAAGCAATCTGGGTATAGCTCGGGCCTTCCCTTGACTTCAGCTCGGCTCGACCCTTAGCTTTAGCTAGGTTCTACCCTTGACTTTAGCTCGGTTCTTTCCTTGAGTTCAACTATAATATTTGATGGCTTAATGTATATCTTTAGCTTAGGCTATTATAGCCGTATCACATCTCCCCCCGCAATCTAGTTCAAAAAGATTTTGAACTATGACCAAGTCTGAGCTAAAGATAGATTAGGCTTATCAGTTGCCAAAAACATGTGTCATATAATTGCTGAGATGTCTGTTCTAGGGCCAAGATGCAACATCTCTCTTTTTTTTTTATTTTTCTAACTTTGCGTTGTGGCCAAGGTGTTGCGCCTGTGGCCGAGCGTGCACCACTGGCTAGGACAATGTGCCAATGGCCGAGGTGCAGACGGGTGGCCGAGACATAGCACACGTGGTCGAGGCGGGAGCGGGTGGCGGAGATGGGGCGCTCGTGGTCGAGGCTCGCACAAGTGGACGAGATGTTGCGACTGAGACTGAGGTACGTGTGGGTGGCCGAGATGTCATGCATGTGTTTGAGGCACGTGTGGGTGGCTGAGATGGGGCATTTGTGGCCATACCGTGAGCTACCGGAGCTTCTCCATTTTTTTTTCATACCTCCTTCCTAGCGATGAGTCCAAGTTCTTTCTTATCTTCCCTTCTCCTTTGTGTTTTTGCTTGGTGTCTTTGAGTATATTATGCAAATTTTTGAACTGCTAATATGTCCTCTGAACTAGCTGGGGGTAGTAACTCAGATGATTCAGTTCTTAGTATTCCCGTAAAAGTAAAAAGAGATATCGAGAAAGACATGGCAGATGTGGGATTACTTTATTATGAAATCTATTATTCTAAGATGACCAGGCATAAGAGTAGTAGGTTAAGAAATATCATAGGCATTCCTAACAAATATTCTATAGTTGTACCTAAGTCCTCAGATAAGCCACACCATCCTCTAGTAGGGTTTTTATGCCTCTACGTAGAGCAGATGCGGGGTGGGCTACACTTCTCGCTGCCCAAGCTGTTTAAATTGATATCAAGAGGATTAGGTATCCCCCTAAACTAATTTACACCTAATTCTTTTAGGTTGATAATCGGGTTTATCATTCAGCATAAGCACTTGCAAATAAAGCCCACAACCACCCTATTTCATTCCCTTTTCTATCCCAAAACCCTGGGTCTGGGTTTGTTTTACTTATCATCTCAGGAGGACGTTCGCTTTTTATCCAAGTACCCTACCTTAGTAAAGCATTGGAAAGATACTATTCATTTATAGCCTCACGTAAGCCTTGGGGTTTTCCTACTAAGTAGATAGAACAAATGCCGCTCGGCAGCTCATGCCATAGGAAATGGTTTCCAATAGGGCGGTGGTAGCTCTTAGATAGGCTTAATAGTTTTCAGTTACAACTGTCTTATTTGGAGAAACCAGGTTTCCTCTGCTACTTCATTTTGAGTCCTAAAGCGAAAGAGCTTCCGGAAGCATTTGGTGTTTACTTAACCTTGATGAATTTGACAAGCTTACTAAATTATGCTTCACCTTTTTTTAATTTTTTTTTTTTTTTGCAGAGAATGTGTCTACCAAGGCGTTCCTTTTGGCTGAGGCTACGGGTCAGTCCAAGAGATAAAAAAATGACGGTCCCCCAAAGCGCTCTAAGGGTGCCAGCTCTTCTCAAAGATCCCCAACTGAGACCTCTGCTAGGAAACGGCCAGCTCTGCCTTTTGATGTCTCTGCTCCTAAGAGAGCCACTCCACCGCATGCTATAGAACCCTCGGCTGAAGAAAATATCCATGAAGAGCCGAGCTCCTTTACTCTACAGAGGAGTAGCATGAGCACGTACCTAATGGTAGGCAGCTTGATTTTGACTGACAATACTCACTCATTGGGCCGAGACTTCTTTAGGGGAATTTCCACCAGCTCGGATAGGTAATTGGTACATGTCATGCCCTTTGACAGCTTTTGAAATCAATTCGTCTCTTTCCTTTATAAGGTAATATGATGACATATTTATCCCTTCTTTAGCATAGCTCTAACATCGATCGCTCTTTCCCTTGTTTGTAGACTAGCATCTTGGCAGGAAGTGTCTTAGCTTGGTGGGAGGGAGGGAGGGAGAGCACCATCAGCTAGAGGTTGATAGGCAGAAGATGGCGGCTGAGCTGAGCCAGCTTCAGAGGAAGATGAGCAAATTGGATGACTTGAAGGAACAACTCTCATCTCTTCATGCTAAACATGACGAGCTGGCCACCAGCTTGACCAAATTCGAAATCAAAGTGACCTAGCTGTCGTCTCAACAGGAAGAGGCATTAGAACTGGCTAGAGAGAAAGGGCACCGCAAGGAGCGAGATAGCTTCTTTGAAGTATTTCATGATACTGAAGAGGGGAAAGCTTTTATTGAAGCATGTTAGGAGTCACATTTGATTGAATTTCTGAAGAGCAATGAGTTCAAGCAGATGTCAGTGAAGAAGGCCTTAAAGTACTACTACCATGGTATCAATACTTGCGCAAATCAATTAGAGGCCAAAGGTATTTTGAGGTTGGGACAGTTGGATCAGAACGTGGATTGTATCTATAGGTTGCATAACCTTCCCTCAGATTCAGAAGACGAAGGAGAGGCCAATATTGAAGATAAGAATGGCACGACAGAGCTACCCTCTCCCATCAAGATACCAACCTCTGATGAGACTCCTACTGTGGCTGAGCTTAGCGATCAGCGAGGTTCTCCCAACACCGCGGCTCCAACTGAGCTAAATGTCCTTAGCATCTCTGTAGATCTCCTTACCCTTCCATCTTGAATACTATCAACATGATTAAAAACTCTAAAAGCTACTAGGCCCTATTTTACTTATTTTGCATGTACTAAAGTAGGAATGCTATTTGGGAGATGACTTGTATCTCTCTAAGTGGAAATAGAATGAATTGGAATTTTTGTTGTCTAAAAGCATGTCCGAGTTGTTTTCTTTCTGTTGGGAGTTGACTTTTTTTTTTTGGCAGCATCGTGGATGAGTCATGCGCGAGTGGCCGGGGTGAGTGCTCGAGGCCTAGGTATACACTGGTTGCCAAGATATTGCACTCGAGGCTGAGGTGCGTACCGGTGGTCGAGATGCCATCCCCTTGGCTGAGGCATGCACAGGTTGCCAGGACATAGTGCTCGAGGCAAAGGTGCACGCGGACAACCAAGCTACTATCGTCATGCGTCTTTTCTCGCCTGCACTTCCATTACTTGGGAGATTCATCTTTTAAGCCCATCCGAGCTGACTTGGCATTTGCTGCTTTGGTTTGGACATTCGTTCTTTGCATATTAGGTCAGCCGAGTTGATTTTCAATTTAGCATTCGCCTCTTGGACATTCGTCCATTCCAAATTAGATTAGCCAAGCTGATTTTCTATTGGGCATTCGCCTCTTGGGACAGTCATCCTTTGTATATTAGATCAGTTGAGTTGATTTTTAGTTAGGCATTCAGCCCTTAGGACGTTCGTCCTTTACTTAGCTCGTTCGAGCTGATTTGGCATTCGCCACTTCTATTTGGACATTCATCCTTAGCTCGTTCGAGCTATTTTGGCATTCGCCACTTCTGTTTGGACATTCATCCTTTGCTTAGCTCATTCAAGCTGTTTTAGCATTCGTTACTTCAATTTGGACATTTATCCTCAGCTTAGCTCGTTCGAGCTATTTTGGCATTTGCCACTTTTGTTTGGACATTCGTCCTTAGCTTAGCTCCTTCGACCTATTTTGGAATTTGCTACTTCTGTTTGGCATTCACCACTTCTATTTGGACATTCGTCCTTTGCTTTGCTCATCCAAACTGATGCTTAGTATTAGGAAAAGAACAAATAACTGAACTTCAAAACAACTTACAAGAAATTAATGCTACTTGGAACTAAGCTTCAAAGAAAAACAAATGCCAAAGTAAGAACTAACTAGGTAGGTTCTAACAAAAATAAATTACATGTAAAAACGCTGAAGGTTCTGCACGTTCCATGGACGGGCTACTTTCCTACCTTCCACTATCTCCAGCTCATACGTTTCTCCTCTTAGCATCCTGATCACCTTATAGAGGCCCTCCCAATTTGGCTCCAACTTTCCTACATTCCCCAATGCGTCTGCCCTTCTCAACACCCAATCTCCCACCTGAAAGCTGCAAAGCTTAATCCTTTAGTTGAATGTGGTTTTCATCCTTTACTTGTATTTAGCTAACCTGAGACAAGCGCTCTCCCTTTTTTCCTTAATCATGTCCAAAGAAGCTCTGAGCAACTCCTCATTCTCTCCAGGATCATATGACAATACCCTATGAGACTTTATCCCCACCTCAGCTGGGATTAGCTCGTCCACTTTATAAACCATACTGAATGGTGTTTCACTAGTAGAGACTTTAGGTGTGGTCCTGTGCACCCACAGCACACTAGGAAGCTCATCTACCCATCCTCCCCGCCCCTGATTCAACCTCCTCTTCAAACTTTTCAGTAAATCTCGATTAATGACCTCTGTTGGCCAATTAGTTTGTGGATAGGCTATGACACAGAAGCGTTGGGTTATATTCATCTCCTTATACCAAGCTTGCACCTTAGCTCATTGAAATTATCTCCCATTGTTCAAGACCAACTCCCTAGGGATGCCATACCGACATACTATACTCTTCAATAGAAACTTGAGTACCTCATTCTCGCTTATTTTAGCTGGTGGCTCTGTCTCCACCCACTTACTAATGTAATCTACCGCCACCAGCAGAAACTTCCTCCACCCAACTACCATGGGAAAATGACCCACAATATCCTACTTTGCGAAAGGCAATGGAGCACTCATAACATGCATCGGCACCGTGGGTACGTGGCTAATTTGGGCGTGTCTCTGGCACTTGTCACATTTTTTCACCAATTCCCCTGCATTAGCTTGGACAGTAAGCTAGAAGTATCCAGCTCAGATAGCCTTGGAGGCTAAGGCTACCCCTCCAAAATGGTTCCCACAACACCCCTCATGAATCTCTCTCAAGATATATTCTCCTTCCCGGGGGGACAAACATCGTAGCAATGGCTGAGAAAAACCCCTCTTGTACAGCAACGCGCTTATAGTAGTGAATCTGGCCGCCTGCACACAGAACTTATGATCCCCTTGAAAATATTGCATGTTCAGTGTCCTCTAATCTTGACCCTCTTCTACAGCGAGCACTTCTGCTTCAAAACTTCCTTTATCTTCTGAAGTATGTGTTAATCTCAATGTGTCTTACAATTTTTTACCAAGGCTTTTATGTGACAAAACATCGTACTGGATGGGTTCATAACTACCCACTAAAACACTAACTATAGTGTTACAACTGAATCAATAAAATGGAGTCTTGTGTAGCCCATGTTACTCCTTTTTTGGTTGTGCTTGGCACTATGGGGGGCCAAAGAAAATTTGGATGCAACTCGGCCCTTCCTTTGATTTCAGCTCGGCTCTACCCGTGGCTTTAGCTAGGCTCTACCCTTAGCTTCAGCTTGGCTCTTCCCTTGAGTTCAGCTATAATATTTGCTAGATCATCGTAATAGGCCTAATGTATGTCTTTAGCTCGGGCTATTATAGCCATATCAATGATAATTTTTTTTAATAAAATATTTTATTTTATTCTATAAAAATAAAAATGTAATGATGAAAGTGTGATATTTTAGAATGACAGGGTTGTTAAATGCACATTTTTTTAGGTTGAGGAGGTAAAGCATAACATACTCAAAGTATTTCAGCATCTCCAGTGCAATATTTTGTCAAAAAATGGAACGAGGGATTATTCAAATACATTTACCAAATGTTGGGTAATTGTTCCACACACTTGCAATGGTTGGGGGTCAAAGTGCACGTGCCCTATACATTGGGGGTGTCTGCTATTTACCCTGATAACTATATATATTTTATCTATTTTTATATGACATTTATTTCAAGTCATACCACAACTAAATTATGAGTTGTATTTTTTTTAGAAAAAAAGTAGTATTGCTAGTTAAATACTTTTAACATATAGTTATGTTAGTAATTTCAATAAAATTATATTTTTATAACATTTATTAATCAATTGCTACTAAGTAACACTATACTGTAAAATGGCGCTAAATCAGTGCTACTAAATAATTTGCAGTACCTTTTATAAATGACACCATAAATAAATATGAGTGACATTTTTAAGAAACAATTAGTGGCACTACTTAAATGCCTTGTAAATATATTTATGTTGGTATTTTCAATCAAATTAATGTCACTATTTTTTTATTACTTATTAATCAAATGTCACTAAATATTATATTACAATGACATTTTTCAAAAATTATCACCATTGCTCTTGCGTGGCATGACACTATTGAATGTCACTAATCTAGTGCCACTAAATATTTTGTGGCATTTTTTCTAGATGACACCATAAATAAATATGACTAACATTTTTTTAAGCAAAATTAGTGGCACTAGTTAAATGCCTTTAAATTATATTTTTATGGGCATTTTTAATCAAATGCCGCTATTTTATATGTCATCTAAGAATCAAATGTCACTAAATATTTCATTCTTGTGACATGTTCTTCTGACTATTATTATATTACTTTTGTATGTCATTACACTATAAATGTCACTAAGTACCACTAAATACTTTATAGCATTTTTCTTCAAATGATACTATAACTACATATTAGTGGCATTTTCTTTAAAAAAAGTAAACTTAGTGACACTAGTTAAATGTTTTTGAAACACATTTATCTTGGCATTTTCAATCAAATGCCACTATTTTATTTGTCATTTAATAATCATATACCATCAAATATTAAATTATAGTGGCATTCTTTTACAATTATTACTGTAATACCTTTTTTTGTCTTTATATTATAAATATCACCTAGTTAGTACCACTAAATATCAATTGTCTTGTAGTATGCAAACCATGCCCTAATTTTCCTTTTGAGACTCGAATGTAAAACCAATATGTATGCAAGAATGGAGGCTTACCACCAAGAAACCCATCAAATTTTCAATATATATATATATATATGATCAATTAAGTCCACAAGGATAAAAAGATAAAAGATAAGGTTGAATGGATCAAAGAAATAATTAAATAAAAAGACCAAAGGACACAAATTAATTACCATAAAAAAGGTCATCAAAACCCTAGGAACTTAAGCTCGTTGATAAGTAAACGATAAATATTAAGCCCCAAAGACAAACGGGTAATGATATATCATTCTCAAGAAATCACGAGTACTTTAGAATATAAGATACTCTGAAGATGTTCAAGAGAAAATGAAGCTGACATAATTCTTTGCCAAAAAGAACCCGCTCCACTGTTGTGCAGCATAAATATAATTACAAATATTTTATTTTTATGTGAAAATTATATTTTCTCAATTATTTATATATATTGGCCTGATTTATTATATGAAATAATAGATTTTAAAAATTGAGGAGATTAAATTTGGAGATATAAAAAAATCCAAAAAGTAAAGAAAGATAAAGCATAATGATATGTGAGGAGCAAAAAAAAAAAAAAGACAATTAATTTTGTATATCTTTTGTAAAATTTGATTAATTTAGTATACATTTTAAATATATCAAAATATTACGTTCAAGATAAGATAGTTATAATTGTAAGCTTTATAGATATTAACATACCTATACTTTATGTATTTGTTACTTTTTTTTTTTCAAATGACATGATACATAAATTCGAGTGCATTTTTAGGAAAGATTAATAGCACTATCTAAATACTTACAAAATATATATGTGTTGACATTTTCAATCAAATACCATTGTTTAATTTAACATTTATAATAATCAAATACCACTTAAGATAATGCTATAGTGGTTTTTTTACAATTAACACCACTCAAGTAATTACTTTTTTGTATTATTGCATGCACTACAACATGCTACCAAGTGATGCCACTAAATTACATCATTTTCTTTTAAATGACACTATATATAAATATGACTAGCATTTTCAAAAAAAAAAATGGTGGTGATAGTTAGGTGCCTTTGAAATATATTTATATTAAAATTTTTAATTAAATATCATTATTTATTATTAATAATCAAATATAACCAAATATTATATTATAGTGAAATTTGTTTTACAACTATTACCATATTATTTTTCTGTATCATTATACTATATGTTTCTATTAAATTATTGCCATTAAATATTTTACAAAATGACCTGAGATGTATATGAAAAAATGGGAAAATTGGCAGTGTGAGAGAATTTCACCAAGTTTTGAAAAAAAAGAAAACAAAGATCATACTCAATATAATATCAACAATTTATAGTAAAAACAGAGTTCAAAGTGCTTATGCTTTCTGCTTTCCTTTATGGTTATCAATAGTCTGATTTGAATTTAAACGATTTAAATTAGAATCAGAACACCTCAAATAAAAAGCAACGACTTTAGAAACATGAAAAGCAATTCGTGCAAAGAAAAAGCGAAGGGCGGAAATTTTCTTATTTCGCCAAAATTTTCTTTTTTCAGGTTTTCCCATGGTCTTCTATATAAAGTGACAAGGCCAAAAACATTTTGTTTGTCTATGAAGGGCAGTTGATGGACCACCTAGAGGGCCATGCAACCTTTTGTAGTCCATCCATTTCCATTGATATGCAACCCAACAGTTCTGTGGGCCTCTCTTCAAATTATATGCATAGGTAATGACAACAAATAGAATATACGTATATAATATGAAGTTACTTTGGTTAAAAATTTTGAAAGTGGAGAAAGAATTTCGAGTGTCGTTAGTTAATTAATTGAATGATATAGACCACCCTTACACACGTGTATATATATATATATATGTTAATTTAAATTCTAATAGTCATAGCTACTTGTGTATGTATATAAATAAAAAAATTATAAATTAATTTATGCTTTATATGATAATTAAAAATTTAAATAATTCTAATATTAAATAAATTTAATTCATTTAAGTGATTCGATTGAGTGCCACTGATCAATTGATTGAGTGCTATTATCTACAAACATATATATATATATATATATATGAGTTTTGAGTTTGAGATTTAATTTCAAATGACACCAACTAAATATACATGTATAAAAATAAAAAAAAATGAAGAATTCTGAGTTGATTCCACTTTATATATATATATATATATGTAATGGTCAAAATTTTAAATGATTTCAATACTAATTGACAAAACAAAGTACAATTATGAATTTAAGACATTGTGGTACTAAATAACCAAACCATCTATTGGTCAAAAGAAGTTTGTCCTAAAGCATGAATTAGTGACTGTTCGGTGGTGATTGATATGCAGAAATGAAATTAGGTGATAATATAATGACTTTAGAAATGGAATGATGTTGGCATAATTTATCCTATGCTTGGTATGCATAAGGAATAAGAAAGGAATGGAATCATCATTCCCTCCTTAATTCCATTCCAATGATTGGCAAATAGAAATGACCAGCAAGAATGGAATAAATTTTTGAATGACCAAATTGCCTTTCTGTAAAAAATTATTAAAATAAATGTATTTATTAGTAAAATAGTTTTTATATATTACCATAGATATATTTTTTAGTAAGTCTATAATTTTGCAGTTTTAATATGCTTTTAATATTATTCTAATTACATCAGTAAATATATGCATTTTTATATATTATCAACAAGTTATATATGTTTACACAAAAAAGTAGAAACACAATTTCTTTAAAATTATAATTTAGCAAGCTCTTTTGATTTTTTTGATAAAACATAATTATAAAATTATAAAATATCCTATAGCTAAAGTGCTTAACTTTATCATGATAAGGTTAGAACGATTTATTGTACTTTTTTTATAAGTTTAATTGGAAGAATTATTGATAAAATGGACAACTCATCATTTATTAGTTTTATATATATTTTTTAGTCATTTGAAAATATGCATATATAAATAATATTTTAAACTATATATATTTCATTAGCACAGACCAAGTCGATGATACTACTTTTTTATTATTATTATAAAAATTGAGATGCACATAGTTATTCTTATTTTTATTATTTATTATTTTTTAATTTTTATAATAATTTAATATTTTTTATAATATTACTAAAAAAATATAAATAAAATATATAATTAAATAAAAACATATAGCAATCAAATAAGTTGGAGTATAATATCAAATATTTTACAAAGTGAAGATTTCTTTTCTTAAATACAAAAGTATTTTGTTAAATTATCGAGTGTTATTTTGTTAAAAAAGAAAAAATATAGGCCTATTCTCAATATATTGGGAATAGTTAAACCCATGGGGGAAGGAGAGAATGGATAAACCCATCCTTTTGGGAATGAAAATTCCGATAGAAATGGGCATTCCCATCTCTAAATTATACCAATCATAGGTTTAGAAATAGACTTGAAAATATCTATTCCATTTTCATCTCATTCTTACGTACCAATCGTACCATTATGAGTATTAATAAATGGCGTTTCCAATAATGGTAGGAATCAATTATGTGGTCCAATGACCATTGCTCCATAAAAAAATAAACAAAATAAATAAATAAATAATAATAAAAACTACTTAAAAATTAGATAAAATACACACACACACACACACACAAATTATATTAGGTTTCAATGATATACATTGCACAAATTATGACTCAATGGCATAAGTCTCTTCACTATGTGGGAGATCAAGAATTCGAATTCAAATAAACTTTTTATGTGCACAAAATATGCAGTGTGTAATTTAATTTTCTTGACTCGATTTCAATCATAAGTAGTATTGATTTGTTGAAAAAGAATAAATTCATCTTTATTTGTTCTAAAAAAAACGATATATATTACACATTGTTGGTATCAACTTGCACACGATTAGTACTTTAAAAATGCATTAAGTGCTATAAAGTAGGAATTAAAATAGTACTAATCTAACCCACAATATACTACAAAACAATCCTTTATGGGTCAAATTTTCAGTCAATAAATTCATTTATGGAACAATTTCCTTTTTTTGTATTTTGTACTCAGATTGGAATGGATTATTAGGCTTCAATTGTTTGTATTTCAAATGCACTTTTTATTTTTTATTTTTTTATTTTTATTTCTACTTGGCACTATTTTGAAAATAAAAATATAATTATTTGTGCTATTTTTAGTGAAGAAACACATTTTTCAATCTCACACCTAAAATTTTTATTTTTAAATATATAATATCAATAATTAAAATTTACGTTTGTAGTCGAATTTGGTCAGATGTTCTTAGCCACCTTCATGACCGGATTAAGGCTTATTGTGAGCTTAGTTGCACTAGATTATTTTTAGCAGGACTTTTGGATGAAATTGGTGCATTGTATGTTTAAATTACATTTGCACTATTTTTTTTTAGTCATTAGGGTAGGAATCTATCCTGTATCACCTGTCGTGACACATAATTTTTGGCTAAAAAAAGGCATTTGTTGTAATAAGGGTTTAACATAGTATTAAGATAGCGGCTCTATTTATTTATTTTATTTATATGCACACTTATAACTAGAGTCGTTTATGATTCAAACTTTGCGATTTATAAATGTAAGTATAAGAACGATGTCTTTACACTAATTGATCATTGATAGAACCTCTTTATTTATTATGTACAAATCGTCTAAAAATAGGGGAATTATCGGAATGGAAAGGAATTGGATACAGTGGATCTTGTTTATAAGATGGGCGTTTTTAGCTTTTGGATTTATTTATAAAAAAATAGGCTTTTGGTTTTACTTTTGTAACACTGAGTTTTAGAATTTTTTTTTTTTTATAAAAGATGAGTTTTGTTAAGCCAATTTTAAAAGGATCTCAATTTTGAATTTATTTTGTGGTGCGATATTAAAGAAATTGAAGCTTATACATGCGTTATTTCCCTTAATTTCACCCACATTGTCAATATATGTGGATGGAACTAGCTCAATTCTATGGTTAGTTGTTAGGTTCAACACTTTGGGACAGTCACATATATAATATCATCCCCCATTTTTGCATATACATCTCAAATTTGTTTCATATCCATCCATTATTGGTGGGGTTGAGAAGATCACATAGTTAAAAGATAAGCCTAAAATTGAAATTGCTTCAAGATAAGAAGTCAAATACATACATATATATATATATATATATTTGGCCTTGAATTTTTGGATTACGTTATTTTAGTATTAAGTATTAATGATGCATAATGAAAAGAGCATATAACACAGGGCAGGGACAAGTGTTAACTAGACAATAATACATAATATTTAAGGTATCAGCAATGTTGAACTACATTTTAACCTCAAATGATGATATGTATTAAGAAGTTCTTCAATTGCCCCCAGCATCAATGGCTGGCCATTAAGTTGGATGGATTTTATGAATTATCCATTTTATCCTTGTCCAAAAATAAAAATAAAAAGATGGCCAAAGATTAAAATGGCCCTTACTTACCAAATTGACTAAAAGGCTCATGAAGTGGCGATAAAGAAAAAGCAGAGACAATCATCTTCCTTATTCAGCACTCCTTTTGGAAACAAAAAAAAAAAGAAGAAAACTTCAAAAATCTCCCAAAACCATTCAACCTACATTCCCAAAACCTAACTCTTTCCCAAACCAGTTATTGTCCACTCGATTTTGGAAGGTGATAGGTAGCCATTGGAGTCCCAAGCTTTGTAACAATTTCAAAAATACTAGGATTTTCAAGTTTGATAAAGGTATGGTTTTTACTTCCAAAATATGTTATTTTGGTTAGTTCTTGTTATTAGATTACATATTTCTTTGGAATATGTCAAAAAGTGCCATTTTTATCATAATGTATAGAAGGTTTTTCTATTTTTTGTGGGTTTTCTTTTTTTTTTCCCATTAAAAATGAATTTTATTCGGTACTTTAAACATGTTTAAGTCCGAGCATGTTGGTAGATGTATTTTTTTCATGAATTATGTGGTAAAACATCTATTATTGGACTGATTTTGTCTATTTCAGAATATTGGATTATTCTGTTTGTTATGGTAAATCAAATGTTGTTATATTGTAATTATTAGAAAACTAGAAAGGGGGAAATGTAATGTTTTATTGATTGTAGTAATTGGTGTTTTTTTTTTTCGGTTACAGAGATGGGTTCTAGATCTTTGGACATTGTTTTGCATTTCCTTGACTTTACTTACAAGATTCAAAATGCAGATCCTAAAGCATACATGTATGAAAATTTGATTGGTGATACAGAGGGCATGCTAAGGAATGTAACACCTTCTAATAATTTGGTTGTTTGGCTATGATTTGGTGCATATTGGTATTAGGGAAATGAGGATTGTGTGTGATGATAGGTCTTTATAGAATATGTTTAAGTTCAACTAATGCATGAAACAAATAGATTTATTCATAAAAACACAAAAACCACCTCCTCTATATATAGATTGTTCATTTGAGAAGTTGCTAGAAGCTACTCATGTTGAGAAGGGGTGCAACATTAACAAAATTGATGGTGGAGAAGGTGGTGGAGAAGGTTTTAGTGAGATAGTGGGGGAAGAAGTTGATGCACTTGGTAAGAGAGCAGAGACTTATGAGAACGACAATACAAGTTTTTTTTTTATATGTCTTAAATTTCAAGTGTCATGATTGTATTAGTTCTTTATTTGAAATATGAAAGGGGTTTGTGTAATATATATACAAGTTAATGGGGTATGCTGAAGTATGTGGACTTATTTATTAGTTTGTTACATATGTTGCTTTGTTTAAGGTTGTCGTTGATAAGGGTCCTGGAGATTCTATTAGTGAGGGTAAGATTACTGAAACTATGGAGGAGCCTGTTCATAATGGTTCAGAATGGATTCAGAAGCTCTACAAATTCTGGTGGAGTGTATTAGTGAGAGTTTAAAAGCTCTAGAACCTATTGTAAATCCTGTTATTTAAAGTTTAGAAGTTCCACAAGATCTGGTGGAGCCTATTGTTGAAAGTTTAGAAGCTCTACAAGACTACAGGACTTGGTCACGCACTAGGTAGTGATCATAGAGTACGTCTTACACGGTCATGATCTTAAACCTTCCAAGTCATAGGATCTTATGAGACAGGGCATCTAACATCTATCTCATCTAACATCTAGATATATTTGCACTAACGATGCATAAATCAAAGGACTGGATGTTGCTCTGTTCCATGAGCAATCCCATATGAGATATGGATATATGTTAGTGGGTGCTTCTTAGAGAACAAGGCACTGAAGACCCGCCCGGAGAATCCACTAGATAGCTGAAGTGGCAAGTCGGTAGTGGCAAATTCTCCAGCTTACGCGAGTGCATACTATTAGTCCTTTAACCTGAGGATCTATGGTAACCTTGTGTTTGATCCTTATGCTTTGACTCTTCCTTGGTCATTTAGCGGGCCACTCAGGTTGAGATTGGGCATGAGCTATTAGGCATGGAGGTTCTTGAGATCCAAGATGGAATTTGACTCCTTGCTTTTGTGAAGGGCGAGTGAATCTCCTATGAATTCTATAATGATTGATTCCAAAAAATTCTTGCGCAATGTGATGTGACAATTTGAAAAGGCATTTCCAAAGATGACGTCATAAAGGAAATCGAACATTGAGAATAAAAACATAGTATTAAGGCTATTAGGGAGCCGACCAATATCTTGCCCTAGGCTTATTTTAGGGAAATAGGAGAGAAAATGACCGTATTTGCATGGTATGCGTAATGCTAGGATGGTTCTTCAAGAGTATTCATTTCGATCAATTAGTTGGGCTCCATGGGCTTGACGTTAGACATCGACCATGAAAATTACGTACTCTTCAATTAATGAGATTAATTTAATTGAGTCACTTAGTTTAAAGGAGTTTAAACTAATGTGAATATTTGATATTCCATAAGTTACAAGAAGTTGTGAGCCCATGTCCAGTGAATGGTATAATCTAATAGGTCACACACAAAATCCAATTGGATGACCTGTTGACGGAAGGGGAATTTTCTAAGTATTAAAAAATTCACTCATGATCGAATTTGAAGGAGAATTTTCTAAGTGTTAGAAAATTCACTCACGATCGAATTTGAAAGAGGCGTAAATTGGAGTCATTTTTAGCTTGATCAATTTAAGAGTTAAATTGGTCAAATTAATTTAAGAGTTAAATTAAGATCAATTAATTAAGAGTTAATTAATTGATACCACATAACTATCAATTGGTCAAATTAATTTAAGAGTTAAATTAATTTTGACTAGCTTAAGGAGTTAAGCTCTTTGACTTAAGAGTTAAGTCAAAGTATTATTAATTAAATTAAAGTGTTTAATTTAATTGGAAAGTTATATTTGGAGAATATTATTAAATGAAGAGGTTCATTTAATATGGAATTAGAATTCATTTGGAAGACATTTCATGAGATGAAATGCAAATTCCAAATGACATTCAAATTCACATTAACACTAATTGTTAGTGTCCACCTTGGCATTGACACTTGGCACCCTCTTCATGAGGATGGTGTGTGCCCACACACTATCCCACTCCTATATATAGATATAGGAGAGGAGGGGCTGCCACTTGGCTATTCATATTGCAAGGTTTGCATTATTCTCCCAACAACTTGGTTAGTGGGCATCTAATAGTTAGAATCCCCCCAAAACTCTCCAAACTCCTTCTTCCTCCCCATCCAGTCTTTACCTTCTTTCCTCCATTTCTCTGCAAATACCTCCAGCCATTTTTGTAGAGAAAAGGTCATTCCATTTGGTGTGTCGACTATCTGATTGGAGGCAAGCCACTTGGGTTGCTATTGCTCTTGTAAAGGCAGTTTCTGGCAGCCTGTTGCGGGATTTTTTTGGGGCACCAAATATGTTTTTTTTTTTTCTGGAATTTTAACTGAAGCATCTTGAAGGTGTTGAGGGTTTTCTGTAAAATTTTCAGCCTGATCAGACGAGTCTAAGTTGGGGAAAAACGTTGGTGAACCTGCTGCGCCAGTGAGGATTTTCCTCAACTATTGAAGAGAGTTTTCTTGCTCCTCGAATTTTCTGTTTTCACCAAGGTAATTCCCCTGCCTAAATCTGATATGCATGTCTTGATCCTTGGGGATGTGTGTGGGGTAGTTACATTCATGTTTTTTGAAAATTATTGGGTCCTAGTGCTACACACACCTACATTAAATATACAGATAACTCCATTCTCATATGTAATATGAAGGTGCATTTGTAATGTTTGAATAATTCTAAGATATTTCTGTAATGGTAACATAAAGAGTAGGTGGTTTACTGTACTAGTATGTAAACAACATGGGGTTTATTGTAAGTTTATGTAAAGATTGGGGAGTTTATTTTATTTTTGTTAAATACTTAAGTCCTTTATACACAATATGAAGTATTGATTTTTTTATTTTTTTTTTGTAATCTATTTTCAAATGTTGAAGATTGCATGAATGAGGTTGTTGTTGATATCTTTTTTAGATTAGGGTTTGAATGAAGATGGAAATAATGCAACTGATTATCGGCATGATAGTGGTGAGTCTGATAAAGATCAATTAGGGGAAAGTGAGTCAGAGGCAAGTGATTCAGAGTCACGTGAGGGAGAGGAAAGTGAATCAGACTCAGATGAAGAAAAGCCAAGTAAATTAAATAAGGAGTTTGTTGTTGATGCTTCATGGTTTGAGTTGTCTAGCTACCAGTCAAATGACCATTTTGAGGCTCAAAACTCACTAATGAGGAGATTCTCGATGATCCTCTGAGAAGCGTTGCAGTGGACAAAGATTAATTCACTATTCTAGAAGATTTATCATCAGAATTCAAACTTCATAAAAGAAGGGTATTCTCTAATGTATACGCCTTCAAAGATGCATTGCAGAAGTATGTCATAAGAGTTGGGTTTGAGATTAAGAGGATCAAGAATGATAGAAATAGAGTGACTAGCAAGTGTGTACAGCTGATGGTTGTCCTTGGAGGATTTATGCCTCTAGCATGCCAGATGGTGTTCTATCAAAACAACAATGCCAGATCACACGTGTGTTAAAGTTGATTGCACTAAAGAAGCTTCTATTAAGTAGATGATTGGGAAGTTGAAAGAAGTGCTGAGAGATAATCCCACCATAAGGCCTAGAGTACTCATGATAGAGCTAATAAAATATGTGGTTTCTCTTTCTTATATACTTTACAGAGCCAAGAGAAAGGCACTTAGTGATATTGAAGGCAACCATGGTGAGTCCTATGCTCAACTACCTTCATATGGTGTTATGATGATGAGGAAGAACCCTAGTTCCATATTTGGGATGTAGTTCTAGAGGGAAGTGGAGTTTAAAGATTATGTCGAAAGCAGTTTAATATTATGTGAACCTACTTTTAAGTGATGCTTCATGGGATTGAAAGCTTTGAGGAATTGTTTCTCTCAATTGCTACAGACATTTTCTAGGATTTGATGAATGTCACCTGAAGGGGCTCTAAGAAGGGGTTTTATTAGAAGCAGTGGGTCTTAATAGGAACAATGACTTGTTTCTAGTTGCATTTGTAGTAGTTGAAACTGAATACAAGGAAGGTTAGGGGTTTTTCTTTGAGTGCTTGAGGGATATGCTTGGGGGATTTGATACTGACAAGCCCCAGACCTTCATGAGTGATAGACATAAAGTATTTTTATATTTTGTTGTCTTTCCACTATTTAAATGGTTTTTCTATTATTTGTGTTTTTAAATACTTTTTTAGTTAGATTTTGTACAAGTTTAAGGAGATAAATGTAATATTATATATAGATTCTCCTAAGTATGCTTTGTCTGTAAAATCGAAAAAGGGTAAAGGTGGGATTATAATCATTTAAAGGTTGTCTATTTTATGTTTTTTGAAGTTAAGGGTTTTCCTTGATATGTCTCTACAAAATTGTAGGCTTTCTTAAGTGCTATCATTTATATGGAAGTTTGAATGTGTCTTTGTTAGGTTTGTAGAATTGTAGGGGGTAAATGTATTATTAACATTACCTTAAAGGTTTTTTTTGTTATGTCTTATAAAGTTAAAGGGTTTTCATGATATTGACTGTTTGAATTTTATTGGCAAGGCTTTATTGAAGTAGTCAGTGAGCTTGCTTCTAATGCAATAAATAGGAACCGTTGCAAACATATTTATGTGTATTTTAGACAATAATTTCCTGGTATGTTCTTGAAAAAGTATTTCTAGATTGCTACACAATCTTACAATGCCTAAGGTTTCAATTGGGCAATGTATAAGATCGAGGAGCATAGACAGGTTGGACATGATTGGTTGATGGGAATTCTTATTCTAATGTGGGCAAGCATGATTTTGATTTAATGTTGAAAGATAATCATGTCACCAATAGCATTTCTGAATCTATCAACCATTAGATAGGTGAGTTGAGGTCAAAGCTAATTTTAATCCTCTTTAATGGTTGCAAACAAAGTTAATGACTAGGTTGAGGTTGAGGTTTGAGAGAGGGAAAATGTGGACTAATTGTGTCTGTGAGAATATGAAGGCTAGTGTAGCATTAGGATATAATAATTAAAACTTCAAAAGCTGAAATTAACTAGGCTACACAAGCTAACAAGGATCTAAACATGCTAATGATTCAAATTTGGAAAGATGATTACCTTGATTTGCTAAAATCCAAGGGAATGATGAACAATTCTTCAATCTAGAAACTATCAAATAGCGGCGCAGCAGATTTGGAATAACTTTTGCTCGATACAAACTCCTATGAAAATTTTGTAAAACTTACAGTGCCTTCTCAACTCCTTGATGAAGCTACAGTAAAAAATTTAGCTCAAAAAGCCATAGAGAAGTGCCAGAAAAAAAAATTCGCCATGCAGACTGCCTTGACAATGAATCGCCAAAAGCAAGCAATCCAATTGTCTTGCCTCTCATTGATATGATCCGCATGCCAATGCTAGATCCTAATTTCCTTAGTATCAGCTAGAAAATAGTAAAGAGATTTGCAAAGATGGAGGCTTGATTTGAGGTAGGAGAAGAAGAGAATAAGTGAAACTTCAACACATGAGGTAACACCTAAGAGTTGGAGGGAAAATGTGAAAGAATTTGGCTGCCTCTCTCACCCTCTATATGTATATTTAGAGCGAGGATGGTCTGATGCCCTTCCTTAAGATGACCACCAACTTGGCTATGCAAGTTGGCAACTTGCAATTCAAATTTGAATTTTGATGTTGTGTGCATTTCAATTTCATTTGGAATCTAATTTCAAATTAATTAAAATGCCACACCAAATGAACCTTTATTTTGAATTTTTCCTAAAAAATTGAATCTCCTCATTAATTAAATTACACACTTTAATTTAATTAATTAACTACTGACTCAACTTTTAAGTCAATTAGCTTAATTCTTTAAGCTAGTCATAGTTGACTTAACTCTTTAAGATAGCTTGACCAGTTGATGGTTATGTTGCACTAAATAATTAACTCTTTAATTACCTTACTCAGACCAAGACAAAACTTTTACTTGTTCAAATAACAATTAAGGTAAAGCAGGGTCAGGAACGATGAATCTCCTTATGATAAACAAATCAATTTTGCAAGTTTGTTATTACGGGTAGTTCCTATAAAGGATTGGACTAATGATGTGTATGATACTTGAATTCTCAATTTAGGTGTTGCATAGTTGCTTCTCACCCTTCAGAGACTACGAGTATAATAGGAGCATCCGTCAATACAGCGTAATTCAAAAACGAAATCAAAATAAATAATAAATAAAAATGAAAAATCAATAAAAATGAAAGAGGGTAGGGCCAAAAACTTATTAGATACATGAGATGGTCTAATTTAACTTCTTCAGTTAGTTGATCAATTTAACAATCAAATTGATCTAGCCAAAAAATGACTTTAATTTTTGCCAACCTCAAATCGGTCCACTAGGAGTGTTTTTCTAACTCTTAGAAAATGCTTCTCCATCAAGTAGGAAATGCAATTAGCTTTTGTATGTGACCCATTAGGTTCTACCATTCAATTGACATAAGCTCACAACTCCTTGTAACTTCTAATATCAATCATACATTTATTTTAGTTTAAACTCCTTTAAACTATTCGGCTCAATTCAATTAATCTCCATTAATTGAAGAGAGCTCAATCTCCATGGTCAATGTCTAACCTCAAGCCCATGGAGCCCAACTAATTGACCAAAATAAATGCTCTTGGAGAACTATTCTAGCTCTACGTGAACCATACAAATATGGTCCATCTATCTCCTATCTCCCAAAAGAGGTCTAGGGCAAGATATTTGCCGATTCACTAATAACCTCGATACTATATTTCTACCCTTAATGTTCAATTCCCTTTGATGACCTCATCTTTGGAAAACTCCTTTTCCAAATTATCATACTACCTTGCGCAAGGATTTGTTGGAATTAATCATTATAGAACACATAGGAGATATACTTGCCCTTCATAATGACGAGGAGTCGAATTCCATCTTGGATGTCACAAACCTCTATGTCTAATTAGTGCATGCCTACTCTCTACTGAATGGCCCGCTAAATGACCAAGGAGGAGTTAAAGTATGAGGACGTGAACACAAGGTTACCATGGATCTTTAGGTTAAAGGACTAATTACATACACTAGCGTAAGCTGGAGAACTTGCTACTACCGACTTGCCACTTCGACTATCTAGTGGAGACTCTGAGCAGGCCTTTACTACCTTGTTTTCTAACAAGCACCCACTAATATACATTCATATCTGATATGGGATTGCTCATGGAATGGAGCACCAACCAACTTTTAGATTTATGTATCGTTAGTGTAAGTCTATCCGGATCTTAGATGCCTTATCTCATAAGATCCTATAACTTGGAAGATTTAAGATCACTACTGTGTAAAACTTATTCCATGATCACCATCTAGTGCGTGACCAAGTCCTGTAGTCTTCTGTGATCTAAGGGCTTCAACCAAATGCTAGTGAAGTAATAATGAGCATAAGATGAAGATGGCCATATGATGAATATCATTCAATCAATATTATCTTACAAGGAAATAGCTCACAAGGCTAATCTAATTGGCTTGCGGGGTTATTCCAACAATCTGTCACTTGCCCTAAAGCTAATTCCCCATAGTCTTAAGACCCATATTCTCAAGATGTCCTTCAAGGACCTTTTGCGATAGGGGTTTAGCCAATGGATCTATTATATTTTCTTTCGAGGCAACTCTCTCCACTCGAATGTCCCCCTTATCAATGATCTCCCAAATCAAATGATATCACCTCAATGTGCTTGGATCGCTGATGAGATGTTGGCTCTTTAGCTTGCACTACCGCTTCATTGTTGTTACAGAAGACAACTACTAGCTCAGCAATGCTAGGTACTACATTCAACTTTGAAATGAAGTTTTTCATCTAAACACCTTCTTTTATAGCTTCTGAAGCCGTAATAGATTTTGCCTCTGTGGTAGAATCAATCGTGGTATCTGATTTGGAGCTCTTCTAACTTATCACGCCGCCATTAAGGCAAAATATGAATCCAGAAGTAGATTTTAGGTCTTCAGCATTAGATTGGAAACAAGAATCCAAAAACCCCTCAAGTTTCAATTTGCCATTATCGTACACCAAAAACTAATCCTTAGTCCTTCCCAAGTACTTTAGGGTGGCTTTTATAGCCATCCACTGACTTTCACTAGGATTGGATTGAAAATGGCTCGTAATACCTAAAACGTGTGCCATATCCAGCCTCATACATTGAACATCATATATTGTGATCCCAATGGCAGAGGCATAATGTATGTGGGACATTCTTTGTCTTTCATCATTATTAGTCTTAGGAGCCATAGACTTGGAGAGACGAATACCATGTCCCATGGGAAGGAATCCCCTATTGGATTTTTTCATACTAAACTTTTTTAGTATCCTATCAATGTATGAGATTTGAGAAAGCTCTATCATCTTCCTCGATCTATCTCTATAGATATGTATTTCCAATACATAGGATGCTTTTCCCAAATTCTTCATAGAGAATTGAGTAGATAACCATGCTTTAGTACACTCTAAGTTTCCTACCTCATCCCCAATGAGAAGGATGTCATTAACATAAAGCACAATAAATTGTATACTACTTCGACTAGTCTTCTTGTACACACATGGTTCGTACACATTTTTGACAGAGCCAAACGACTTGATTATCTTGTCAAAACGTATGTTGGGATGCTTGTTTGAGTCTATAAAAGGATCTCTGGAGTTTGCAAACTTTTTGCTCACTCTCTTTGGATATGAAACCTTGTGGTTGCTCTATGTATATTTCTTCTTCAATATCTCTATTGAGGAAAACAATTTTCTCTTCTATTTATCATATCTCATAGTTATAATATAGGGCTATGGCAAGTAAAATCTAAATAGACTTAGGCATTGCAATCGGTGAAAAGGTTTCCTTGAAATCAAAATTGGGTCTCTGAGAGTAACCTTTTGCCAATAGTCGCGCCTTAAAGGTCGCCACCTCTCCATCGACTCCTAGCTTTCACTTATAGATCCACTTGCAACTAACAACAACTATTTCCTTCGGTGGATTTACCAAAGTCCATACTTTGTTAAAGTACATGGAATCCATTTCGGATCTCATGGCATCAAGCCAATGTCTCGAGTTTATGTCCAACATAGCTTCTGCATAAGTCTTCAATCACTATCCGATTGGCCCATCTTATGAAGGAATCCAAACCTTTTGGGTTGCTTCTTAATTTGGTCCGACCTTCTTAGAAGTTGTGTGTGAGGCTCTTTTTGCTCATTTGTATCCACCACTTGTGGGATTTGTTGCTCATCTTAAACTTCATCAAGTTCAACAACAATGCTATTTCTATCCAATAGAAATTCCTTTTTCAAAAAGTGGCGTTCCTTGAAACAAATACTTTTTGTTCCAAGGGATCATAAAAATAATAATCCATCGACTCTCTATGGTATCCCAAAAACTTGCACAAGGTGGATCAGCTATCCAACTTCTCTCCTACTAAACATTTCATGTAGGTGGGAGACCCCCAAACCTATAGATAATGGTAAGAGTGTGCTTTGCCAAACCACTTCTCATGCGGTGTCTTTGGCATCGACTTTAAGGGTACTAAATTTAGTAGCCTCACCACCATTTCTAAGGCATGTCCCCAAAAGGATAGGGGCACATTGAAAGAGCTTATCATGGAATGTACCAATTAGGTATGATTTCTCTTTTCGACTACTCCATTATGTTGAGGTGTGGCGGGTGGAATCCATTGAGAGATAATCTCATTCTCTTTTAGATAGCCCAAGAGTTCAGTACCAAGTATTCGTTGCCTCGATCCAATTGAAGAGCTTTAATACTATGTCTCTTTTGCTTTTCTACTTCATTTCTATACTTTTTGAACTTTTCAAAGGTTTTGGACTTATACTTCATAAGATACACATATTCGAACCGACTATAATCATTAGTGAAGGTGATGAAGTAGGAATAGCCTCCTCTCGTACTAACTCTTAGTGAGCCATATACATTCGAATAGATCAAATCTAAAGGACTTGTGGTGTGCTCCATTTTTCCTACAGAAGGAGCCTTAGTTATTTTTCCCTTCAAACAAGATTCACAAGTAGAAAGGATACCACTAACATTTAGTGCTTTAAGAGCTTCTAACTTGTTCATCATATTTTTAGAAATATCCCCAAGTCTTGCATGCTAAAGAATGGCATCTTCTTAGTTATCTAATTTTCTTTTACTTATTAAATGTACATTAGTGAAGGTTGAGAATCAAGTACGTACCTTGAGTAATCAAAAAACCATTCTTTAATAGCTTCAGCATCCCATTCGATAGAGAAAAATCATATCCTTTATTATCAAGAATGAGAATTTAAATAATGTTCTCAACAAGGTTAGGTACATAATAAATTGGATCAAGTATAGTGTAAGCATTCCCCAAGTCTAACTTGATTATACTTTGGAACATGGTAGCAACTTTTGCTCTTTCTTCTTTCCATCCCATGTAACAAATTACAAAGGTGAGAACCACATGCGGTATTAAATACCCATGAGGAAGAATTAGTTGTTAAATGCACTTCAATAAAGTGTATACCCTTCTCAAGGGTTGCAAGGTAAGCTTTGCAATCCCTTTTCTAATGTCCCTTTTCACCACAACGAAAATAACTTGCATTGATTTTAGCCTTTTTCTTGACCCCCCAGAACTTTTCACAAGTTGCTTCCCTTTGGAGGAGAAACTCTTTTTCCTCTTACCTCCCTTTCTTAGACCCCTAGGGCCTTTCAACTTAAAGAATGAAGCAAGCATAAGATGTGTCTCCATTTTCATAGTTACCTAGGCGGTCACAAGCATGTTCACCAATTCGATAATTATCACTTCTTGCTTTGATATATTAAAGTTCATAACGAATTGGTTGAATGATACAGGTAATGACTGGAGAATCAAATCAACATAAAGGTCATTATCTATGATCATATCAAGTTGTCAAAGCTTTTCGATGAGTCTAATCATCTTAAGCCCGTGATCATGGACACTTGAACCCCCAACTATCCTTGATCTAAAGAGCTTTCTCAACGTAGCAAACCTTTTGTGTCTTGTTTGCGCACCATACAATTCTTGTAGATTTTTGTAGATTTCACATGTATGTCTCACATGCTCATGAGTCTTTTGGAGCTCATTAATCATGGAAGCCATTATAAGACATCTCACTTGTAGATCATCATCTACAAATTTAGTGAACAATTCACGGGCCTCATTGGCAAGGTCATCACCCAATGTGTCTGGCAGACTTTGATCTTGGACATAAGTCTTTCTTTTAGAGTCAAGTATGATCTTAAGGTTTCTCAACTAATCGTGGAAGTTAGGCCCAATGAGCTTATTAGTCTTCAAAATGCTTGCGAGTGGATTTTTAGCCATATTCTTTTAAAAGATTTTACAAGAGGCAAAAAAAGAGTATAAGAATATGATTGAATTTTCATATTGAAAACATGTTCATGGTCTTTCAAGTATGTTTTTCTACCAGTATTTTATCAAATCCTTCACCCCTAGAAGAATTCGAAAAATCTCATTTCTTAGCGAGAATCAAGATCCTAAGGACTTGTAAGTGGGCCCCCACTTCAAGTGCAATCCATAAACAATCGAAAGGTAAATAATACTTGCTAATTGCATCTCATACAACTCTTGATATATTTTCCCTCATTTTCATGTAGACACGCTGCTTCAAGTACATTTACATTAGTAAGTTTTAAGTCGGGCCTACCAATCAAACTTTAATTCGAGACGGCTCCACGACACCCCATGACTCATATGCCAATGCATGGAGGTTCTCTAATGAAAGGTGCATCGTATGCTAAGTATATGCTAACAACTTTCCTTCTAATTGTGACCCCCGCGTCGAGTGCCATCACACAAATTCGGTAGCATCGATTGGTACAAGGCATGGATCAATTAAAACTCTTTTTAATTTGTTTCTATTTTGACTTAATATTTGAACACTTAAACTTTCTAAGTGGAAGGTTTTTGCTTGCAAAGATCTCATCATTTTATTTTCTTATTTAGGTTTTCTATATCCTAACTATACATCTAAAACATCAATAGGATATGGAAAGCATAAATAAGTAAATGCGCCTAGCATGCTCATAGGGTGGAATGACAATGAGCCTAACCAAGTGGTGCATTTAGAGCCACAAGTGCACCACCTAGGTGATTTTAAGTGGGTTGATTAAATTTAGCTATTACATGAGCGTATCCCCATATATTCATAGGTCTTCAAAAGTCTTCATGCCTCAAATGGTCTTCTTTACTCCGTGCAACATTTACATGACAAAGAAATCCTCACTCCTAGTGATTATACTTTCATAATATTTACAAGATAGAATTAGGAAGCATGCAAGTCCCAATTTAATATAATCCTTTTCAACAATTTGAAAAAAATAAAATCAATATTAAAGGCTCATGATCATCCTCATTCATTCATCATCCATTCAACAATTAAATGGGGAAAATTACAAGCACCTCTCCTATAGGATAGGAGAAATGGGCAAAAAGGCCCCTTGTGAAAAAATAATGTACAAAATACCTCTCTAAGTTTTCATAAATCATGCAGCGCAACCATTTTGAGTGTTGTTGTATGCCACGCGTGTCTAGATGTGATTGGTTATCCTTTTGAACGTGTGAAAAGCCTGTTTTACCCCTTTCTTCCCCAAACAAGTGAAAACCTATTTCCTTCTTGTGGACCTAAACATCAAATGTATTTTTTCCACCCCCAAATTTAATTTTTTTTACTTCAACTAAGATTATTTTATAGAATTACGACTTCTTCTTCCAATAGTGCAAGGAACAGATTCAGACGCACCAAGCCTTTACTTGACTTGAAGTATCGGAGGCCTCCACTATATAGATGCTTGGCAGACGCTGCTCTTCCAGTAGTTATGAATGAGAGGAAAAGCTCATTTGGTAGGCTTTATTACTATTGTGCTATCCAACGATTCAATTTCTTCGAATGGTGTCTGCCACTTCGAGCAACATGGTCTCCAAGTGGTTTTCCAGTTATTTGTCCCCAAGATTTTGGCATAGATGCAAGCTATGGTGGTGAGGAAGATGAATTGGTAGATGGTGAATAAGTGGTTTCTAGGCAGTCACGGGTAGTGGCATATAGGAAAAATGAGAATTCTTCAAATGTTGTTCCTATTTATTAGCTTTTAATAGCTGTTTTAGTCACATTTTTTATTGTTGTAGTAATAATGAAGTAATTAGATGAAAAGTGTTAGTTTTGCTTGTCTAGTTTCTACAATGTTAAGGAAGTTCATATTGCTAAGTTTCCTTTCTTAGTTCTATATTGCCGACAATTAATCCGGGGGTAAATTGCTATTATATACCTTATGATTGAAATCAAGGGGGTAAGTTGCTTATTTCTAGAAGGAAAAAATTGCAAGAATTGAATGAGTATAATGACTTATCCAATCAAAAACCAACAAGACCAAATGAACAGAAAACCAACAAAACCATACAAAAAAAAAATGTTAAAAGTAGTCCAAAGATTAACAATCTCCAAATTGGTCAAAAGAAGACAAGCTACTATATTCAATAAAGTGCAATTGACATTATTTAATACATTCCAACCACTCACCAAAATAATTAAAGCTATCAAATTTGTTTAAATATTCCAAACCCCACTAAAGGTAAAGAAGACATCTTTTCCCTAGAATCACATGCCCACAGTTACATACATACAAAATAGACAATTGTTTGAGAAATGAAATGTCATTAACAATCTCTCACACTACATCTATAGATGTTGTGCTCTATTCTCAGCTGCCTCTTTTTTCATATTCTGCAGCACCTCAATAACAGTTGGTTTTTTCTTTTTCTTAGATGGGGTGGGATCACTTGTAGCTACACCAGTTGAAGCATTAGATCCTTTTTGAGTTGAGATAGAAGACATACTTTTTCTTGGTACACCTTTTCTTCCTTGGCTTGTTTTCCCCAATAAAGCTGCATTTTTAGGGCCCTGGTAAGTTTCACATTTTCCTCCATAAGTTGTTTGTTACTGCAACTAGGAAAAAAAATCAAGCAATATAAATCAAACTGAAACTATTGACCATATATTTTTCAACTAAACCAACAAGGCAACAACCCTATTTTATAGCAACAACCAAATCAACAAGCATCAAATTTCATTCTTATTAGCTGCAACAACCCAAATGATGATTTCAAACCTAAGATTTGCAATAAGGAGACCAGTATATCAAAGATATTTACTAATTCAAAAAATAGCTTACTGATCTTGAAGGCTGTATTGGGTGTTCAATAGTGGAACTTTACCCTACATCATTTTGGCTAAGATGAGGGACTTGAGAATCTTGGTTCATCATCTGTGAGGGAGCTTGTGCAGTATGTGGGATAGCAATAGCTTATAAAATGAATGTAAGTTGATCAAACCAAATAATCACTAGGAATATATACAATTGTTAATTTAAGTCTAATATCTTAAACTTAAAGAGTCTAGCTTTTGGATGAGTGGGGTTCTTGAAAGAAAGCTTTGTTGTGACCTCATTATAGCTAATTTTTGCATATATGTGTAAGCCCCTTCCTTGTTGAAGTAGCCCTATGCATTTCATTAGGACCTTTTCTTCTCAGCTTAGCTGGTCTCCCAACCTTAGCTTTGATTTTAGGTGGCTTTAGAGGTACAAAGTTAGTTTTAATGTAGTCCTTAGGCCCAGGAACCCCATGGATCATGTGCTCATATATCTTCATGTAAGTCTCCTTTTTGTAGCAATCATTCACATAATCTTCTAATTTCAATCTTCTCTCTGAAATTGCAGTAGAAGCATGGCAACAAGGATAAGCATTTAGCTGATACATCCCACAGATGGAAGCTTTTTTCTCCAAGTCCACAATATATCTATTTTCTGGACTATCAACTTCAAACTCTTTGCCTCCACACCATCTAGCAATGCAATGCCTAGTCATAATTTGCTGCTTATTGATCTTCTTAAGTATGTTTGGGCATATGCATCCAGCATATTTTTCCATCATTGCTCTCTGGATCTAAATCTTAGTCATCAGCTTGCTTCTGATAATTTCAAACATGCTAATGATAGGTTTGTCCTTTGCATCAATGATGTAGCCATTAAAAGATTCAAAAAGATTGTTAACTAGAATATCACTTTTGAAGTAAGATGAAAAATATGACCTGGACCAATGTTCAGCTGGAACTTTCCTAAGCCATTCCACTGCTAGCTCAATATTCTCATTTACTGTAGGATCTTCTGCTTCCAACAAATTCATGTAATGCTCAAACTCTGTTTTCCTACCAACAGATGTTGCCTTCCAGAACAATTCCTTGAGCTTAGGTCCACTAAACTTCTTCTTGAAGTTTTCATACATGTGTCTCAAGCAGTATATGTATTCACTAGCTAGAGCCACATCTCTCAAGACTTCAACAAATCCTTTTTGTCTATCAGATATGAAAGTATATCTCCTGCCCCTAAGATTCTCAAGCATCTCCTTCAAAAACCAGCTCCATGTCTCTCTGTTCTCCACTGGAACTACTACCATGGCAGTAGGCACCATGTTATCATTGCCATCCCTTCCTATAGCAACCAAAAACTGCTCACCATATGCAGTTTTCAAAAAACAGCCATCTAGACCAATAATTGGTCTACACCCTTGAAAAGACTTCTTCATGGCATCCAATGAGAAATGCATCCTCTCAAAGATAGGTGGATCACTATCTTCAACCTTTCTCAACAAAATCTTGCTGCTAGGATTCTTCTCTCTAATTGTGGCACAATAATCCCACAGCCATTGAAATTGTTGACCATCTATCGCTCTAATTTGTTGTAATACATGTATTTTGGCTCTGTTAACTTTCCATGTACTCATATTCAAATTCACCTTTCTTTAAATGGTGTTTTTTAGGTTCTCAATTGAAATATTGGGATCATCCCTGATAGTATTCTCCACTATCTTTGCTAAATATCTTGTTTTGGCAAGGCTGTTATGATCTACTCTGGGACATGTATGTGTTCCTTTGACTGCCTTCACTTGAAAAGTTGCACCTTGCATCACTAGGGAGGTATGGATCCTCCAAGTGCATGAGCTATTCTTGCACTTAGTTGTTATTCTGGCATTTTCATTTCTAATCCATTCAAGCTCAAAGCCTTGTCTCATAGCCTAATCTCTTAAAGCCTTTCTAAATACCTTTGCATTAGCAAATTTCATCCCCACCACCATATTAAAGTCTTTTATCTCTTGCCCTTCTCTGAAATATGGATGCTTTAGATCTTTTTCATCTGAACCATCCAAACTAATGAGTTCATCATCTGCCCTAGGGTCACTATACCACTCTTCATCCTCAACCTGATGAGCTCTTTGGGGCCTCTTCCTCTTGGGATTCTTTAATTTCATTACTTTTCTCAACTTTCTTAGTAGCTCTCCTCTACTCATATTCTTTTCCAAGAAGATATCATCATTACTTAACCCCTCCAAATCTTCAAGCACAAGGCTTGGTGTATATGAATCAAGATCAATGTCTTCTTCTGAATCATCTGGCTCATAGTCCTCATCCTCTAAATTTGAAGGAGTAGTAGCTTGATTCCTTATATGAGTTTTTTTTTCTCTGGGGTTGTGCATTCTCTAATTCTTTATTAAACAACTCTTCAGGTTGTTCACTACCTGAGTCAACCTGTGTATCTATATCTGGTGAGACATCACCAGGTTCATCATGGTCTACATCTTCTTCTTCTTCTTCTTTAGTATGCGATAATGAAGTCTCTTCATCTCATACATCTGTTCCTCATCAATCTAAAAATCATGTAGAAATTGATATGCATAGTGTTCTGCTTCAACATGAATATCCTAATCAAAATAAGCTCCTTCTGTAGGGTGATCAAAATGAGCTCCTTCCTCATGCTGGATTGTAGGTGCATTTTTTTCATGCTGGACTGGAGGTTCCTCCTCATGATGGAATGCAGGTTCTTCATCATGATGATCAAAATTAGCTTTCTCTGAATCATTTACCTTGATGAAGCTACTGTAAATAATTCAACTCAAACACCTACAAGGAAGTGCCAAAAAAAATTGCCAAGCAAACTGCCCTAACAGTGAATCCCTAAAAGCATGTAATTCAATTATTTTGCCTCTAATTGATATGATCCACACACCAATGTTAGATCCTAATCTCCTTAGTATCAACTAGAAAATAGTAAGGAGATTTGCAGAGATGAAGTCCTAATTTGAAGTAGGAGAAGAAGAGAAGAAATAAAGCTTCAACACATAAGGTAACACTTATTATTTGGAGGAAAATGTGAAAAAATCTAATTCTTCACATAAGCATGACTTGGTCGCCTCTCTCACCTTCTATATCTATATATGGAGTAAGGATGGTGTGATGCCAAGGTGGCATTATACCTTCCTCAAGGTTACCGCCAACTTGGCCATGCAAGTTGGCAACTTGCAATTCAAATTTGAATTTGAATTTTGTTTACATTTCAATTTCATTTAGAATCTAATTTCAAATTGATTAAAATGCCACACCAAGTGAACCTTTCATTTGAATTTTTCCTCTAAAATTGATTATCCTCATTAATTAAATTAAACACTTTAATTTAATTAATTAACCATTGACTAAACTCTTAAGTCAATTTGCTTAACTCTTTAAGCTAGTTATAGTTAACTTAACTCTTTAAGCTAACTTGATCAATTGATGGTCATGTTGCACCAAATAAATAACTCTTTAATTATTGATCTAATTTAATTCCTTAAATTAGTCAATCAATTTAACAATTAAATTGATCAAGCCAAAAAAATGACCTCAATTTTGCCAACCTCAAATCAGTCCACTAGGAGTGTTTGTCTAACTCTTAGAAAATGCTCCTCCATCAAGTAGGAAATTGAATTAGCTTTTGTGTGTGACCCATTAGGTTTTACCATTTATTAGATATAGGCTCACAACTTTTTGTGAATTTTGAATATCATATATTCATCTTAGTTTAAACTCCTTTAAATTAATCAACTCAATTTAATTAATCTCCATTAATTGAAGAGCATCCAATCTCCATGGTCGATGTCCAACCTCAAGCCCATGGAACCCAACTAATTGACCGAAATGAATTCTCTTGGAGAACTATTCTAGCTCTACGCATACCATGCAAATACGGTCATTTCGTCTCCTATCTCTCAAAAGAGGCCTAGGGCAAGTATTTGCTAGTTTTCTAATAGTCTCGATACTATGTGTATATTCTCAATGTTCGATTCTCTTTGATGACCTCATATTTGGAAAACTCCTTTTCCAAATTATCATACTACCTTGCGCAAGGATTTCTTAGAATCGATCATTATAGAATACATAGGAGATATACTTATCTTTCACAACGGCAAGGAGTCGGATTCCATATTGATCTCACAAACCTCTATGTCTAAATAGCTCACGCCCAATCTATACCGAACGGCCCACTAAGTGACCAAAGGGGAGTCAAAGCATGAGGACCTAAGCACAAGGCTACCATGGATCTTCAGGTCAAATGACTAATTATATACACTAGCGTAAGGTAGAGAACTTGCCACTATCGACTTGCTACTTTGGCTATTTAATGGATTCTCCATACTAGCCTTCAGTACCTTGTTCTCTAACAAGTACTCACTAACATGCATCCATATCTATACAGAATTACTCATGGAATAGAGCAACGTTCGACCTTTGGATTTATGCATCGTTAGTGCAAGTCTATCCGGATCTTAGATGCTCTGTCTCATAAGATCCTATAACTTGGAAGATTTAAGATCACGACTGTGTAAAACTTATTCCATGATCACCTCCAAGTGCGTGACCAAGTCCCGTAGTCTTGTGTGATCTAAAGGCTTCAACTAAATGTCAGTGAAGTAATAATGAGCAGAAGATTAAGACGGCCATATAATGAATATCATTCAATCAAGATTATCTTACAAGGAAATAGTTTACAAGGCCACTATTCCAATAGAATATAGTCTATAGGATTAATCGTTTAAAGAGGAAGTTGTATCCTATCAGTCAACAATTAGTAGTGCATGCGAGTTCCATGTGTTAGATAAAATGATGCAGTATATTGTTAACCTAGATGATAGGAGCCATGATTAAAGAGAATGGGATATTTCTTTCATTCCATACAAGCATGCTATATTATTTTTACTTGAAGGCCTATTCTAAAGTGATACATCAAATTTTGGACATTGCTTTTTGATCTTCAGACTTGAATCCACAACCAGAAAAAGCTCTTTCTCCTGAGATGAAGAGGCTCCAGGTAGGCCCAAGAGGAGAAGAAAAAGAAAGCTAGGCGAGGTACCAAGTGTTATAGAAAGTAAGAGATCATGCCCTCTTAGATGCAACACCTACCAGTCTTTTGGGCATAAGAAAAGGACATGCACACAAGTATCTCAATCCACCTTTGAGAACAAGAAGAAGGTTTGAACTCTGTAACTGTTTATACTGAGGCATATATGAATTTTAAAAACTTCTTAATTAATGTTTTCTTTTCTTTTGTAGAGAAGAAGTGGCCAATATGTCCAGTTTGGTGCTAACACTTTTTTGACTGAAATTCTAAGAGAGCAAGTGTGTGCATGACTAATGTGATTTCTCCCCACATATTGTGTAGTGGGAATATAATTTGTTAGCATCCCATTATTCTCTCCAACTTCTTCCTCCTCCTCCGTCCCAGCCTTCCTAACCTCATTCTGTGCAGATATTCCAGCCATTATATAGAGAATAGGCCATAGATTTGGTGTGTGGACTTTTACATTAGAGGCAATCTAATTTGGTTGCTTTTGCTCTTGACTGGAGCAGTTTTCTAGCAGCCGGTTTTGCTAGTTCTGGGAGGACCTCTTCTCTTTTGATTGGGCTGAATTTTGGACTGAAGAATCTTCAAAGGGTTGAGGAGTTCCTGTAAAAATTTCAGCAAAAACGGAGGAGTCCATCCAAAGGAAAATCGGTGGTGATCCTACTGCGCCGGTGAAGAGACAGTTTGACAGTTTTCAAGAGTTTTCTCTTTCTCTTCGATTTTCTGTCATCACCTAGGTATTTTTCCCTTTCTAAATCTGAATTCCATGCATGTATTGATCCTGGGGGTGTTGTGTGGGCTAGTTTATTCAGTTTTATGTTAAAATATTTGAATCCTAGTGCCACACATACCTTCAAGCCTACCTTTATTTTATAAGTATTCTGGATGATGAATTTGTCAAACTCTGAATATCTGAAAAACTGAAATGTGATGTTGTTGCTGTATTTGTTGTTGGTGCAACAATGTTAATCTTTTTTTTTAACATGTTATGCAGTTTTATGCAACATTTAGGGGGGGGTATTTGCAATGTTCGAAAATTTTTATCTATAAAAGGTTTGTCATATTCAAATTATGTAATCTTCTTATTTTTCTAGGATTAAAAGTAATGTTGTGTTTTGCAATTTACTAAATAAAAAATATATATTTTAAAATGTAAAATCAAACATTAAAAACATCAAATTATTAGAAAATTTATCAAACTGCCAATTGCAATGGCTTACAAAAAATTAACAAATAAAACCTTATAGTCTTAAAAATATTACAAATAAGTTCAAGGGTATTTTTGTCTCAAAAATAACCATAATAGTTGCCAAAGGACATTCCTGGATTTTCATGTAAAAATTTTTATGACGTCAGCATTTTTTTGGACGAAGGCTAACGGACTTTCAAAAATGTAAGATGAAGCAAAACATTAGGAAAGTATTTGAAATTTCATCAAACCTTTGAATTTTTGGATAAATAGGCCAAACCTCAAGAGGGTTTAGATAATTAACCATATATATAGTGACATGTTAAATGCCAAAATAAAAAATTTCGGTGACATGCTAATGTACCACAAAAAATTATATATAGTGATATGCTAAAATACCATAAAAAAAATTTTAAATGATATATTAGAATATCGCAAAAAATCCTTAAAAAATAATATGCTAACATGCTACAAAAAATGCTTTATATAATAAGTTAAATGCCACAAAAGAATTCTTTGAGTGACATGCTACTAACCATGCCCCAATTGCCCTTTTGAGACTCGAAACCACAATCAATCTGTATGTAGGAATGAAAGCTTACTACAAAGAAAGTCATCAAAATTTCAATATTTGATGATGATCAATTAAGTCCACAAAGGTAAAAAGGTAAAAGGACTAAAAAGGTTGATGGATGAAAGAAATAATTACATAAAAGACTGGAGAACGCAAATTAGTTAAAACCATCAAAAAGGTCATCAAAACCCTATGAACTCGAGCCCATTGGTAAGTAAATTATAAATACTAAGCCGCAAAGACAAACGGAGCATGAAATATCATTCTCAAGAAATCACGAGTACTTTAGAATAGAAAATACTCTGCACATGTTGAAGATAAAATGAACCAAATATCTTGCCTTTACCAGAAAGAATCTCGCTCCCCTTTTGTTCAACATTAATATAATTACAAATATTTTATTTTTATGTGAAAATTACATTTTCTCAATTATCTATATATATTTGCTTGATTTATTTTATAAAATAATAAATTTTAAAAATTAAAGAGAATAAATTTGGAGATGTAGAAATTGCGCAAAAATAAAGAGGGATAAAGCATAATGATATGTGAGGAGCGAAAAAAGACAAAATTAATTTTTTTTATATCTTTTATAAAATATGATTAATATAGTCAATACAAATAGTTAATTTAATATTACATTAGTGATAAGATAGATAAAATTGTAAACTTTATAGTTATTAATATACCCACACTTTATGTATTCGTTGCATTTTTCTCAAATGGCATCATACATAAATCCAAATGCATTTTTAAAAAAGATCAGTGGCATTCGCAATCAAATGCCATAGCTTTATTTAACATTTACAATAATCAAATTCCACTTAAGATTATGCTATAGTGGCTTTTTTACAATTAACACCAAAGTACTCATTTTATGCACTACAACAGGCTACTAAGCTATGCCACTCAATAAATTTATATTATTATTTTTTTCAAATGATACTATAAATAAATATAAGTAGCATTTTCAATCAAATATCATTATTTGTCATTAATAATCAAATGCAACTAAATATTATATTATAGTAATAAATTTTTTAAATATTATCATATTACTTTTGTGTATCATTATATTATATGTTGCTATTAAATTATTGTAATTAAATATTTTATGAAATGAACTGAAATGCATATGAAAATTTGGGGAAATTGGCAATTTGTGGAAATTTCACCAAGTTTTGAAAAAAGCAAAGATCATACATGTATAATATCAACAATTAATAGTAAAGACAGATTTCGATGTGCATATGATTTCTACTTTCCTTATGGTTATCAACAGTCTAATTTGAATTTAAAACGATTTAAATTAGAATCAGAAGCACCTCAAATAAAAAGCAACAACTTTAGAAACATGAAAAGCAATTCATGTAAAGAAAAAGTGGAAGGCGTAAATTTCTTATTTCGCCAAAATTTTCTTTTTTTACCTTTTCCCATAGCCTTCTATATGAAGTGAAAACGCCAAAAAAAAATTGTTTTTCTATGAAGGGCAGTTGGACCGCCTAGAGGGGCATGCATCCTTCAAATGCGGAACACCCCCACCCCCCTCGTTTTTATTATTTTTGTGGCATTTTGTGGCAAATTAAGTTTGTAGTCGAATCTTGATCATATATTCTTAACCATCTCCATGGTCAGATTATGGCCTATTGAGAGCTCAGTTGCACCAAATTATTTTCAGCAGGACCTTTGGGTGAAATTGGTGCATTGTATGTGTAAAATTACATTTGTACTATTCTTTTGACTAAAAAAATGCATTGGTGAAATAAGGGCTTAACAGAGTAATAAGGGAGCTTCTTTATTTATTTATATGCACATGTGTAATTAAAGTCGTTTGTGATTCAAACTTCGCACTTATAAATATATAAATATAAGGACGATGTCTTTAAGTTAATTGATAATTATCGATGTGTGTGGATTATCTCAAAACAGGCGAATTATCGATTGCTTTTATGATTATTGAAATGGAAAGGAATTGGATGAGAATAATGCAGTGGACTCTATTTATAAGATGGGCCTTTTCAGCTATTGGATTTATTTATGAAAAATTAAGCTTTCGGTTTTACTTTTTTAACGAGGAATTTTAGAATCTTTGTTTTATAAAGGATGAGTTTAATTAAGCCAAAAAGGAACTTAATTTTGAATGTACTTTGTGGGAAATTAAAGCTTATACAAGCGTCATTTCCCTTAGTTTCACATTTATATTCATGTAGGAGTATCTATTCCTTTGAAATATGAAAATTAAATTAAAAAATTTATTCCTTGTGACTAATTCAAGATAACTAAGAGTATATAAAAATAATTGAGCGAGTGGCTATTTTTTGTTTCATTTTTTTTTGCCTTCAAGAATTTTTACTTGAAAATTTTAATTTATATTGATTACATTAAAATAATAAAATAACTTGCAATGTAAAAATTGGAAAAGAATTAACAGAATATCAATACTCTTTTGTTCACGACTTGGGGTAATATGTAGTTAGGCACCCTGTAGTAGCTGCCTAACATTGAGCATATTATTTATTAGAGTAACTGCAACTTGTTGAGCAGGTTAAAATTACTTCTACTGATTATCAAGTTATAGTTACCTACAACTTATGGTACAAATTTTGTATGGTTTTAATTATATATTTCTGGTTCATTAAATTAAATGTGTCTCATTTGTTGATTATTAGGGCATTTTAGAAAGTTTCAAATAAATCATATTTATCTACAGAAAAAGAGCTTAACATGTTGATTTATTTTTAATTTAGAATTATTATAAATTTGAACTTAAAAATTAATATTGTATATTTAATTAATAAATCGTCGTTTATTTACATTTTAACTTTTTATCATACTTTATTCCCCCAATATTTGAAAATTTATTTTGAAATACAATTTATGTCTTAGAAATTTAAATATGCCTTATGAAGTATAAAGCTAGCAAAATATTTAAAACACACACAATCAAATACAATGTAATTAAATTATATATAAGCCAATTCTATTGCAATACATAGGCTCAATTTAATGGGATTTCATAAATACTTAAATAATGGGCAATGTAAAGATTTTCATTTTAATATTTGTTACTATATTGCAAAAATATGCATTGGAGTAATTCATTTTTTTTTTAAAATGAGAATTAAAAAAGGAACAATTACAGTGTAAATTGTACTAATCAAATTTAATTACCCGTAATTTGGTCATATTTTTAAATTTTTAATTGAAATAATATAAAATGTATCTCTTATTTGTTCCAATATTAACTAATGAAATTTATTATTTTTATCATTTTTTTTCAAAGTAAAAAGACAAATGGTGAATATATCGTGCTTTCTAGTTATGGATTACATCTAATGCACTCATGAAAATGAAATTGTTAATGAAAAAGAATATCAAAATAGGATTTAAAATAATGTTTATAAAAAAAGGTAATGTCAATCATTGCTTCCAAATGTGATCTTGTTAAGTAGTTTTAGCAAGCACATAATTTTTTTATTATTTTTTATTTCTTATGCACTTCTTTGAATATTTAAAAAAGATTTATTATATTGGAAACATGCCAAGGACATACTATCAAATGTATAAAAAATTAATATTTTTATTTAATTTATAAAATAATTATGCTATGTGTCGTATCTGATACGATATTCAAAACTATTATTCTTATATATAAGCACGTTAAAACCCACAACTATAATTAGAATCCATTAAAATATATTTAGCAAGTTTTTATGTTCGTTGAGCTTAGGAGTTAAGTTAGTTTAAATTAACATAAAGAGTTAAGTTAATTAACTTAAGAAGAAAAATTAAATTAATTAAATTAAAGTGCTAATTAATTAATTAAATAGGAAATTCAAGTTTTGGAGGGAAATCAAATGAAAGAGTCCATCTGAGTTATGCAAGTTGGCATTTCAGTCTATGAAACAAAATGCGAACTCAAGCCAAATGAAATTTAGCAAGTTGGCAAGTTGGCACACATGTGTGGAGAGTGTGATGGAAGCCTCCAAAGGCTTCCTTCCTCTCATATATAAAGACCATGTGGTTGGACACTTGATGCTTAATGCATGTTCTCACATTTTCCCTTCAAAAGGTAGTATAATTCATGTCTTGAATAACTACCTCCTAGATTCCCTCCTCCTTCCTTCCTCCTCCAAAAACCACCAACCTCCGTCATCATCTTCCCCCTCTCTTCTCTAGCAAAAAGTGTGTAGATTGAGAGGCATTCCTAAAAGATAGAGATAGATTGGGATCTAAATACTAAAACCAAAATAGGCAAAAGTAAAATCAATTATCTCATCCCAAGAATCAAAATTATGCTTTAAATAAGGACTTGAAGGCAGAAAATTTACCTTTGCAATTAGAAACAAAAGATTTGATAAAATCACTCCAAAGACTTTTCTATTGGAAGATCTACAAGCTCCAACGGTTGGATCTACTAGCTCCCCTTCTAATACTCCAAAAATCGGCAAAAATGGCAGATCTAAACATCATCAAATGATCAAAATTTTGGCTAAAAATAGTGGGAAACCGCTTCCTATAGAACACCCAATGGTGTTTCCAAAAAAGGTGCAAAAGATGATCCACCAAGGATTTCTTAGTCCCCCAAATGTTGGACCTCGAATGATCAAGTCTATACACCTTAAGCAAGCTCTCACTCAACCTCACTTTTTCTAGAACACAGTGAAGAAGAAGGTGATACGAGTGGTAGTTTTGGAGGAGAGAGGGATGAGAGAATTTTGTGTGATTATTCAACATCTGAATTATATCACAATTTTAGAGGGAAAATGTGAGGAACACCAACAACAGTAAGTAGCTGGCCACATGTCCTATTTATAGAGAGGATGGGAGCTCTTGGATGCTTCCATCACATCTTCCATGCATGTTGGCCAACTTGCAACTTGTGCATGCATTTGTATTTAATTAACATTTCCATTTCATCGCATGAAATGGAATGCTAATTAACTTAAATTCAATGGACTCTTCCATTTGGTTTCCTTCCAAAATCCAAATTCTCAATTTAATTAAATTAATTTTTTAATTTAATTAATTTAACTTAACTCCTTAAGTTAATTAGCTTAACTCTTTAAGTTAATTGGAGTTAACTTAACTCCTTTAGTTAACTTGACTAGTTAATTGTCATATGGTACCAATTAAATTAACACTTCAATTTAATTAGCCTAACTTATGTCCGTAAATTATTTTGATTAATTTAACACTTAAATTAATCAAGTTAAAATGACCAATTAAATTAGTCAACCGTTTTCTCTCTAAAATGCCTAGTATGATTTTTCTAACTCCTTAGAAAATTCTTCATATCAAATAAAAGTTTCCTTAGGCTTTTGGGTGTGACCCATTAAGTTCATCCATTCATCGGACATGGGCACACAACTCATTATGATATTTTAAATATTGAAATATTCACATTAGTTTAAACTCCTTTAAACAAATAACTCTTTCAATTAATCTCTATTAATTGAAGAGTACCCAATCTCCATGGTCGATATCTAGCAACAAGCCTATGGAGCCCAACTAATTGGATGGATGAATTATATCTTGATGAACCATTATAGCTTACACTTACCATGCAAATACGATCCTTCCATCTCATATCTCCTGAAAGAGGCCTAAGGCAAGATATTTGTCGCTCCTTAATAGCCTCAATAACTATGTCTCTACGTCCAATGTTCGATTCCCTTTATGAGCTCAAGTTTAGAAAACACCTTTTTCAAATTGTCATACTATCTTACGCAAGGATTTCTTAGAATCAATCGCTATAGAATACATAGGAGATGCATTCATTTGTCACAACAACAAGGAGATGGATCCCTTCTTCAATCTCACAAACTTTAATGCTTAAATAGCTCATGCCCAATCTCAACCCCAGCTATCTAGTGGATTCTTTATGGGAGTCTTCAGTTGACTTGTTCTCTAACAAGAACCTAGTAATCGGTATCTATATTTTACATAGAATGCCCATAAAATAGAGCAATATCCAACCCCTTGGAATATACATCACAAGAGGAGTAGTTTTACATACCAATCTAATTAGTTGTGGGTTATTCCACAATCTCCCACTTGTCCTAAAGTCAATGGCATATAGTCTTAAGGCACATTTTCTCAAGATATCTTTCAAAAACCTTTCATGCCAAGGGCTTAGTTAATGGATCTGCTATATTCTCTTATGAGGCTATTCTCTCCACTCGGATGTTGTCTCTATCAATGATCTCATGGATCAAATGATTGAAAGTAAGATTAGGCTTAGGATCCAACATATAAAACCATAAATAAGCAAAATACAACCAAACAACTCCACTCCAAGGATCTTATTCATGCCCAAAATAAGGATTTAGTCGCAAAAATTTTCCTTTGAAAATCAACATAAAGGTAAGAGGAATATCACTCCAAAGAACTCTTTAAAGGAAGATCTACACGCAGCAGAAGATGCCAACGACTGGATCCCTTCCACAATTCTAAAAATTGTCAAAATTGGCAGGTAACTCCATCACAAATCCAAGTAGATGTTGCCAAAAATTCGCTCAAATAAGAAGCTATTGGGTCTTCCAAGTTAGCTACTGAAACCATCGGACAACAATAGTTCACCAAGGAACTCTTAGTTCCCCAAGTGTTAGACCTCTAATGATAAAGTCCACACACTTTAGGCAAGCACTAGGTCAACCTAACTTTAGCTAGAAGAAGGTGATAGGAGGTGTTTTGGAGGTGAGAGGGAGAGGAGAGAATTTAGTGTGAATTTTCAACACATGAATATCATACTTTTGGAGGAAAATGATGTGGAATGCCAATTATCACATAGTGGTCGGCCATACGGCTATTCATAGAGAGGAGAAAGGATGCAAGTTGGCATCATACCTCCCATGCTTAGTTGGTGAACTTGCCAACTTGCATGTGAATTTGAATTTCACATGCATTTGCATTTAATTATCATTTACATTTCATATCATGAAATGAAATGCTAATTAACTCTAAATGCAAATTCAAGTAGACTCTTCCATTTGGTTTCCCTCAAAAATCAAATTATCATTATTAATTAAATTAACACTTTAATTACTTGACTTAACTCCTTAAGTCAAGTAACTTAACTCTTTAAGTTATTTAGTGTTAACTTAACACCTTAAGTTAACTTGAGTATGTAATTGTCGCATGGCCCTAATTAAATTAACTCCTTAATTTAATCGTCTAATTTAACTTCTTAAATTATTTTTATTAATTTAACACTTAAATTAATCAAGTCAAGATGACAAATTAAATTGTCAAAAAAGTCTCCCTCAAAACACGCCTAAAGTGAATTTTCTGACTCCTTAGAAAATTTCTCTCATTAAATAAGTGCTTCCTATATGCTTTTATGTGTGACCTATTAGGTTCATCTCTTCATTGCATACGGGCTCACAGCTCATTGTAATATTTTGAATATCAAAATATTCGCATTATTTTAAACTCCTTTAAACTAATATCCCTTTTAATTAATCTTTATTAATCGAAGAGTACCCAATCTCCATGGTCAATATCTAGTCATTAGCCCACGAAGCCCAACTAATTGGATGAATGAATTATGTCTTGATAAGCCATTCTACTTCATGCTTATCATGCAAACCAAAATAGGCTGAACAAAACTTGTCTATTCCTCATCCCAAGGATCTAATCATGCTATTAAAATGGATTTAATGGAAGAAAACTAACCTTGAATGCTTAATCCAAGGAAGAAATGGATGATAAGTATGAACTCTTCAAAACTGTCAATCTTGTCACAGAAGAGAAGCTCCCTAAGTGTGAAGCCTCTAATGTTATGATCCACACATCCAAGAAGAGATCCAATCTACCTCTAGTCAGCTAGATCACTAGAGGAAGAACAAGGAAATGAGAGGCTGAAAATGTGGAGAGAAGAGGTAAGGATTGTGTGAAACTTCAATATATGAGTTAATCACACTTTTGGAGGGGAAAAATGGAATCTAGCATCATATGCCTTACAATGGCCTACCACCTCTCCATTTATAGAGTCGGAGGTGTGATGCAAGTTGGCATCACACCCTCCATGAGATGGTATGCCAAGTTGGCAATCTATTTGTATGTGAAATGTGAATTTCATTTGCATTTAGATTTAATTTGAATCTACATTTCATCTCATGAAATGTCTTTCAAATTAATCCCAAATTAACCTCAAATAAACTCCTTCATTTGAGCTCCCATCCAAAATTGATAATCCTCACATTAATTAAATTAACTCTTTAATATAATTAATTAATTTGACTTGACTCTTTAAGTCATCTAACTTAACTCTTTAAGCTAGACTTGACTTGACTTGACTCTTTGAGTCATCTAATTAATTTGACTTGACTTGACTCTTTAAGTCATCTAAATTAATCCTTACATTAATTAAGTTAACTTGACTAATTAACAGCCATATGACACCAATTAAATTAACTCCTTAACTTAATTAGTCAAATCTAACTCCTTAAATTCTTGTGATAATTTAACAATTAAATTAATCAAGCCAAAATGACTAAAATATAGTCAACAAATTTTCTCTACTAAATGACCAATGTGAATTTTCTAACTCCTTAAAAAATTCCTCCTATCAAATAGAACTTCCTTTAGGCTTTTGTGTGTGACCCATTAGGTTATCCCATTCATTAGACATGGGCTTACAACTTTTGTGATATTTTGAATATTGAAATATTCACATTAGTTTAAACTCCTTTAAACTAATAACTCTTTCAGTTAATCTCTATTAATTAAATAGCACCCAATCTCCATGGTTGATGTCTAACCTCAAGCCCATGGAACCCAACTAATTAGTTGAAATGAATATGCTCTTGGTGGACCATTCTAGCTCTACGCTTGCCATGTAAATACGATCCTTCTATTTCCTATCTCCCAAAAGAGGCCTAGGGCAAGATATTTGCCCGTGCCCTAATAGCCTCAATAACTATGTTTCTATTCCCAATGTTCAATTCCCCTTTATGACCTCGTCTTTGGAAAACTCTTTTTCCAAATTTTCATGCTACCTTGGCCAAGAATTTTCTAGAATCGATCATTATAGAATACATAGGAATGCACTCGCCCTTTGCAATAACGAGGAGATAGATCCCTTCTTGGATGTCACAAACCTCCATGTCTATCAAATAGAACTTCCTTTAGGCTTTTTTGTGTGACCCATTAGGTTCTCCCATTCATTGGACATAGGCTTACAACTTTTGTGATATCTTGAATATTGAAATATTCACATTAGTTTAAGCTCCTTTAAACTAATAACTCTTTCAGTTAATCTCTATTAATTAAAGAGCATCCAATCTCCATGGTCGATGTCTAACCTAAAGCCTATGAAGCCCAACTAATTGGTTGAAATAAATATACTCTTGGTGGACCATTCTAGCTCTATGCTTGCCATGTAAATACAGTCCTTCTATTTTCTATCTCCAAAAGAGGCCTAGGGCAAGATATTTGCCCGCGCCCTAGTAGCCTCAATAACTATGTTTCTATTCCCAATGTTCAATTCCTCTTTATGACCTCATCTTTGGAAAACTCTTTTTCCAAATTTTCATACTACCTTGGCCAAGAATTTTCTGGAATCGATCATTATAGAATACATAGGAATGCACTCGCCCTTCGCAATAATGAAGAGACAAATCCCTTCTTGGATATCACAAACTTTTATGTCTAAGTAGATGATACCCAATCTAAACCCAGAAGACCTACTAGGTAGTCATGGAATAGTCAAGGTATAAGGACCTAAACACAAGGTTATTATGAATCTTCAGGTCAAATGACTAATTATATGCACTAGCATAAGTTGCAGAACATGCTAATACCAACTTGCCACTTTAGCTATCTAGTGTTGGAATAATGCCCCACAGCTAATTAGATTGACATGCAAACTCTTTCATTTGTGATATAATCTTAATTAAATGATATTCATATACTATGGCCATCTTTATCTTATGCTTATTTTACTTCACTAGCATTTGGTGGTTCAAGCCCTTAGATCACAAAAGACCATGGAACGTAGTTGTACTCTGGGAGGTGATAATGAAATATGTCTTACATGGTCATGAACATAAAATATTCCAAGTCATAGAATCATAGGAGACATGGCATCTAAGATTTAGGTAGACTTGTACTAACGATGTATAAATTCAAATAGTTGGATATTGCTCTGTTTCATGGGCAATCCATATTAGACATGGGTGCATATTAGTGGGTGCTTATTAGAGAACAAATTCACTGAAGGCCCGCTTGTAGAATCCACTAGATAGTTGTCGTGGCAAGTCGGTAGTGATAAGTTCTCTATCTTACGCTAGTGCATATAATTAGTCCTTAAAACTGAGGACCTATGGTAACTTTGTATTTATGTTCTCATGTTTTGACTCTTTCTTTACCACTTTATGGGTCATCCGGGTTGAGATTGGGTGTGAGCTACTTAGATATGGATGTTTGTGAGATCCAAAATGGAATCTATCTCCTCGTCGTTGTGAAGAGAGAATACATGTACTATATGTTCTGTAATTATCGATTCCAAGGAGTCATTGCAAAAGGCAGTATAACATTTCGGAAAAGAATTTTACAAAAGATGAGGTCATAAACTGAAATCAAACATTAGAAATAGAAACATAATTATCAAGGCTATGAGGGAGTCGGCATATATCTTACCCTAGGCCTCTTTTAGGAGGTAGGAGACAGAAGGACTGTATTTTCATGATAAGCATAAAGCTAGAATGGTTTACCAAAAGCATATTCATTTTGACCAATTAGTTGGGCTACATGGACTAAAGGCTAGAAATCGGACCATGGATATTGCGTACTCTTCAATTAATATAGATTAGTTGAATAAGTTATTAGTTTAAAAGAGTTTAACCTAATGTGAATATTTTGATATTCAAAATATCACAAGAGTTGTGAGCTCATGTCCAATGAATGGGAGAACATAATGGGTCACACGTAAAAGCCTAAAGTTCTATTTGATTAAGGGAAATTTCTAAGAGTTAGAAAATTCCTCATGACCGATTTTGTGGTGCAAATGGTTAGCTAATTTTTTGGTCATTTTGGCTTGATTAGTTTAATTGTTAAATTGATCAAAATAATTGAAGGAATTAAATTAGACCAATTAAATTAAGGAGTTAATTTAATTGGTGCCATATGATAATTAATTAGTCAAGTTAAGAGGTAAAGTTAACACCTTCTAGCTTAAGGAGTTAAGTCAAGACCAATTAATTAAATCAAGGAGTTAATTAAATTAATGTGTAGAATAAATTTTTGAGGGAAATTTAAATGAAGGAGTTCATTTGAAGTGTATCTAGAATTTACTTAGATAACATTTCATGAGATAAAATGAAGACTCCAAATGAAATTCAAATGCAAGTGAAATTCACATTCACATGCAAGTTGTCTTGCTTAGTTGGCACCCTACCTCATGGGAGGTGTGATGCCAAATTTAATCACACCTCTTGATCTACATATAAACAGATGGGCGGTCAAATGCAATACTAACATGCTAGATTCTCTTTTTCCCTCTAAAAGAGTGATCCACTCATGCATTGAAGTTTCACACATTCTTCTTCTGATTCCTTCCTAGATTCGGCCTTCATAATTTCTTCATCATTTGAACTTTTAGCTCTTTAGAGGTTGATTGACACTTACCTTAGGTGTGTGGATCATTTCAGTAAAGGCTAGGCATTCGGATAGCTTTGTTGTTTGGAGATCTACTGCAAGGCAGTTTATTTGGTGGGACATTTAGAGCACTTGACAATTTCTGATTTTCTTGAAATTTTTACTAGACATTCTTCAAGGAGTTGGATAGGTGTTGTCCAAATTTCAGCAAAATTCAAGGTGGTTTGCTTGGGAAAAAATTTTTGGATTCCTACTGCATCAATTGGAGACAAATTTGAAGTGTTCAAGCTTGTCTTTATCTCTACGTTGGATTTTGAGCAATCAAGGCATTTATCCTATTCCAAATCTATTTTATGGTATGATTTTATCCTTGGATAGAGTGTAGTCAAGTTTTGATTTAGTTTTTTTTGCTTTATTACATGGATCCTTATGCTGCATCCATTTTATAGCATGAATTTATCCTTAGATGGAGTGCAATCAAGCTTTGATTTAGCTATTTTTGCTTTATTACATGGATCCTTGTGCTACACTTTCCTTCAACCTTGTGTTTAGGTCTTCATAACTTTACTCTTCCCTGACCACTTAGCGGGTCATTTGGACTGAGATTGAGTGTGAGCTACTTAGAAAATGTTAGTAAGCCATTAAGATCTAATAATTAGAACTTTGAAAGCTCAAATTAACTAGTGCTTACAACCTACCAAGAACCTATTCATGTTTACAATTTAGATTTAGATAGAGATTTACCTCAAAGAGCAAATTTCCAAGGTCACAATAGTGAACACTTTACCGATCCAGATTCTGGCAGACTCTGGCACAGTGAAGAATCAACAGCTTTTGGCTTGGTTAGAGTGCTCCAAAAATCATGAAACAAAATGTGAAATTTCTCAACTGCTTGAGGAGTCAAAAATTTGGAGCAAAACTCGATTTGGATCGCTTGAAAAAAATTTGGCAAGTGACTGCTTTGTTTTCATGGATCTCCAAAGCTAGCAAATCAAATGCTTTGACTCTATTGTAATGATCTATACACCAATTGATGCTCTCTCTCTTTAATGATGCAAGGTGGCTAAATTGTAATGTTGCAAGGTGGTTGGATTCTCTCCCTCTCTATATCTATATATAGATATTGGATGGTGTGACGCCAAGGTAGCATCACACATTTCATAAGGGGGGGTGGCCAAGTGGGATGCGAAGGTGGCAAATTTGAATTCAAATCTCATTTAAATTTCATGTGCATTTCAATTTAATTTGGAATCTAATTTCAAATTAATTAAAATACCAAATCAAATGAACTCTTCATTTGATCCTTCCCTCCAAAATAATTCTTCTCATTAATTAAATGAAACACTTTAATTTAATTATTTTACCTTTGACTTAACTCTTAAGTCAACAAGCTTAACTCTTAAGCTCAATTTTGTTAACTTAACTCTTTAACTTGACCAATTGATAGTCACTTGGTGCCAAATAATTAACTCCTCAATTATTGGTCTAATTTAACTCCTTAAATTAGTCAATTAATATAACATTTAAATTAGTCAAGCCAAAAATTGACCTTCAATTTGGCACCTCAAAATCAGTCACCTAGAAGTAATTTTCTAACTCTTAGAAAAGTTCCTCCATCAAGTTTGAAGGCCAATTGGATTTTGTGTGTGATCTAATAGGTTCCACCATTCATTCGACATGGGCTCACAACTCCTTGTGACTTTTGAATATCATATATTTATTTTAGTTTAAATACTTTTAAACTAATCGACTCAATTCAATTAATCTCATTAATTGAAGAGTACTCAATCTCCATGGTCGATGTCCAACCTCAAGCCCATAGAGCCTAAATAATTGGTCAAAATAAATGCTTTTGGAGAACCATTATAGCTCTACGCGTAATATGTAAATACAGTCCTTCTGTCTCCTATCTCCCGAAAAAGGCTTAGGGTAAGATATTTGCTGGCTCCCTAATAGCCTCAATATTATATCTCTATTCTCAATGTTCGACTCATTTTCCAAATTGTCACAACACCTTCTGAAAGGATTTCTTGGAATCAATCATTATAAAACACATAGGAGATGTATTCGCCCTTCACAAAAGCGAGGAGTCAGATTCCATCATGAATCTCACAAACCTTTATGCCAAGTAGCCCATATGCAATCTCAACCTTAAAGACCCACTAACTGGTCAAGGAAGAGTCAAAGCATGAGGATCGAATATAAAATTACTATAGATCCTCAGGGCAGAGGACAAATTATATGCACTAGCATAAGTAGAAGAACTTGCCATTACCAACTTGCCACTATGGCTATATGGTAGATTCTCCGGCAGGTCTTCAGTGTCTCGTTCTCTAACAAGTACCCACTAACGTACACCTATATCTCATACGGTTGCCCATAGAATGAAGCAACATCCAACTCATAGATTTATGCATCATTAATATAAGTATATTCGGATCTTAGATGCCCTTCCTCATAAGATCCTATGACTTGGAAAATTTAAGATCATGACCGTGTAAGACTTATTCCATGGTCATCGAACCGAGTCTCATAGTCATATGTGATCTAAGGGCTTCATCTAAATGCGAGTGAAGTAATAAAAAGCATAAAATAAAGATAAATATATAAAGAATATCATTCAATTAAGATTGTTTTTATAAGGAAATAGTTTTACATAGCCAATCCTATTGTCTTGTCGACACTATTCTAACAATCTCCCACTTGCCCTAAAGCCAATGCCCCATGGCCTTGAGATCCATCTTCTCAAGATGTTCTTCAAAGACCTTTTACGTTAGGGGTTTTGACAGTAGTTCTATTAAATTCTCTTTTGAGGCAACTTTGTTCACTCAATTGTCGCCTCTATCAACTAATATCATATATCAAATGATGATGCATTTACCGTGTTTGGATCACTAATGAGATCTTCGCTTAAGTCCTTAATTGTCTTCTGAAGATAACCATGGGCTCATGCATGCTAGGCACTATATCCAACTCTTGATGAAGTTTTTATCTAAACACCTTCTTTTGTGGTTTCCAAAACTACAAATTATTTCATCTCAGTTGTCATCTCGATCATGGTGTCTTGTTAGAACTCTTCCAACTCACCATGCACCATTAAGACAAAATATAAATCTATAAGTAGATTTTAGGTCATCTACTTTAGACTAGAAACTTGAATCCAAAACCCCCTCTAGTTTCAGTTATGTATTGTTGTACACCAAAAATAAGTCTTTTGTCCTTCTCAAATACTTAAGGATTGTTTTAATGGCTATCTAGTAACTCTTGTCAGGATTGGATTGGAATCAACTCGTAATACTTAGAGAATGTGCCACATCCAATTTTGTACATTGAATAACATATAATATACTGTGCATAAAGTATGTGGGATGTCCTTTGTCTTTCCTTTTTAGTCTCAGGAGCCATAGACTTGGGAAGACAGATGCCATGACCCATGGGAATGAATCCCTTCTTGGATTCTTCCTTACTAAACCTCTTTAGTATCTTGTCAATGTAAGGGGTTTGGGATAGGCTTAGCATCTTCTTAGATCTATCTCTATAGATACATATTTTCAATACGTAGCATGCTTATCCCATATCCTTCATGGAGAATTGTGTAGATAACTACACTTTAGTATACTACAACATTCCTACCTCATCCCCAATGAGAAGAATGTCATCGACATAAAGCACAATAAATTTTACTGCCAGAGAGTGGCCAATTTGAATACTGCTGTGGGAGCTGCTGAGCGGTTAATGGATTATGATTCTGAGCCCCAAAAGGAAAAACAGACCGCCTCCAACACTAATCAGTCAAAAGGAGGCGGGGCAAAATCATTCAGGCACCATATGAGCAAATGTGGGGGAGAAAGGTAACCCACACCCAAGGGAGCTTATAGGCAAGGTCCAATAAGGTAAAACTAGAGAACAAACAGGGAGCACCGCAGAAGATCAGTGGATTTTTCCTTTATGTTGGTCCACATTGGATGAAAGATTGTCCAAAGCAGTATTTACTAAACACTTTGGTGAGCCTTACAGAAGTGGAGAGGGCACCCAAGCAAGTTGAGACTCGGGCTTTTACTATTAGGGAGTAAGAGTCGGATGAGGGCGAAGATAACCTCAGGGCCATTTCACATTAGTGCAATATAATTTCACAAGTGGCACCTAAAAGAATAGTGCCACCAAGGGCAACTAAAGTTGCACTAGTCCTAATTAAGAGCCAGCCAGAAGAGGAATCACAACCCTAAAACTATAGAAAGAAATGGCTGATGTTTGTTAATGTGAAGATGAATGGCAAGCCGGTCCATGCCATGATCGATACTGGTGCCACCCAAAACTATCTAGCAAGTGCTAAAGTGGAGAGACTCGAACTTGTACTGGAGAAAGGAGTTGGATGGGTGAAAGTTATTAATTTATCTGCTCAGCCAGTTGCAGGAATGGCTAAATCTGTGCTCTTTAAGGTAGGGTTATTCGAAGGGAGGATTAACCTTTCAGTGGTCGTGATGGATTATTTCAAGCTTATCCTTGGGCTTGAATTTCTATGGAACACAAAGACGGTGGTTATGTTGCATGTGGATTCATTGATGCTAATAGGAAATAAGCCGTGCATTATCCCTACATTGATTGGGAAGCTGGGGGATAAAAACCTCTTAGCTATTCAATTTGAGAAGGGTTGCAAATGAAACGAGCCATCATTCTTATGCATCATTTTCTTTGATGAGATAGAGGAGGCATCGGAGCCAATCCCTAGTGTGGTTAAGGAACTCTTGCGGGAGTATGAGGATGTTATGCCAGACGAACTACCTCAGAAGCTACTGTCGAAGAGAGCAGTAGATCATGAGATTAAATTGGTGCTAGGTACCAAAACTCCCACCCGAGCACTATATCGGATGTCACAACTTGAGCTTGAGGAGCTTAGGAAGCAACTGACGGAGATGCTAGAGTATAGGATCATCAAGCCAGCTAAGTCACCGTATGAAACCACTGTATTGTTCCAAAAGAAGACTGATGGGTCTTTACGAATGTGCTGTGACTATTGGGCATTGAACAAAATTACTATAAAGAATAAACATCCTATACCACTTGTGGCTGATTGCTTTGACCGACTTAACTAGGCGAAATATTTACAAAGATTGATCTGAGGTCGGGTTACTGGCAAGTTCGAATCAAAGAGGGAGACAAGGCGAAGACTACAATGGTCATAAGGTATGGGGCCTTTGAGTTCCTGGTCATGCCTTTTGCTTTGACAAACACCCCAGCAACCTTCAACATGCTGATAAACCAGGTACTCCATAGTTTTTTGGATGAGTTTGTGGTGGTGTGCTTGGATGATATTGTGGTGTATAGTAGGACTTTAGCCGAGCATCTAAAGCATTTGCAAAAGGTTCTCACTCAACTCTGAGAACATAAACTATATACCAAGCCATCGAACTGTTCATTTGCTCAGGAGAAAATTCATTTCTTGGGTCACATTGTGAAGCGAAGGAGATTTCGAATGTATCCGTAGAAAGTGCAAACTATTCAGGAGTGGCAACCTTTTGGGAATGTTCATAAGGTACGATCATTTCTAGGGTTGGCAAACCATTATCGCAAATTTTTGAAGGGCTACTCTGAAATAGCATGACCCTTCACTAACCTCATAAAGAAGACAGAGTCTTGGAGTTGGACACCCCAATGCCAGGCAACATTCGAGGGATTGAAAAGAGCTATGGTGTTGGATGCTGTGTTAATCCTTCTGGACTTAACAAAGATATTTGAAGTGGAGACTAATGCTTTGGACTTTACTTTTAGAGGAGTTCTGATTCAGGACGAGCATCATGTTACTTTTGAGAGCCACAAGTTGAAAAAAATAGAGAGCCGCTGCTCAGCGCATGAGAAGGAACTGCTAGCCATAGTTTACTGCCTCAAACTATAACGGCATTACTTGTTGGGCTTTCCTTTTTTAGTCAGGATAGACAATACTGTACTTAGCCATTTCATGAGCCAGTCTATACTGACCAGTAAATAGGCACAATGACAAGAGTTATTGGTAGAGTTTAACTTTTCCTTAGAGTACCATGCCGATGCAAGCAATCATGTGGAAAACGCCCTAAGCCAAAGGGCGGATCATATGAGGGTAGTAGCTATTTTATCCTCAAGTGTAGTTACCCCTTCTGTGAAGGACCAAATACGGGAGCCTTACTAAAAGATCCTGCAGGGCAATATTTGGTCGACCTTGTTGAAAATGGTAAAACTCGATAGTTTTGGATGTATGGAGGACTCTTGATAACCAAAGAAAATCACATGTATATCCCAAAAGGCGGGGACCTGAGGAAATCATTGATTTCGAAATGCCACAATGCTCTTTGGGCGGGACACCAAAGAGTAGCGCACCCATGCCTTGGTGCATAGATCATATTATTAGCTGCAGATAGGCGATGATATTGAGATGTATGTTCGTACTTGTCTAGTGTGCCAGCAGGACAAGTCGGACCATCTGAAGAAACCAGGCTTATCGAAAGTACATCCTATTCTGCAATAACCTTGAGAGAGCATATCTATGGATTATATCATTGGGTTGTCGAATGTGGGAGATTTGAGGTCCATCATAGTGGTGGTAGACCGATTTTCTAAGTATGCTATGTTTATTGTTGCCCCTAAACATATTACAGCAGAAGGGACGACTCATCTCTTCTTCAAGCATATTGTGAAGTATTGGGGACTGCCGAAGGATATTGTCAGTGATCGAGACTCTTAGTTTACTGGCAGCTTTTGGATCGAGCTCTTCAAACTCCTCGAATCCAAACTGAATATGAGCTCAAGCTATCATCCACAATCTGATGACTAGATCGAGCGTTTCAATTCCATATTGGAGGAATATCTTTGACACTTTGTGAACAGCTCTCAGAAGGATTGAGTAAAGCTCTTGGATGTTGCTTAGCTGTACTTCAATTCCTAAAAGTGCTTTACCACTAATATGAGTGCTTTTGAGATTGTGACTGGGCAACAACTACTACTCCCACACACTCTAGACTCCCCATAGGGTGTGCGGTCTCCTCTCGCACAGAGTTTCTCATAGGAATGGAAATAGTATATTGATTTATCCCGAAGCTACCTCAAGAAAACTCAGAAGTGAATGAAAAAGCATGCAGATTAGAATCGCCGCTTCAGTGAATTCCAAGTGGGAGATGTGGTATTGGTGAAGGTCTTTAATTCGAGACAGTCAAAAGCAGCAAGGGGGAGAGACCCTCGCTTGATGTAGAAGTACATTGGACCATTACCTATCATTAAACGCATCAGAAATGTAGCCTATAAGATAGCATTGCCTTACTAGTGGAAAATTCATAATGTCGTCCATGGGAGCCAGCTTAAGCCCTATCATGCAAACCAGGATGACGTATCCCGTAATAAAACCAACCGCCCACAGTTGACATTGATGAAGAAATAGAGAGGGCGGCTGAAGCAATCCTAAATCACCGAGTAATTGGTATAAAAAGCACAGATAGAGTGCTTGGTCAAATGGAAAAGATGTAGCAGTAAGGAGAACATTTGGGAGTGGGTAACGGACCTTAAGGCATTCCAACCTCTATTGGAAGAGCAACATGCCTCAGTGTCATTGAGGATGTCGCTATCTCAGGTGGGAAAAAATGTCAAGGGTCGCCCTGCCATCGGGCCCCTTGATCATCTACAAGGCATCTGTGCCTCGCCGACTTCCCCTCACAACTTGCATCCATGGACTTGCACTCCAAGGAGTTCATTAACTATGTCCTAGGTGTAGGCCTTTTCTTTTGTTTTCCCTATTGTACATATGTAGGCAAGATGCTACCGTTTTGGTGTAATTTTCAGCATTTCAATATCTAATGTTGCCAGAATGCTTTTTTAAGCCTATTATAGGGGAGAATGAGTATTCAAAGCTAAGTTGTATTGAGCCTTATTGGAGTTCCCCTCAATTTCTAGCCTTGGTCCAACGATTGTTAATATTATACTTTTGTTGTTATCAATGAGATTGAATTTTCTTTTCATGGGATTGTGCCTCTAAAGTATTTTAGCATGTGCATGAGTACCGTTGGGCATGATTGCGACACACAACTACCTAGCGAGTATCGAGCTTTGAAGATTATTGAGCTCTTGACAGTTACTGCAGTTGATGGTTACCAAGATAATTGACGATTGTTGTATTTTAGGTAGATCTAGCTAACATGTGGCAAGCTACTAGCTACACAATATGCAGTTTCCTAGTTCCTTGAAGAGCGCCCTGTAATACAGGATGAGTATGGTCGCAAGGCTAAAACTTAAAGGAATTGACAAAAGGGCACCATCAGGAGTAGAGCTTGCGACTTAATTTTCAACACGGGGAAACTTACGAGGTCCAGACATGGTAAGGATTGACAGACTGAGAGCTCTTTCTTGATTCTATAGGTGGTGATGCATGGTCATTCTTAGTTGGTGGAGCGATTTATCTGGTTAATTCTATTAACAAACAAGACTTAAACCTGCTAACTAGCTATGCGGGGGTATCCCTCTGCGGCCAGCTTCTTAGAGGGACTATGACCTTTTAGGCCGTGAAAGTTTGAGGCAATAATAGGTATGTGATGCCCTTAGATGTTTTAGGCTACACGCACGCTACACTGATTTATTCAATGAATCTATAGCATTGGCCAATAGGCCCAAGTAAGCTTTGAAATTTCATTGTAATAGGGATAGATCATTGCAATTGTTGGTCTTCAATGAGGAATTCCTAGTAAACGCAAGTCATCAACTCGTGTTAACTATATCCCTACCCTTTGTACACACTGCCCATCGCTCCTATCGATTGAATGGTCCAGTGAAGTTTTTAGATTGCGGTGACATGGGCGGTTCGCTGCCCACGACGTCATAAGAAGTCCATTGAACCTTATCATTTAGAGGAAGGAGAAGTCGTAACAAGGTTTCCATAGGTGAACTTTCCGAAGGATCATTATTGAAACCTAAAAAGCAGACCCGCAAACTTGTAATCATCCAACATTGGGTGGCGGCGGCGCTAGCTGTCTAGTAAACCCCGGCGTGGCATGCTCTAAGGAAAACCTAATGAAGCGTCTGCCTCTCGATTGCCCCATCCTAGTACGCACGGGGGAGCTGGCATTTCTCAAATGTCAAAATGACTCTTGAAAATATATATCTTAACTATCACATTGATGAAGAATGTAGCAAAATACGATACTTGTTGTGAATTATAAAATCCTATGAACCATCAAGTCTTTGAATGCAAGTTGCGCCTGAAGCCATTATGCCGAGGGCACATCTGCGTGGGCATCACGTATTGCGTTGCCCCCCTCTTTCCACTCCCACCGAGCGGTTGTGAAGCGGGGGTGGATATTGGCCTCCCGTGCATGTCAAGCGTATGGTCGGGCCAAATGCAATCCCACAGCGATGCTCATCACCACCAATGGTGGTTGAGTCCGCAACTCGCGTGCTGTTGTGTGGGACAGTGTCGTTGGCTTAGGCATCATGATCGACCTAACAGCGTTTGCATACACTTATGCACACATGCACGCCACATCCGACCGTGACCCTAGGTCAAGCGGGATTACCCGCTGAGTTTAAGCATATCAATAAGCGGAGAAAAAGAAACTTCTAAGGATTTCCCTAGTAACGGCGAACAAATTAGGAGTAGCCCAACTTGGGAATCGGGCAGCTTGGCTGTCCGAATTGTAATTTTGAGAAGTATCCTCAATAGTGGACTGGGCCCAAGTCCCCTAGAAAAGGGTGCCGGAGAGGGTAAGAGCCCCATTGTGCCCGAACCCTGTCGCATCACGAGGCACTGTCAGCGAGTCGGTTGTTTGGGAATGCAGCTCTAATCAGGCGATAAATTTCATCCAAGGATAAATATGAGCGAGAGACCGATAGCAAACAAGTACCGCAAGGGAAAGATGAAAAGGACTTTGAAAAGAGAGTCAAAGAGTGCTTGAAATTGCGGATGGGGGTCGGCAATGCATCCTGGTTGGATGTCAAATGGAAAAAGCCGATCCGCCTATCAACTCAAGGTACTAACCAGCACAAATTGGGTCGACAGCCATACTCGAGCAGTCGATATGTTAGTGGAATGCCGTCGTCCTAATCGTAGCGGATAGTGCGTGCTTCAACAATTGTGCGCTTATGTGCTAACTAGTGTGTTCTTCATTCGACCCATTTTGAAAGACAAACCAAGGAGTCTAACATATGTATGAGTCAATAGACGAGTAAACCTATAAAGTACGAAGAAGCTGACGATGCAATCCCTCCCGAAGGGTGCACCGCCAATCGACTTTGATCTTCTAAGAAGGGTTCGAGTGAGCATACTTATTGGGACTCGAAAGATGGTGAACTATGCTTAAGCAGGGTGAAGCCAAAGGAAACTCTGGCAAAGGCCCACAGCGATACTGATGTGCAAATCATTTATCTGACTTGGATATAGGGGTGAAGACTAATCGAACCGTCTCGTAGCTAGTTCCCTCTGAAGTTTCCCTCAGGATAGCTGGAGCTCGATCACGAGTTCTATTAGATAAAGCCAATGATTAGAGGCATCGGCATCGGGGGTGCAAGGCCCTCAACCTATTCTCAAACTTTAAATAGGTAGGACGGCATGGCTACTCCGTTGAGCCACACTGGGGAATCCAGAGCTCCAAATGAGCCTATTTTGGTAAGCAAAACTAGCGATGCGGGATAAATCAGAAGTCAGGTTATGGTGCCCAACTACGCGCTAACCTAGATCCGACAAAAGGGTGTTGTTTGATTAAGACAGCAAGATGGTGGTCACAGAAATCGTAATTCACTAAGGAGTGCATAACAACTCATATGCCGAATCAACTAGCACTAAAAATATATGGTGCTGAAGTGCATGACCTATACCCGACTACCAGGGCACGGTGGTCCTTGCAAAACCCTGGGCGTGAGCTCGAAAGGGGCGATCGATGGTACAGATCTTGGTGGTAGTAGCAAATATTCAAATGAGAACTTTGAAGGCTGAATAAGGGAAAGGTTTCATGTGAATAGCACTTGACATAGGTTAGTCAAACCTAAGGGTTGGGGAAAGCTCGACAGATAGCGCATTCAGTGCTTGCTCCGAAAGATAATTGGGTTAAAATTTTAAAATCGAGATGCGACAGCTGACGACAACATTAGGGAGTCCAAATATATCGGCTGGAGCCTTAGGAAGAGTTATCTTCTCTTTTTAATAGCCTGCCCACTCTGGAAATAGCTCAACCGGAGATGTGGTCTAGCAGCAGAAAGAGTACCACATCTCGTGTGGTGTCCGGTGTACCTGAGCTGCCTTTGAAAATCTAGAGGATCGAATACCGTCTGTGCCCCTATCGTACTCATAACCAAATTAGGTCTCCAAGGTGAACATCCTTTTAGTTGATGGAATAATGTAGGTAAAGGAAGTTAACAAAATAGATCTATAACCTCAAGAAAATGAGGTCGCCGCATGCCGACTAAGGGATGGACTGGGAATGGCTCTCTCAGGGCCTTTTCCCAAGCTTCAAATAATTGACCTAGAATTGTTACAGGCAAGGGGAATCCGACTGTTTAATTAAAATAAAGCATTGCGATGGTCCCTACAGATGCTCATTTAATGTAATTTCTGCCCAGTGCTTTGAGTGTCAAAGTGAAGAAATTCAACCAAGCGCGGATAAACGGTGGGAGTAACTATGACTCTCTTAAGGTAGCCATAATGCCTTGTCACCTAATTAGTAATGCACATGAATGGATTAACGAGATTCCTACTATCACTATCTACTATCCAGTGAAACCACGACCAAGGGAATGGGCTTGGCAGAATCAATAGGAAAAAAGACCCTATTGAGCTTGACTCTAGTCTGACTTTGTGAAATGACTTGAGAGATATAGGATAAGTGAAACTCGAAAGGAGAAATTGAAATACTACTACTTTTAATGTTATTTTACTTATTCTGTAAATCGAAGGCGGGGCACTACCTCTCTTTTTGGAACCAAGGCTCGCTTCGACTAGCCAATCCAAGTGAAAAACATTGTGAAGTGGGGAGTTTGGCTAAGGCAGCACATTTGTTAAAAGATAACACAAGTGTCCTAAGATGAGCTCAATGAGAATAGAAATCTCTTTTAGAACAGAAGGGTAAAAGCTCGTTTGATTATGATTTTCAGTACGAATACAAACCATGAAAGAGTAGCCTAACAATCCTTTACACCATTGGAATTTGAAGCAAGAGGTGTCAGAAAAGTTACCATAGGTATAATTGGCTTATGGCAGCCAAGTGTTCATAGCGACGTTGCTTTTTGATCCGTCGATGTCGACTCTTCCTATCATTGTGAAGCAAAATTCACCAAGTGTTGGATTATTCACCCACCAATAGGGAATATGAGCTGGGTTTAGACCATCGTGAGATCGGTTAGTTTTCCCCTACTGATAATAATGCGTAATAGTAATTCAACCTAGTATGAGATGAACCGTTGATTCACACAAATGATCATCGCACTTAATTGAAAAGCCAGTGGCGCAAAGCTACTATGCACTGGATTATAACTAAACACCTCTAAGTCAGAATTTAGGCTAAAAGCAATGCATGCGACCATCGTCCGCTTGCCGACCCGCAGTGGGGGCCCTCAGGCCCCTAAGAGCACGTGTCGTTGGCCAAGCCCTCACCATGGATAAACGGCGGGTAGAATCCTTTAAAGATGAATTAAATACATGATGTGGTATTGTAAGCGTTAAAGTGGCCTTGTTGCCACGATCCGCTGAGATTCAACCCTTTGTCGCTTTGATTCATTACCCCTCACTCTTCTCTTTGTTCCGCTCAAACACTTGCGATTTCTCTTTTCAAGCGAAATGGCTCTGAGGCTATGACGTGCATCTTCCAGCACACCCTATGCCACTGAGGCCCGATGATCATCCCTTCATAAAATCAAGTATGACAAGTGTTTCCTAAGTACCCAATTATTTGAGTCCATCCTAAGTGGCCAAGTACTCAAGTACCTCCCAAGCGGCCAAGTAGTCAGCCACAAGTACCCAAGTATCTAACTCTTTCACAAGTGCCCAAGTCTCTCCTAAAACCAAAGTATAAGAAATCCAAGTACCCAAGAACTCAAATCCTTCCAAAGTGCCCAAATACCCAAGTACTTAAGTCTCTCCAAAGTGCCTAGCACCCAAGTCCTTCCCAAAACCAAAGTATAACAAATCCCTCCAAGTACCCAAGTACTAAAGTCCCTCCCAAATGCCTAAGTACCTAAGTCCCTCAAAAAACCAAAATATGGCAAGTCCCTCCCAAGTACCCAAGTACTCAAGTCCCTCTTAGGTGCCCAAGTGCTCATGGCTATTGGGACCTACGCACAGGACTATGGGGTGGTACCATGATATGCTCGCATGCCCATCGAGCGGTGTTGGGACGTACTCGCAGGCTTGCCAAGTGTTGTCGGGACGTACGGGCACTCCTATAGCGTGGTCTTAGGACATGCAGGCATGCCAACTGGGTGGCGCCGGACGTGCAGACACATTTGATGGGTAGTGCCGGCACATGCGCACAGGCAAGTCAGGTGATGCCGGAACGTGCACGTAGGGCCTTTCGGGACAAGCATACAAGCCTACTAGGTGGTCCTGAGATAGGCGTTCAAGCCAATCGGGATGGGCACACAGGCTTATTAGGTGAGGTCGGGACAAACACGGAAGCCTGCCGAACGGTGCTGGGATTTGTGCACATGCCTACCAGGTAGTTCCAGGATATGCATGCACTCTGTCGATACATACACACAAGCCTGTCGGATGGTACCGGGACCTGCACTCATGCCTGTCATGTGGTGCCAAGCGTGCGCATATGCCTGTCGGGTGGTACCGAGACATATGTACATATGCCTATAGGGTGGCGTTGAAACTTGTGCACATACCTACCAAGTGGTGTTGGGACTTCCTCGCAAGCTTGCCAAGTGGTGCCAAGACTTGAACGCATGCCTATTGGGTGCTGTTAGGATGTGCGTGCAAGCCTATCAATTAGCACTAAGATGTGTGTACCACTTGTCTGGTGGTGTTAGGACGGGCGGACACGTCTGCCGAATGTGGACGCACGCCTATCGGATGGTGTTGGGATCGGTGCGCACACCTGCCAGGACGTGCCCACAAGCCTATCAGAATTTGCCAGGACGTGTGCGCACGCCTGTAGGGTAGCGCCAGGATGGGTGGCATATCTGTCAGGATTTGCGCCCAAGCCTGCCAGGCTGTGTCGGGATGTGCACACAAACCTATCGTATAGTGTCGAGACATACGCACGCCTGTTGGGTGGTATTAGGATGGGCGCGTACGCTTGTTGGGTGGTGCCGAGAAAGGTGCACAACCCTGTCAGGTGGTGCTCGAACTTAGGAACGCCTAGTGAGTGGTGCCGAGACATGCGCGCAAGCCTAGTCGGTGGTGCTGGGACTCACGTGCACGCCTGTCGGGTGATGCCAGGACGAACACACAGGCCTATCGGGTGGTGTCGGGACTTGCGCGCACACCTGTTGGGTGATGTCGGGATATGCTCACACGCTTGTCGGGTGGTGCTAAGATATGTGCGCTCGCCGATCAAGTGATGCCGTGACATTCACGCAACCCTGCCGAGTGGTGCTGGGACTTGCATACACGCCTATCAAGTGGTGTAGAGAAGTGCGCGCAAGCCTTGCAGGAGGTGCCAGGACTTGCTCGCATACCTGCCGGGTAATGCTAGGACGGATATACGGGCTTGCTGGGACTTGCACGCAAGCCTGTCGGGTGTTGTCGCGATGTGTACGCACGTTTGCAAGGACTTACGCGGTGCGCGCAAGCCTGTTAGGTGTTGCCAGGACGTGCGCATATGTCGATCGGGATGCGTGCACAGGCCTGCCAAGACATGCGCCGAGATGAGCGTAAAGGCCTACTGCTGGTGCTAGGATGTGTGAGCACGCCTGTAGGGACTTGCACGCAAGCTTGTCAAGATATGCGTGCAAGCCTGTAGGGATATGCACGTAGGCCTGTCAGGTATTGTCGGGACGTTCGCGCAAGCCTACTGAGTGGTGCCGGGATGTGTGCTCAAGCCTGTCGGGACGGGCGCCCATTGGCCATTCAGATAGGTGCACAAGTCTTCCTTGGGAGCCCATCGACCATCCAGCCGTCGGTCGGCCGGCCTGCATGTGGGTATGCCGTGTGCATATTCCTGTCGTTTGCCCACACTAATTAATTTATTGGAATAATGATACGAGCTTGAGCTGTTTACTAGAAGGTGTTGTGGATGGTTCGTTGCCTGTGATGTCGTGACAAATCCACTGAACCTTATCTTTTAGAGAAAGGAAAAGTCGTTAGAAGGTTTCAGTAGGCAAACCTACAGAATGATCAATTTTGGAACATTCGAGCACGCCTACAGGGGACGCGCAAGCAAACCTGCTAGATAATGTCGATATATGAGGTCAAGCCTATTGGGTGGTGTTAAGACATGCCCGCACGCCTGCCGTTATATGCGCACAAGCCTATCAGGTAGTACCAAGACGTGTGCACAAGCCTGCCGGGTAGTGCCGAGATGCGCCTGCATACCTACCGGGACTTGTGCGCAAGCCTATCGTGTAGTGCCGAGATGTGCATTCAGGCCTGTCGGGTGGTGCCGAGACACGACCACATGCCTGCAGGACGTGCACCAAGCTTGTCGGGTAGTGCTGAGACGTGTGCGCAAGCCTGTCGGTAGGTGCCGAGATGCACCCACACGCCTGCCAAGATGTGTGCACAGCAAGCCTATCAGGTGGTGCTGAGACGTACACTTAGACATGCCAGGTGGTGCCGATAAGCACCCGCATACTTTTCAGGACGTGAGCGCAAGCTTGCCGAGTAGTGCTGAGACGTGCGCACAAGCCTGTCGGCAGGTGTCAAGACGTGCCCGCACGCTTGTTGGGACGTGTACGCAAGCGTATCGGGTAGTGCCAAGACTTGCGGGCAAGCCTGTCGGATGGTACCAAGACATGTTCGCATGCCTATCGGGACGAGCGCACAAGCTTGTCGGGTAGTTCCGAGACATGAGCGCAAGCTTGCCAGGTAGTGCAGAGACACGCCCGCATGTTTGTCGGGACGTGCGCACAATCCTACTGGGTAGTACGTGCAGGCCTATTGAGACGTATGCGCTAGTAGTCCGGACAAGTGCACGAGTCTGCCATGTGTGCTAGCCATCCGGATGGGCTTGAGTTGTCAAATGCAATGCTATGCTTCCCTCGTGCTAAAGAACTCAAGTTTTTTGGTGGTGTCAACTTATCACAATCAGCAAGGAATTGCAAAGTAGAGAGAAAAAGCCGACTATTACTTCAATCAAACAAAAGCATTTGGAAATAATCAATTGGAGAATGAACTCACAGCACATTCGCTCGTTCGATTATACGTAAACTCTATTGGACACAATGATACGGTCCCATGATTTTTCAATATTTTCTCTGAGTTTTTGTCGAATCAGTTTTCTCTATTTTTTACTATATTTAATCAATTAAATTAATTATATATGTACTTTTGGGATGAAAATTGATTCGACCTCGCACAAAAATACCATGCCCTATTTTTCATAAATTTTGAATGATTTTTCCTATTTTTCCTCAATTTTTCCTAATTTATCAATATTTTTTAATCAATTAAATATTTTTGAGTTGAAATTGAAATTCTATCACGCACAAAAAAATCATTTTCTATTTTTTCATAAATTTTCAATGATTTTTTCTATTTTTTCTTAATTTTTAATAATTTATTTGTATTTTTTAACCAATTAATTTGATTAAATATATATTTTCAAGTTTTCAAATTCTATCCTGACAAAAAAATTAATTTTTATTTTTTCAAAATTTTTCAATGCGTTTTCCTATTTTTTTCTTAATTTTTTGTAATTTATTGGTATTTTTTAATTTTAATTATAAAAAATAATTAAATAAGTTATTTTTCAATTTGAAATTAAAAAATAGCATTAGATTTGAATTTATCATGAGTTTTTGAGGGTTCATGCAAATTTTCGCACTAAAATAGTAAGAAAAACTTCAAAAATTTAAAAAGTATACTTTCTCAACTTTTCAATGTCTACTGCTATCACTACATTTTTTTAAGCCTATTATGAGGAGGGGAAGGTGCTTGGAGGGGTGACGGGTAGGGGGCGTGCGGGTTGACTGCGCGTCCGCCCAGCAGCGCCCAATGTTTGTCCCCCCTCCCCAAAGCACCTTTGGAGGGTGTTGGCACCTGCGGTGAGGAACTTCCAACGGGTTTTTTGGCGGTGAGTCCAAGCATACACTGCTTGCGAGGGCAATCCGTTGGCAAGGCAAGCTTGTTGTTTTGAGGGCCGTACCTGTGCCAACATCGGCCAAGCAACGGTAGATGCGCTTCAACCCCCCTTGTAGCGCCCCATCTCCCAACCTCCGTTATCTCATGATGGCATCGGTTCGACGATGAATGGCAAGCAAGCAGCTCCGGAGTAGAGCTCGAGCAAGCAACGTGTTGCGCTGTCTACGTACAAGTCCTTTGGGCATCGGGCATACACGGCAACACACTGCTCGTGAGGGTAATCCTACGGCGTGGAGAGCTAGCTCTTTTGAGTTTCGATGCCACGACAAGATGCTTAGGATAGTGGTTGGTAGCGGCCTGTTAAGCTTGTGTTGGCATTGTTTCAGCAAAAAACGTTGCTAGGTAAGTTGTTCCAATGGGGAGCCTGCAAGCATTCTCAAGCTAGGGCAAACTTTAGGTACGACAAGCTTGGTCCCGTTCGAGTCTCGAATCATCCCTAACACGAGCTGTCAGTAGGTTGGTCCCATTTGCAAGATAATACGCTTGTGTTGGCATGGTTTAGGCAAAAAATGTTGCTGTGGGAGTTGTTCTAATGGGGAGCCTGCAAGCATTATTTGGTAGGGCAAATCGATGGCGCGACGAACTTAATGCTTGGACAATAGAATCGACCCCAACACGAGCTGTCAGACGGTGTTCTCTGTCGTGCCAATCGAGAGATGCTTAGGTGTGCTTGCTGTCAGTTGCTACATGGGATGCTTAAATGCGAAGCATGACGGCAAGCGGTGGCACTCGCGCCCGTACATTGTGTACGTAAGGGTGCGTGAGTGGTGATTCATGCATAAGGGCATGTTGGATCCCTGCTCGAGCAGCGATGGCGTTCCGCGCGCACCTCTTCAATTGTTAGCTTAAGTGCGGGCAAGCCTAGGCCTGCGTCAGTCTCTTGTGTTGCATACCTGCTGAAGGGCATTTGGTCGATGCAAACATCTCATTTTCACCTTGTGCTGCGCCACCAATCAGCTGCGGCATGGGTGAACCATGAAGCATCCATCGTGTTCCACTTCCCAACCACTTTTGGTGCCCTCGGGTTTGTTGGCCTGCGGCGGCATGCTTGATCTCTCGAATGCGGAAAACCCAGTCAGTACGAGGCCTTCAAATCTCTATTTGCCCCAAAACAAAGCATGTTCTGTGCTCGTCCAAACGACTACCTCTCCCATTTTGGTCAGGCCCTCGTGTCTTGATTCATGCAGCGACGATGTCGATGAGGAATGCTACCTAGTTGATCATGCCAGTAGTCATATGCTTGTTTCAAATATTAAGCCATGCATGTATAAGTATAAATTAATTCAGAAGGTGTCTGTTTTCACGGTCTTAACAGATTATTTGATGAGGGATTTGGTGTAGGTGTTGGTTCCTCTGCTTCTACTACCTCGCCTCTGGCCCCTACTGTACCTTTAAATAGTCCGGCACCTTCTCTTCAACCTCTCCCAAGACATTCTGCTCAAGCCCCTCCTTTTTATCCTTCACCTCACCATCTATCCAACTCTGCTCCATTTCAATCTCCCTCTCCTATTCAAATTCTCCCTCCAACTAACATCCCTATTGGCCGTCTCTCACCTTATAATTGTGCTGAAGCATCAGATTTTAAAACCCAGAGAAGCATGACTTCTGGTGAGATTTTCAAAGATGCTCAGGAAGCCCAAAACATCCTCAGAGCTGAGTCCGAGGATGAATGGACTCACAGAGAAATATAAACACGGAGCAATAGGAGATCTAGGAGGCTGAAAGGTAGGGGTCGTGGTTTCAAGGGTGTATGATTAACAATTTTATTTTGGGATTTTCTGAAATTTGAATTTATCTGGGTTTTTTGGAACTGGCTATGGCAGAATCTGATTCTGCAGTACTGCTCGTAGAAGAATGCTAATGCAGATTTAATCCATTAGTTCTGTTCGTACAAAGGACTCCTTGAACAATTTTGGTTCCTTTTGCCGCAGATGAATCTGTTATACTGTCTGTTGTAACGGATTTCTGCTAAGGTTTTGGTACTGGAATGATACAATTTGGATGCTGACTTTGTTTAGAAATAGCTCGGAGCCATCAGGGTGAGCTGTGGTGTTGAGCTTTATTTGTATGAGTTACTGTCGCACAGAAAATATGTTGCTGGAATGTTGGGTTGGTCCCTTTGAATGCTCCAGTTCAAATTGAATCCTTCTGCTATGGACATTTAGTAGTAGGTTGGTTCAGTTTTTGTGGTAATCATGCTGCTGAATCGGTGTTGCTGGGATCAGATTTTGTTGTTATATGATCAAATCCTTCCTTGTTGAAGGATATAGTTGTTTGGGATTTTGTTTCAATTAAGGCCTCAAGTGAATGCTTCTGCATCAGTTTTGCTGTTGCAAACTTTCTGTTTACAGTACTCTGTTTTACTGGGTTGTTGAAGCAAGATAAATAGTCAGAATTTAGCTGAGGAGACAACTTGGTTTGCTTATGGATACTGATTCCAGTGGTGTAGCCTGGTTGAGGAGACAACTTGGTTTGCTTGTTCTGTTACTAATTTGAACACTATCAGAATGTCGAGGAAATTGGATCCTGCATGAGGGATTGGATTTGACCTTTGATTTCAATTTTGGATTGCTGCTGAATAGAGAGGAAGAAATTACATGCTGGAATGATTTACTTGGTCTTGGTTTTGTTGGCACGTAAATGCTTGAGATGTGTAGTAGGCCTTTATTTTGCTGGAATTATCTTGGCAATCGTAATGAGTGAAGATTCGAACCCGCATAGCCGCATGCGGTTTTGCGAATTCGAACTCTTGTTGCTTGGAGGGCCGCTTGCTGTTGCGTAAATGGGGACTTAAAATTGAAACTTTTTGAATGATTATATGGCTGGAATTAAACTATTTGGAGGATTTAATGCGGTCAAAATAAGAACAGATTTTATGCGGTCAAAATTGGGCTTCTAGTGGGGTCCGTTGTGACTAATGAGGGGCCGGAATTGTGAAAGTAGCAGTCAAAATCGGGGTCTCAATTTTGAAAGAATTGGTCAAAATTGGATTTCTCCGAGGGTCCCACATGACCAAATCCAATCAATTTTGCGGTCACAATTGACACAGATTTTTGTGGGCCCCGTCGCAGAATTGATTGCTGCTTAATGATTTCGCCAAGCATGCCTATATTGCCGGTGGGTGACGCAAGCATATTTCGACGGGTCAATCTTCATGGGCCCGTTTGCCGAGGTTATTGCTTGCCCAAATTTAATGCTGAGCCAAAGATTATACGTCAGGGATTCCTTAGATTCTCTTGGGCTTAATTCATTTTGTATTTTGAGAAGCTTGTTATTCCTAATATATATGTAATTGGTTCTTTTGTAAAGGAAGGTAGTACTTCCTTGTTTAATTTCCTGCTTCTTTAATGTACTTCACTAATGTACTGATCCTTTTTCTAAAGAAATTCAGACACTCACAGATTATTGCTTTCTTTCCAATGGCGAAAGTTATCGTCAACTCTAAGTACCTCAAGGAAATTGAGAAGGCTCGCTGCGAACTCTGCGCATCTATTATGCTTCGTTTGGCGTGGCATAACACGAGGACTTACGATGTGAAAATGAAGATTGGAGGTCCCAATAGTTCGATTCGAAATGAAGAGGAGTACACTCGTGGCGCTAATAAAGGCTTGAAAATTGCGCTCGATTTTTGCGAAGAAGTGAAATCTAAATGCCCAAAAATTACATATGCAGATCTTTACCAGCTTGCAGGTGTCGTTGCAATTGAAGTCACTGGAGGCCCCACAATTGCTTTTGTTCCGGGCAGAAAGGACTTGAAAATTTCTCCAAAGGAAGGACGGCTTCCAGATGCCAATAAAGGTGTGCCACATCTGAGGGAGGTATTTTATCGGATGGGTCTGTCTAATAAAGACATCATGGCACTATTAGGTGGCCACACCCTAGGAAGGGCACATCCGGACAGATCAGGCTTTGGCAACCTTTGGACTAGAGAGCTACTGAAATTTGACAATTCATACTTTTAGGAACTGCTTAAGGGGGAAAGTGAGGGCTTGCTAAAGCTCCCAACTGATGTGGCTTTGCTGGATGATCCTGAGTTCAGGCATTATGTTGAGCTTTATGCTAAGGATGAAGATGCCTTTTTCAAGGATTACACTGAATCACATAAGAAACTTTCTGAACTAGGATTTGCCCCTACTCCCACTGGTGCAAAGGCAGTTGTGAAAGATGGCACCATATTGGCGCAAAGTGCTGTTGGGGTTGCTGTTGCAGCTGCAGTGGTGATCCTAAGTTACCTATATGAAGCTAGGAAAAAGATGAAATAGATATATACATGGTTACTTGTTTCATGTGATTCTATGCTAATCATAGACAGGAGATGGTCCCTGCCCCAAGTTGAGGTCATATATTTGTACTCAATGCACTATACCGCATGTTGAAAATAACATACTGAAGCTTTATATGAAAACTACATTACTAAGTAGAAAGTTGCCTAAACTTGTTGGCCATGTTGGCTTGCAAGGAATTTAGGTTGGCTTATGATGGGAAAAAAAAGTATAAACTAATTCAGGATTATGTTTCTAGAGAGAGAAAATTCTCCTCATTCTCTCTACCATTGTCTCTCGGCTCAATCCTTTTTTTCTTTTTTAGTATAGTCTATCTCTTTTGACCGTCGAGTTTAGGCTACACCGTGCTTCTCTTCCTTTCCACTGCACCTGTGGTCGGCAGGGGTTCCCCTTCTCCCTAGATGGCTGACCTATTCCCTTCTCCCTTTTTAAACCGTACTCAGACTCATTTTCCTTCCGTCTTTCCTTCGGTCTCTTTTTTCCATTGATGGCCCTCCGTCAAACACCTCTTTATCAACCCATCCCCCCAATCGCCCCTTACCCATCCCAACTCCCGCTGTTTCAGCTCCCTCTTCCGGTCAGAGTCCTATTGTCCAAGCTTTTCTTTTATTCCTCGACGTTGTTAGAAACGATCGCTCAGAGCCCTTTTTAGTTGACCCCACATCTGAGTCTTTCTTTCTCGATTCTTCTGGCCCTAAGGTCGGCACCAATTCTCACTCCAATGGCAAGCCTAAAATCTCCTTTTCTATGGCTAAAATTGAAGAATTTTCTGAATCGTTTAAGTTTTCCCTTGTTAGTAAGTTCTCATTTGGGCTCCCAAAATTCCAATCTATTATCAAATTTCTTGAATCTCTCAAGCTAGGAGGAGGATATTCCATCAAATTTATGAACCAAAAACACATCCTATTTATCTTTAGTAATGCGGAGGATTATGCATCTATACGCCTTCGCCATGAATAGATTATTGATGGTTTCCTATGTACTCCCTCAAATACTCTCCAGACTTCAATCCTCAATATGAGCCTTCTGTTGCTTCGTTGTGGGTTCTCTTGATTGATCTTCCACCTCACTTGTTCAATCTCAAAGCCTTCCAACCATTGGTACATCTATTGGGATTCCTCTCAGAATGGATGAACTCATGCTGAAAAGGGATAGAATTTGTTTCGCTAGAATATGCATTGAAGTGGATTTGACAAAACCTTTGCCTGAAGAGATTGATTTGGAGTAAGGCCCTTACTCTTCTTCTATTAAGCTCGTTGCCGAGAATTTTCCTAAGTTCTATTCTCATTGTAAACACGTAGGGCATGATAT
>CM032134.1:342500-357500 GCA_018894105.1 Jacaranda mimosifolia
CACGTGCGCTACACTGATGTATTTGACGAGTCTATAGCCTTGGCCAACAGGCCCGGGTAATCCTTGAAATTTCATCGTGATGGGGATAGATCATTGCAATTGTTGGTCTTCAACGAGGAATTCCTAGTAAGCATGAGTCATCAACTCGCGTTGACTACGTCCCTACCCATTGTACACACCACCCGTCGCTCCTACCAATTGAATGGTCCGGTGAAGTGTTCGGATCGTGGCGACGTGGGCGGTTCACTGCCCGCGACATCGCGAGAAGTCCACTGAACCTTATCATTTAGAGGAAGGAGAAGTCGTAATAAGGTTTCCATAGGTGAACCTGCGGAAGGACCATTGTCGAAACTGCGAACTCGTAATCATCTAACATTGGGGGGCGGCGGCTCGGGGGGAAGCCCTCCCTCCACGCCGCGGCCCCCAACCCGCCGGCGCGCATGTGAGCTCACGCCGTACGGACTAATGAATCCCAACACGAGCTGTCAGTAGGTTGGTCCCATTCGCAAGATAATAAGCTTGTGTTGGCGTTGTTTGGACAAGAAACGTCGCTGGGTGAGTTGTTCTAATGGGGTGCCCGCAAGCATTCTTAGCTAGGGCGAACCTGAGGTGCGGTGAGCTTGGTCCCGTTCGAGTCTCGAATCATCCCCAGCACGAGTTGTCGGTAGGCTGGCCTCATTATGCTTGTGTTGGCGTCGTTTCGGTAGGAAACACATCTGGGGGAGTCGTTCCAATGGGGAGCCCGCAAGTATTATTTGCTAGGGCAAACCGGAGGCGCGACGATCTTAGTGCTTAGACTGCAGAATCAACCCCAACACGAGCTGTCATACGGTGTTATCCTCTTTGCCTATCGGGGCGTGCTTGGACGTTCATGCTGTTGCTTGCTGCATACGATGCTTAAATGCGAAGCATAACGGCAAGCGGTGGCACTCTCGCTCGTGCACTACGTACGTAAGGGTGTGTGGGTGGTGATTAGCGCGCAAGGGCATGTCAGATCCCTACTCGAGCAGCAACGGTATTCCATGTGCGCATCTTTAGTTGTTGGCCCAAGTGCGTGTAACCCTTGGTTGGCGTCGGTGTCTTGTGCTACATACCTACGGATGGGCATTCGGTCGGCTCACAAGTCTCGTTCTCGCCTTGTGCTGCGTTGTCAATCGGCTGTGGTATGGGGTGAGTTGCGAAGCAGCCACCGTGGTCCACTTCCCGATCTCTTTAGGCTTCCTCGAGTTTGTTGATCCACGGTGGCGTGCTTGATCTCTCGGATACGGAAAACCCAATCGGTACGAGGCCCTCGGGCCTCTATTAGCCCCAAAATAAAGCGTGTTCCACGCTCGTCCGAACGATGCCGCTCCCATTTTGGTCCGGCCCTCGCATCCCGATTCATGTGGTGACGGTGTCGGTGAGGAATGCTACCTTGTTGATCCTGCTAGTAGTCATATGCTTGTCTCAAAGATTAAGCCATGCATGTGTGAGTATGAGCTAATTCAGACTGTGAAACTGCAAATGGCTCATTAAATCAGTTATAGTTTGTTTGATGGTACTTGCTACTCGAATAACCATAGTAATTCTAGAGCTAATACGTGTAACAAACCCCGACTTCTGGAAGGGATGCATTTATTAGATAAAAGGTTGACATGGGCTCTACCCGCTGTTGCGATGATTCATGATAACTCGATAGATCGCACGGCCCTCGTGCCGACGACGCATCATTCAAATTTCTACCCTATCAACTTTCGATGGTAGGATAGTGGCCTACTATGGTGGTGATGGGTGACGGAGAATTAGGGTTTGATTCTGGAGACGGAGCTTGAGAAACGGCTACCACATCCAAGGAAGGCAGAAGGCGCGAATTACCCAATCCTGATACGGAGAGGTAGTGACAATAAATAACAATATCGGGCTCTATGAGTCTGGTAATTAGAATGAGTACAATCTAAATCCCTTAACGAGGGTCCATTGGAGGGCAAGTCTGGTTCCAACAGCTGCGGTAATTCTAGCTCCAATAGCATATATTTAAGTTGTTGTAGTTAAAAAGCTTGTAGTTGGACTTTGGGTTGGGTCGGCCGGTCCGCCTCTGGTGTGCACTGGTCGTCTCGTCCCTTCTACCGAAAATGCGCTCTTGGTCTTAACTGGCCGGGTAGTTCCTCCGGTGCTGTTACTTTGAAGAAATTAGAGTGCTCAAAGCAAGCTTACGCTCTGAATATATTAGCATGGGATAAAATTATAGGATTTCGGTCCTACTTTGTTGGCCTTCAAGATTGAAATAACGATTAACAGGGATAGTCGGGGGCATTCGTATTTCATAGTCAGAGGTGAAATTCTTGGATTTATGAAAGACGAACAACTGCGAAAGCATTTGCCAAGGTTGTTTTCATTAATCAAGAATGAAAGTTGGGGGCTGGAAGACGATTAGATACCTTTCTAGTCTCAACCATAAACAATGTCGACTAGGGATTAGCGGATGTTGCTTTTAGGACTCCGCCGGCACTTTATGAGAAATCAAAGTCTTTGGGTTTCGGGGGGAGTATGGTCGCAGGGCTGAAACTTAAAGGAATTGACATCACTAGAAGTCCACTGAACCTTATCATTTAGAGGAAAGAGAAGTCGTAACAAGGTTTCCGTAGGTGAACTTGAGGAAGGATCATTGTTGAAACCCAAAAAGCAGACCCGCGAACTCGTAATCATCCAACATCGGGGGACGGCGGCGCGGGGGAAGCCCTCCCTCCACGCCGCGGTCCCCAACCCATCGGCACGCGCGCGAACTCGTGTCGTGCGGGCTAACGAACCCCAGCGCGACATGCGCCAAGGAAAACCCAAACGAAGCACCCGTCTCCCAATTACCCCATCCTCGGTGCGCATGGGGAAGCCGGTGCCTCTCGAATGTCAAAATAACTCTCGGCAATGGATATCTTGGCTCTCGCATCGATGAAGAACGTAGCGAAATGCAATACTTGGTGTGAATTGCAGAATCCCGTAAACCATCGAATCTTTGAACGCAAGTTGCGCCCGAAGCCATCAGGGTGAGGGCACGGCTGCCTGGGCGTCACGCATCGCGTCGCCCCCCTTCCCGCTCCCATCGAGCGGCCGCGAGGTAGGGACGGACATTGGCCTCCCGTGCAAGTTGGGCGCGCGGCTGGCCCAAATGCGATCCCGCGGCGATGCTCGTCACGACCAGTGGTGGTTGAGTCCTCAACTCATGCGCTGTCGTGCGGGGCGGCATCGTCAGCTCGGGCATCACGACCGACCCAACGGGGCTTGCGTGCATCCGAACGCGACCCCAGGTCAGACGAGATTACCTGCTTAGTCTAAGCATACCAATAAGTGGAAGAAAAGAAACTTACAAGGATTCCCTTAGTAGCGGCGAGCGAACCGAGAATAGCCCAACTTGAGAATCGGGCGGCCCCACCGTTCGAATTGTAGTCTAGAGAAGTGTCCTCAACGGCGGACTGGGCCCAAGTTCCCTGGAAAGAGGCGCCAGAGAGGGTGAGAGCCCCGTTGTGCCCGGACCCTGTCGCACCACAGGGCATTGTCGGCGAGTCGGGTTGTTTGGGAATGCAGCCCTAATCAGGGGGGAAAATTCCGTCCAAGGCTAAATACGGGCGAGAGACCAATAGCGAAGAAAGACTTTGAAAAGAGAGTCAAAGAGTGCTTGAAATTGTCAGAAGGGAAGTGGATGGGGCCGGCGATGCGTCCCGGTTGGATGTGGAATGGCGAGAGCCGGTCTGTCGATCAACTCGGGGCGTGGACCAGCACGGATTAAGGCAACGGCCAAAGCCCGGGCAGTCGATATGCTCGTGGAATGCTGTCGCCCCGATCGTGGCGGACAGTGCGCGCTCCCGGTGTTGGCCAGCGAGATTCCCATTCGACTCGTCTTGAAACACTGACCAAGGAGTCTGACATGTGTTCGAGTCAATGGGCGAGTAAACTCGTAAGGCGCAAGGAAGCTGATCGGCGCGATCCCCCTTCGAGGGGTGCAGCGCGGATCGATCTTGATCTTCTGAGAAGGGTTCGAGTGAGCATACTTGTCGGGACTCGAAAGATGCTGAACTATGCCTGAGCGGGGCGAAGCCAGAGGAAACTCTGGTGGAGGCCCACAGCGATACTGATGTGCAAATCGTTCGTCTGACTTGGATATAGAGGCGAAAGACTAATCGAACCGTCTAGTAGCTGGTTCTCTCTAAAGTTTCCCTCAGGATAGCTGGAGCTCAATCGCGAGTTCTATCGGGTAAAGCCAATGATTAGAGGCATCGAGGGCGCAACGCCTGCGACCTATTCTCAAACTTTAAATCGGTAGGACAGCATGGCTGCTCCGTTAAGCCGCGCCGGGGAATCGAGAGCTCCAAGTGGGCCATTTTTGGTAAGCAGAACTGGCGATGCGGGATGAATCGGAAGTCGGGTTACGGTGCCCAACTACGCGCTAACCTACATCCCACAAAGGGTGTTGGTCGATTAAGACAGTAGGACGGTGGTCATGGAAGTCGAAATCCGCTAAGGAGTGTGTAACAACTCACATGCCGAATCAACTAGCCCCGAAAATGGCTGGCACTGAAGCGCGCGACCTATACCCGGCCGTCGGGGCAAGGGCCAGGCCTCGATGGGAAGGAAGGCATGGCTGCCGCCACAAAACCCTGGGCGCGAGCCCGGGCAGAACGACCGTCGGTGTGGATCTTGGTGGTAGTAGTAAATATTCAAATGAGAACTTTGAAGGCCGAAGAAGGGAAAGGTTCCATGTGAACGGCACTTGTACATGGGTTAGTCGATCCTAAGGGTCGGGGGAGACCCGACAGACAGTGCTGGGGCATCGAGAGCTCCAAGTGGGCCATTTTTGGTAAGCAGAACTGGCGATGCGGGATGAACAGAAAGCCAGGTTACGGTGCCCAACTGCGCGCTAACCTAGATCCCACAAAGGGTGTAACAACTCACCTGCTAAATCAACTAGCCCCTAAAATGGATGGTGCTGAAGCGCGCATCCTATACCTGGTCGTCGGGGCAAAGGTCAAGCCCCAATGAGTGGGAGGGCACAGCGGTTACCGCAAAACCCTGGGCGTGAGCCCGGGCGGAGCGGCCGTTGGTGCGGATCTTGGTAGTAGTAGCAAATATTCAAGTGAGAACTTTGAAGGTAATTGAGGGGAAAGGTTCCTTGTGAACGACATTTGCACATGGGTTAGTCGATCCTAAGGGTCGGGGAAAGCCCGACAGACAACGCGTTCTGCGCGTGCTCCAAAAGAGAATCGGGTTAAAATTCTTGAATCGGGATGTGGCGGCTGATGGCAACGTTAGGGAGTCTGGAGCTGTCAGTGGGGTCCTCGGGAAGAGTTATCTTTTATGTTTAACAGCTTGCCCACCCAAGAAACGGCTCAGCCGGAGGTAGGGTCCAGCGGCTGGAAGAGCACCGCACGTCGCATGGTGTCCGGTGTGCCCCTGGCGGCCCTTGAAAATCTGAAGGATCGAGTACTGTCCGCGCCCAGCTGTACTCATAACCGCATTAGGTCTGCAAGGTGAACAGCCTCTGATCGATGGAATAATGTAGGCGAGGGAAGTCGGCAAAATGGATCTGTAACCTCAAGAAAAGGATTGGCTTTGAGGGCTGGGCAGGGGGTCCTAGTCCCGAACCCGTCGGCTGTCGGCGAACTGCTCGAGCTGCTCCCGCAGCGAGAGCGGGTCATTGCGTGCCGGTCTGGGGACGAACTTGGAACGGCTCCTTCGGGGGCCTTCCCCGGGCGTTGAACAGTCAACTCAAAACTGGTACGGACAAGGGGAATCTGACTGTTTAATTAAAACAAAGCATTGCCATGGTCCCTGCGGATACTCACGCAATGTGATTTCTGACCAGTGCTCTGAATGTCAAAGTGAAGAAATTCAACCAAGCGCGGGTGAACGGCGGGAATAACTATGACTCTCTTAAGGTAGCCAAATGCCTCGTCATGTAATTAGTGACGCGCATGAATGGATTATCGGGATTCCCACTGTCCCTGTCTACTATCCAGCGAAACCACAGCCAAGGGAACGGGCTTGGCAAAATCAGCGGGGAAAGAAGACCCTGTTGAGCTTGACTCTAGTCCGACTTTTTGAAATAACTTGAGAGGTGTAGGATAAGTAGGAGCCGAAAGGCGAAAGTGAAATACCACTACTTTTAACGTTATTTTACTTATTCCGTGAGTCAGAGGCGGGGCATTGCTCCTCTTTTTGGACCCAAAGCTTGCCTCGACGGGCCGATCTATGCGGAAGACATTGTTAGGTGGGGATTTTGGCTGGGCCGGCACATCTGTTAAAAGATAATGCTGGTGTCCTAAGATGAGCTCAACGAGAACAGAAATCTCATGTGGAACAGAAAGGTAAAAGCTTGTTTGATTCTGATTTTCGATACGAATACAAACTGTGAAAGCGTGGCCTAACGATCCTTTAGACCTTTGGAATTTGAAGCTAGAGGTGTCAGAAAAGTTACCATAGGGATAACTGGCTTGTAGCAGCCAAGCGTTCATAGTGACGTTGCTTTTTGATCCTTCGATGTCGGCTCTTCCTATCATTGTGAAGCAGAATTCACCAAGTGTTGGATTGTTCACCCACCAATAGGGAACGTGAGCGGGGTTTAGGCCGTCATGAGACAGGTTAGTTTTACCGTACTAATGACAGTGTCGTAATAGTAAGTCAACCTAGTACGAGAAGAACCATTGATTCGCACAGTTAGCCATCGCGTTTGGCTGAAAAGCCAGTGGCGCAAAGCTACTGTGCGCTAGATTATAACTGAACGCCTCTAAGTCAAAATTTGAGCTAGAAGTGATGCATGTGCCCGTCGTCCGCTTGCCGACCTGCAGTAGGGGCCCTCAAGCCCCCAAGGGCTCGTGTAGTTGGCCAAGCCCTCGCGGCGGACGATTCACGTTGGCCACCTTGAAGTACAATTCCCATCGAGCGGCGGGTAGAATCCTTTGCAGACTACTTAAATACGCGACGGGGTATTGTAAGCGGCAGAGTGGCCTTGCTGCCACGATCCGCTAAGATTCAGCCCTTTGTCGCTTCGATTCATCCCCCATCCCTCATCTCTTTGTCCCTCCAAAACCCTTGTGATTTTTCTTTTCAAGCAAAACGGCTCGGAGGCTGTGATGCACATCTTCCAACACACCCTACGCCCCCGAGGCCCGACAATCATCCCTTCAAAAAATCAAGTACGATGAGTCCCTCCCGAGTGCCTATGTATTTGAGTCCATCCTAAGCGGCTAAGTACCTCCCAAGCAGCCAAGTAATCCCCCGCAAGTGCTTAAGTATGTAAGTCCCTCCCAAGCACCCAAAGTACGCAAGTCCCTCCCCAAACCAAAGTATGATAAGCCCCTCCCAAGTACCCAAGTCCCTCCCAAGTACTCAAGTCCCTCATAAGTGCCGAAGTGCGCATGGTTGCCGAAACGTACGAGCATGCCAGTAGAATAGTATCAGGACGTGCCCGTGCGCCTACCGGGTGGGTCGGGACATGCCCGCATTCCTGTCGGGTCGTGCGAGCTTGCCTGTCAGGTCGCGCCGGGACGTGCCCGCACAACTGCCGGGTAGTGCCAAGACGTGTTCGCACGCTAGCTGGGACGTGCACACATAACTGCTGGGACGTGTACGCACAACTACCGGGTAGTGTTGTGATGTGCCCGTATACATGCTGGGTGGTGCCGGGACGTGCCCGCTCTCCTATCGGGTGGTGCCAGGATGTGCCCGCACGCCTACCGGGAGGTGCACGCATGCCTTCCGGATGCTGCTAGGATGCTTGTCAGGTGGTGTCAGGACGTACGCGCACAACTGCATGGTGGTGCCGGGACGTGCCAACACGCCTGTCGGGTGGTGCCAGGACACCCATCAGGACGTGCTCACACAACTGCGGGGTGGTGCGGGGATGTGCCCGCACACTGCCGGGTGGTGCCGCGACGTACCAGCACGCCTGTCGGGACACGCGCGCACAACTTCTGGGTGGTGCCAGGACGTGAGCGCCCAACTACCGGGTAGTGCCAGGACATGCCCGTACGCTTGTCGAGACATGTGAGCACAACTTCTGGGTCGGTCGAGACGTGCCCGCACGCCTGTCGGTACGTGTGCGCACAAATAACGGGTAGTACCGGGATGTGTGCGTATGCCTGCTGAGATATGTTGGGACGTGTGCACATAACTGTCGGGATGTGCTGGGACGTATGCGCACAACTGCTGAGATGTGCTGGGACGTGCCTGCACGTCTACCAGTACGTGTGCGCACGCTAGCCGGGTAGTGCCGAGATGTGCCAGGATGTGTGCGCACAACTGCTGGGTTGTGCTGGGACGTGCCCGCACACCTGCCGGGATGTGTGCACACAATTGGCAGGTTGTGTCGGGACGTATGCGCACAACTGGCGGGTTGTGTCGGGACGTATATGCACAACTGGCGGGTTATGCCAAGACGTGCCCGCACACCTACCGGGACGTGTGCACACAACTGGCGAGATATGCCCGCACGCCTGCCAAGTTGTGTCGGGACGTGCCCACACACCTGTCGGGACGTGTGCGCACAATTTCCGTGTTGTGTCGGGACGTGCCCGCACGCCTATCGGGTGGTGCCGGGACATGTCCGCATACCTGTTGGGTTATGCCGGGATGTAGGCACACAACTATCCAATGGTGCTAGGATGTGCCCGCACACTTGCCGGGACGTGTGCACACAACTACCGGGTTGTGCCTGGACGTGCTCGCACACCTGTCGGGATATGTGCGCACGACTGTTGGGTTGTGTCGGGACGTGCCCGCACGCCTGCCGGGTGGTGCCGAGACGTGCTTGCACCCCTACCGGTACGTGTGCGCACATTTATCGGGATGTGCCGGGACGTGCCCACATGCCTACCAGTACGTGTGCGCACACCTTTGGGGTACTACCAAGACGTGCTGGGACATGTGCGCATAATTACCGAGTTGTGCCGGGACGTGCCTGCACACCTACCAGGACGTGTACGCATAACTGCCGGGTAGTGCTGGGATGTGCCCGCACACCTGCCGGGACGTGTGCGCATAATTATCGGGATGTGCTGTGCTATCTACGTAGAAGCCCTTCGGGCATCGGGCGTACATTGCAGTGCATTGCTTATGAGGGCAATCCCACGGCGTGGTGAGCTTCTTTTGAGTTTTGATGCCACCACGAGATGCTTAAGATGGTAGGTGGGTGATCGGGCGTCCTTCATGTGTCGTCGAGAAATGGTTGGGCGAGTTGTTCTAATGGGGAGCCCACAAGCATTCTTGGCTAGGGCAAACCTAAGGTGCAGCGAGCTTGGTCCCGTTCGCAAGATAATAAGCTTGTGTTGGCGTTGTTTCGGCGAGAAACGTCGCTGGGCGAGTTGTTCCAATGGGGAGCCCGCATGCATTCTTAGCTAGGGCAAACTTGAGACGCGGTGAGCTTTGTCCTGTTTGAGTCTTGAATCATCCCTAACATGAGCTGTCGGTAGGTTGGTCCCGTTTGTAAGATAATAAGCTTGTGTTGGTGTTGTTTCAGCGAGAAATATCGCTAGGCGAGTTGTTCCAATGGGGTGCCCGCAAGCATTCTTAGCTAGGGCGAACCTGAGGTGCGGTGAGCTTGGTCCTGTTTGAGTCTCGAATCATCCCTAACACGAGCTATCGGTAGACTGGCCTCGTTACGCTTGTGTTGGCGTCGTTTCAGCAGGAAACACATCTGGGGGAGTCATTCCAATGGGGAGCCTGCAAGCATTATTTGCTAGGGCAAATCGGAGGCGCGATAATCTTAGTGCTTGGACTGCAGAATTGACCCCAACACGAGCCGTCATATGGTGTTCTCCTTTGTGCCTATCGGGGCATGCTTGCTATCGCTTGCTGCATGCGATGCTTAAATACGAAGCATGACAGCAAGCGGCGGCACTCACGCTCGTGTACTGCGTACGTCAGGGTGCGTGAGTGGTGATTGGTGCGCAAGGGCATGTCGGATCCCTGCTCGAGCAGCGACAGCATTCCGCACGCGCCTCTTCAGTTGTTGGCCCAAGTGCATGTAAACCTTGGCCAGCGTCGGTGTCCTGTGCTGCATACCTACGGATGGGCATTCGATCGGCTCAAAAGTCCCATTCTCGCCTTGTGCTGTGCCGTCAATTTGCTACGGCATGGGGTGAACTGCGAAGCATCCGCCGTGGTCCACTTCCCAATGCCTTTAGGCGCCCTCGAGTTTTTTGATCTACGGCAGCGTGCTTGATCTGTCGAATGCAGAAAACCCAGTTGGTACGAGGCCCTCGGGTCTCTATTTGCCCCGAAACAAAGCGTGTTCCGCGCTGGTCCGAACGACTGCCGCTCCCATTTTGGTCGGGCCCTCGAGTCCCGATTCATGCAGCGACGGCATCGGTGAGGAATGCTACCTTGTTGATCCTGCCAATAGTCATATGCTTGTCTCTCTCTAGCGAATTTCCTCTACCTTCTCTCTAAAAACCCTAACTGCAGCCTGCCATCTGCCCGTTGACTACCCATTTCCTCTCTCCTTTAACCGTTGACTCTTACTAACCCCTCTCCGCCACCCTCCGCTGCCGCCGTGGGTAGTGGCGGTGGTCTCCTTCCGGTCGATGGACAACCCATTCCTACCACTTCCGACCATAAAAACCCTTCTAGTCATAAAAAATTCATCTGCCCAGATCGTGACCACTGTTCCTTGTTCCCCAGCTAGCGATTCTACTTATTCTCAGTCGGGGAGTACCTCTATTTCACCCCTAGCTCTCCCCAAACCTCCCCAGAACTTACCCAGATCTCTGGCAATAAATCCTTTGCTCAAATCACGTGCCTCTGTTGCGCGGAACCTCTTGGCAACGATGTGGGTTCTGAATCACTTTTTCTGGATCCTGATGGTCTGAAAGCGGGAGAAATTCGAATAAATGAGGACAAGACAACGATTTTCCTTTCCAGATCTAAAGGTAAAGAAATGGCTGAGGCTTACCCAAATGCTTTGGTTGGTAAATTTTCCTTTGGTCTGCCAAAATTCGCTGTTATTGTGCAATATTTTGAAAAGATGAATCTATCTTGTGGTTTTTCAATTTGGTTCCTCAACCCAAAGCACATTCTCATTATGCTATCAAAAGTGGATGATTATTGTATGATTAGAATGAAAAGGGAATGGCTCATCGAGGGTCTGCCGATGAGAACTCTAATCTGGACATCGGACTTTAATCCAGCACATGAACTATCGATCGCTCTGGTATGGGTTTGCTTATCAGGTCTTCCTTTTCATTTGTTCAACAAAACATTCCTATGTACTATTGCTGAATCTATTGGGCGTCCACTCAAGACGGATGAAGCAACTTTAAAAAGGGCAAGAGTCAACTTTGCTAGAATTTGTGTTGAAATTGATCTGACCAAGCCTAGAATAGAAGAGATTATTATTGATCAAGAATTATCCAAATGCTCAGTTAAAGTTGTTTACGAAAGGGTGCCTCTTTATTGTTCTTATTGCAAACATATTGGGCATGGTGTGGAATCGTGTTATGTGAGCGGGAATGCTCCCAGACCCTTACAGCGGAGAACCCCTGCTTCATAGGATCATAGCAACATCTAACGGAGACCACCTGTTTCACCGGGTGCCAACAACAAAGGGAAGCAAAAAGTTAATGAAAACTTGAAGCAGTTTGAAGTAGGACCGAGTAGTTCTAAGGAGAATCCCCCAATACATGTCAGCAATCGCTTTAATACTTTGCTTAATAATGATGTTACAACATTGATGCTCGAAGTGGAGAGTGGCATTGTTGACAGTGAGAATGTTAATGAAGAAGAGAAGGGAAATACTAATGAGAACGGTCACCTAGACCCCTTGGATACCAACCTGGAACTCCCCAGAGAACCCAAAAATCGTAAAAATAAGCCCTCAAAACAGCCTCACATATCACCTACCTCACCCACCAAGCACATGTCTAGCCAGAATCAAATCCTTTCCCAAGAGGAAGTGTTTATTGATGCTCAAAATCGGCTTCTAGCTCCGAAAGCTAATTCAGACGGAGAAGAAAATGTGGAAAATGTTAACCCAAAACCAATCCTCAAAGAACAAAAAAAACCCAAAAAACCGAAACCACCCAAAATCTAATGATGAACTTTGTCATATGGAATGTCAGGGGTACCGGGAATAAAAAAACTCAAAGGGATATACACAATTTGGTTAGAGATCAGAATATTAGATTGTTGACTATTTTGGAACCAAAGATCAATTTTGATGAGAATTTCATGCCAAGAAGACTTGGATTTCACCAGGGAATTTCCAATTGTAGCAACAAAATCTGGTGCCTTTTTAATAATATGCTTAATGTTGAAGTTTTGATTGATGATGAACAATTACTTCATGTTAAAATTACTTGTGCAACTTGGTCTTCTCCTATTGTTTTTTCCTTCATTTATGCCAAGGGACATAGGGCAAAGAGAAGACCCTTATAGGATTGCCAATGTAACATTGCTGATACTGATTTGCTGTGGTGTGTGGGAGGAGATTTTAACATTGTTGTGAACACTAGCGAGAGGATGGGGGGGGGGCAGACCCAGATTTGGGGGCCATGGAAGACTTTGCTAACATGATTATGGATTGTCATCTTGAGGATGCTAGTTTTGAGGGCTCACCTTTTACTTAGTCCAACAACTCGATGTGGGAAAGACTAGACAGAGTATTGTATTCGGCAACTTGGGCGGACTAGTTTAATTCCATGCTAGTCAAGCATTTATCGAGGCATTTCTCGGATCATCACTCCTTGCTAATCTCTTTCTCAAGTTAGATGTCTCCTCCTAATCCTTCAAGCTTTAGATTTCAGAACATGTGGTTGAGACATCACGGTTTTGTCGAGATTGTGGATACTTGCTGGAAATTGTCGATTCAAGGAAATAGGATGTTGAGATTCTACCTTAAGCTAATCCGCCTTAAAAAAACTTTGAAATGGTGGAATAAAAATATTTTTGGGAACTTATTCTCGAAGGTTAAAGAGGCGAGAAAAGCAGCGGCCAGTGCTGAAAATCAATTTGACATGGATCCGAGTGAAAGTAACTTGATTACCGTCAAGAAATTGAATGCGGTACTTGCTAATGCATTGGCTATGGAGGAAGAATTTTGGAAGCAAAAGGCAGCCTGCAAGTGGATTATTGAAGGAGAACGGAATACCAACTTCTTCCATAGCTTGGTCAAGAAAAAAAGAATCAAAGGCGGGATTCACTGCATTGAAGAAAACGATAATTTGCTTACTCAAGATGGGGAGGTGGGCGCCTCCGCGGTTAGATATTTTGAGCAGTTGCTTGCGAATAATGAGGAACCGAATGTGGGAGACTTGCTCGAGAACATTCCTTGCATATTAGACTCAGTAGATGGGGTTTCCTTGTTGGCAATACCATCAGCCGATGAAATCAAAGAAACAGTTTTTAATATACCGTCTAATAGCACCGCTGGCCCAGATGGTTTTGGGGCCAAGTTCTTTCAGGCTTGTTGGGGGATTATAAAAGAAGATTTGATCTCCCCAATTGTGGATTTCTTTCGGGCTACTTGTTTGCCAAGGGGTTTTTCTTCAACCTCCATCACACTTATTCCAAAGGTAGAGGCACTGAGATCTTGGAAGGAGTTTTGCTCGATTAGCTTATGCAACACAACAAACAAGATCCTTTCTAAGTTGATGGCCTCTAGATTAGCCAAGCTCTTGTCGAAGCTTATTTCTCTCAATCAAAGCGATTTTGTGAAATGAAGGTTCATTTTTGATAATATCCTGCTTGCCCAGGAGGCTGTCCATGAATTGGGTCTTAGGAAAGACAATGTCATCTTTAAGTTAGATATGCAGAAGGCATACGACAGAGTCAACTAGAAAGTTTTGTGGACTGTTTTGGAACGTCTTGGTTTCCCTTTGAGATGGATATCTCTTATACGGAACCTCGTGGAAAATTGCCAATTCTCGATGTTGATTAATGGTAGTCCAGTGGGCTATTTCTCGTCGAGTAGGGGCTTGCATCAAGGAGACCCTCTATCCCCTGGTTTGTTTATCTTATTTGTTGAGCTTCTTTCAAGGGGGTTGGACCGGTTCTTCGCCAGCCACCCTTCACTTTATTATGATCTGGGCAAGAATATTAAAATCTCTCACTTAGCATATGCAGATGACGTCATGATCCTTACGAAGAATAGCAGGGAATGTATGCAACTTATCAATTTTTTTCTCAATAAATATGAAGAATCCACCAGGCAATCTATCAACTTGGCAAAGAGCTTTTTCCTTATTGCTAAAGAGGACCGGTCCTCTAGCGAACGGATTAATGAGATCATGGGATTCACACAAGCTAAGCTCCCACTCAACTATCTTGGTGCACCACTTTACAAAGATAATCAGAAGGCCATGATATATGATTTCATATTAGAAAAGTTGAAAACCAAGTTATTGGGTTGGGAGCATTCGAGAATTCTGATTGGAGGTAGACTCACATTGATCAAAAGTGTGTTTTTCTCTATTCCTCTCTACACTTTGCAGGTGATGAATCCTCCAAAAATTATGTTGGTCAAGGTTGAAAGGCTCTTTAACCACTACCTTTAGGGATGGACTCAAGAAAAAAGGAAAATGCATTGGCGTGCTTGGGACAAAATGTGTTATCCTTTTCAAGAAGGGGGAATCAACACTAGAAGCTTGAGTAATATGGTTGAAGCATTCTCGGTGAAGATGTGGTGGAGGTTAAGGAATCGAAACTCCCTTTGGGTGGACTACATGCATAAAAAATAATGTGGGGATAGACATCCAATGATCGCTAAACCATTCCCTAAGCATTCGGTTATCTGGAAACGCCTTTGTAATGCCCGTGTGGGGGCTGAGGAACACATTTTCTGGAGCTTACGAATAGGTAGAGTCTCATTTTGGCACGGTAATTGGATGGGATAGGGACCTTTGAATAATCGGCTGCCATACAATTTCACGTGCTTTACACCGGTGAATGAATTTTGGGATGATGGCTCATGGAGTAGAACAAAAATTGGAGAATGTGATTCCAGCAGAGTTAGCGGAGCTTATTTGCTGTATTCCCATT
>CM032134.1:365000-372500 GCA_018894105.1 Jacaranda mimosifolia
GACGTGCCCACACGCCTATCTGGTGGTGCCGGGAAGTGTGCGCCATACTGGCGGGTAGTTTCGAGACGCGCCCGCACGCTTGCCGGGACGTATGAGCTCAACTTCTGGGCTGTGCCAGGACTCACCCGCACACATGCCGGGGTAGGTGCTCACAACTGCCGGGTAGTGCCGAGACGTGCCCGTACGCCTACCGATACATGTGCGCACACCTTTCGGGTAGTGCCGAGACGTGCAGGGACATGTGCGCACAACTATTGGGATGTGCCGGGACTTGCACGCACACCTGACGGGTAGTGTCGAGACATGTGCGCACAACTGCCGGGTACTGTCAAGACGTGCCCGCACGCCTGCCGAAGTTGCCGGTACGTGCCCGCACACCTGCCGGGACGTGTGCGCACAATTGCTGGGTACAATCGAGATGTGCCCGCACGCCTGTCGGGAGGTGCGCCCAAGCCTGCCGAGTGGTGCCGCGATGTGGGCGCAAGCTTGCGGGGATGTGGCGGGACGCGCCCGCACACCTGTCGGGATGGGTGCGCACAATTGCCAGGTAGTGCCGAGACATGCCTGCACGCCTAACGGTATGTGTGCGCACACCTGCCGGGTAGTGTCGAGACATACCGAGACGTGTGCGCACGACTATCGGGTAGTGTCGGGATGTGTCCGCGCACCTGCCAGGACGTGTGCTCACGACTATCGGGTAGTGCCGGGATGTGCCCGCACGACTATTAGGTTGTGCTGGGATGTGCCCGCACACCTGCCAGGTTATGCCGGGATGTGCCCGCGTACCTTCCGGGTGGTGCCGGGACGTGTGCGCCGGCCGTGCGGATGGGTGCACAAGTCTACCTCGGGCGCCCAACGGCTACCATCTGTCGGCATGCCTTGTGCGTATTCCCACCTTTTGCCCGCGCTTATTTGTTTGTCAGAATTGCAAAGCAGATGGAAAAACCCAAATATTATTAATCAACTGAAAAATGAAATCGCGGCACATTCGTTCATTCGATTGTACGTAAACTCAGTTGGACACAAAGATACTGTTCCATGACTTTTCAATATTTACTCCTAGTTTTCGTCCGATCAGTTTTCTATTTTTTTTTCATATATATATTTTCGAGTTGAAATTCAAATTCTATCACTTACAAAAAAATCATTTTTTATTTTTTCCAATATTTTCAATGGGTTTTCCTATTTTTTCTTAATTTGTTGGTAGTTTTTAATCAATTAGTTTTATTAAATATATTTTTTTGAGTTCAAATTCAAATTCCATCCTCACAAAAAAATTATTTTCTATTTTTTCAGAATTTTTCAAGGATTTTTCCTATTTTTCTTTTATTTTTTATAATTTTTTGGTATTTTTCAATCAATTAATTTGATTAAATATATTTTTTTAAGTTGAAATTCAAATTCTATCCTCACAAAATATTCATTTTCTATTTTTTCGAAAATTTTCAATTATTTTTCCTATTTTTTCTTATTTTCTTATAATTTTTTGGTGTTTTTAAATCAATTAATTTGATTAAATATATTTTTTTGAGTTCAAATTCAAATTCCATCATCACAAAAAAATCAATTTCTATTTTTTTGGAATTTTTCAAGGATTTTTCCTATTTTCCTTAATTTTTTATAATTTTTTGGTATTTTTTAATCAATTAATTTGATTAAATATATTTTTTTGGAGTTGAAATTCAAATTCCATTCACACAAAAAAATCATTTTTTATTTTTTCAAAAATTTTCAATGTGTTTCCTATTTTTCCTAAATTTTTCATAATTTATTGGTGAATTGCGAAGCATTCGTCGTGGTCCACTTCTCGACCGCTTTAGGCGCCCTTGAGTTTGTTTGCCCACGGCGGCGTGCTTGATCTCTCGGATGCGGAAAACCCAGTCGGTACGAGGCCCTCATGCCTTTATTTGCCCCGAAACAAAGCGTTTCCATACTCGTCCGAACGACTGCCGCTCCCGTTGTGGTCGGGCCCTCGCATCCCGATTCTTGCGGCGACGGCGTCGGTGAGGAATGCTACCTAGTTGATCCTGCCAGTAGTCATATGCTTGTCTCAAAGATTAAGCCAAGCATGTAGGAGTATGAACAAATTCAGAAAAATTCAAAATTCAGAAATGCTCTGGCTAGAGAGAGAAAGTCCGTAAATGCTCCGCCTTCTCTCTAGAATTTCATCCCTCCCAACCTCTATCCCTCCCTTTCTCCGGCAATAGTGATCATTCTTCACTTGGTTAGCTTTGGGTCTGTTGGTTTCCCTTCGCCCCCCGCCTGGTGCGGCCGGCGATAGAGTGATTTCTTGGCTTTCCGGCAGGGATTCCTTGCTTGTCTCTTTGCCCAATGGCCCATTCCAGACCTTCCTTGGCATCTGGCAGACTGATCTGCCAACCGTCAACGCCGCCTGCTCCCGGTGAAGACGGTTTTGGTGTTTCCGGCATCCCTTCCGGTAAGGAAAAATTATGGTCCGGCGATGAGTTTCCTTCCTTACCTGCTAAGGACGGTGCACAAAATCCGCTGCTTGATAAGACAGGTGCGCAAGATCTGCTGCTTGGTAAGACAAGTGCGCTAAACCCGCTGCCTGACAAGGCAGGTGCGCAAAACCAGCTGCCTGTTATGTTAGGTGCGGAATTTTCGGGATCTCAATATGGGTGTCCGAATTTTGAATCTCAGCCGTTACTCCTCAATCGCGGATTGAATCCCGCTAATTTCGATGACCCTGTCCCTCCACCGAGCGAGTCTTTTGCTAAGGCTGTCCGTGCAAATTGTGATGAACCCCTCGGCGTTGCGCTGGCCGATACTGTATTTTTTGCGCCTGATGATCTAAAACTTGGGAAAGTTGCTAATCGTGATGGTAGGCCTCATATCTTTTTTTCTGAGGAGGAAGTTAAAGAATTGGCAGTGGATTTTCGATTTGCCCTGATTGGAAAATTCTCGTTTGGCTTACCTAAGTATCTAGCGATTGTTCAATTTTTTGAAAAGCTTAACTTATGTGGGGGATTTTCCATCCGGGTGATTAATCCAAAACACATTATGATTGTTTTGAGTAATTCTGAGGATTATACTCGTGTTCGGCTTAGACGAGAGTGGATGGCTGATGGGTTGCCGATGAGAACTCTTGCTTGGACGCTGGAATTTGACCCTTCTCATGAATCGTCCCTTTCCCCCGTTTGGGTTCGCATTCCAAAATTGCCGTTGAATCTCTTCAATAGGAAAGCTCTCCTTACTATTGCAGAATCAATTGGCAGGCCATTGAAACTTGATGAGGCCACGTTGAATCGTGCTAGACTTAGCTATGCCCGAATTTGCATTGAGATGGATCATAGCGTCCCTTTGCTGGAAGATATCTCGATTGAACAAAGGAGTCATGCTAAGATTTTCAAGTTAATCTATGAGAGAGTCCCTAGTTACTACTCTTATTGCCACCATCTTGGGCACAATGTAGACTCTTGCTATGTAAAGGGAAACGCTCCGAGACCTTATGTGAAACGGACCTTCTCCCGACCGAGCAATGACAAGGGGAAATAGATTGTAAATGATGAGTTGCCGGCAAAGCCAAGCACCGTCCCACATGATCAACTGGGTTGCTCAACGGCAATGTCCGCTTAGGCATTGACTCCGCCCGTTGTGTAGGTTAGTAATGTTTTTGGCATTCTGGATGAATTTGAACATGATGATAATCTTATTGATAATCTTATGACTGAGTTGCTGGTTAATTGTTGTGATGATTCGCATAAAGATGATGATGTTCTAAGTGTTGCTCAAGTTGATGAGACCGCTGAGGTTTTGCCACCCTGCTCCAAAAAATCTAAGTCCCATAAACCCACTACTTCTAAACCTCTTAAACTTGGCCTTCCTCAACCAGCTACTACCCTTTCTAAAAAATCCAAACACAAAACCAAAAAACATACCTCAGCACCTGATGATAATCAACCTATACTCCCAATCCTTGATCGACCGGCTATGGCTTCACATCAATTATTTTTTGATGATGCTAAAGCCAGAGCTACTTCATCCCGTGCTCAATCTGATACTAATAAGTCCTCACATCTCTTACCTCCAAGAAAGCCTCCAATCCCAATAGCCAAAAAGAAAAAAGATAAATCTTCCAATCCCAAGCCCGCCTCCTCCCAATCATCTCAATGAGCAACATCATTATTTGGAATGTGAGGGGTATTGGCAACGATAATTCTCAAAAAATTGTACATGATGTGGTGCGTGATCACAAAGCTCTTGTTCTTGTTATCATTGAACCTAAAATTTCGTTTGATGCTAATTTTATGCTACGACGTTTGGGTTTAGGGCATGGTATCTCCAATGTGAACCAGAAGATTTGGTGTTTATTTCATGATGACGTAAATGTGGATGTACTTTGTGATTCTGAACAACCTTTGCATGTTAAGCTCTCTTGCCCGTCTTGGCCGAGTCTGATACTTTGCTCATTTGTGTATGGGAAATGCTCTAAAATTTAGAGGCAGTTGTTATGGGATGATATTAGGCATCTAGCTGATTGCTCTTTGCCTTGGCTTGTGGGTGGGGATTTCAATATCTTTCTTACGGCTGAGGAAAGGAAAGGGGGTGCGGACCTGGATGCTAGTGCGATAGATGAATTTTGCAACTTGATCATGGATTGTGAATTACATGATATTAGTTTCCAAGGTTCCCCATTCACTTGGACTAGCAAGGGTGTATGGGAAAGGCTAGATATGGTGCTTTTCTCTTCTATCTGGATTAATGAGTTCCCGATTTCTAGAGTTTCCCATTTGCTTCGTATGCACTCGGACCATCATGCTTTGCATATCTCTTTTGATACTAATGTTGCTAGTTTGCCTTGCAGTTTTCGGTTTCAACATATGTGGATTAGACATCATGGTTTTCTTAATGTGGTTCACAATTGCTGGAATCCCCCTATTGATGGCCAAGGTATATACAAGTTGTTCTTTAAACTCTTGAGGCTTAAGAAGACTTTGAAAACTTGGAATAGGGAGGTGTTTGGGAACTTATTCTCTAAGGTAGATAAAGCTAAGGAGAACTTATCTCGGGCTGAGGAGTTGTATGATGCTTCTCCAACCATGGATAACTTGATGGATCTAAAACGGTGCAATGCGGTTCTTACTAATGTTCTTATGATGGAAGGGGACTTTTGGAAACAGAAATCTTCTTGCAATTGGATTAAAGAAGGTGAAAGAAATACTGCATTCTACCATGCCTTAGTCAAGAAGAAGCATGCTAAATCACAAATCTTTAAGATTGAGGATAATAGGGCGATTCTGACTTCTCCCAAGGATATTCGGGCTTTGGCTGCTTCTTTCTTTGAGCAGCTCCTCACTGCTTCTTTCTTTGGGCTTTGGCCTTGACTGTATTCTGACTTTGATTGGAGATCGAGACTTCTCCTCTCTTTTGGATATTCCTTCGGCCGAAGAGGTTAAGGAGATTGTCTTCAGTATTTGCCCGGATAGTACTGCCAGTCCTGATGGGTTTTGTGCTAAGTTCTTCCAAACAGCTTGGGATATTGTACAACATGATGTGATCTTAGTGGTTTAGGATTTCTTTTTGGGATCGAATGTGCCGAGGGGTTTTATGGCCACTACTATCACTCTTATCCCTAAGACGGACTCTCCTTCTTCATGGAAGGATTTTTGGCCTATTAGCTTGTGCAACACTACTAGCAAAATTCTCTTGAAGGTGATGTGTAAAAGACTTGCTATATTTCTCCCTTTGATCATTTCTCCTAATCAGAGTGGATTTGTTCAAGGGCAGCTCATCTCGGACAATATACTTCTTGCACAAAAAATAGTTCATGGATTGGGTCGGAATGTTGATAACATCATCCTTAAGCTTGACCTTCAGAAGGCTTATGATAGAGTTAATTGGGATGTTCTGTTTGCCATTCTTCAGAATTTTGGGTTTTCTTCTCGATGGATTGATCTTGTTCGAGGTCTAGTCACTAATTGCTGGTTTTCGATCTTCGTGAATGGTGGTCTTTCAGGGTTTTTTAAGTCCGACAGGGGGCTCCGGCAAGGGGACCCTCTCTCTCCGGCTTTGTTTATTATCTTTGCTGAATTATTTTCTCGAGGCATGGACGAGTTGTTTTCCCGGCATACTTCACTCACATTTGATATTGAGCGGGGGATTCGTTTATCTCATTTGGCTTATGCAAATGACATGATCATATTCTCTAAGGTGACACGAGAAAATCTCCATATTATTAAGTGTTTCTTGACTAAATATGAGGAGAATTCTGGGCAGATTATTAGCATTTCTAAGTGTTCTTTTCCTATGTATAAAGCGGTGGACCCACTGCTGGATGAGGTTACGGGGATACTTGGTTTTGACCGAGGGAATTTGCCTTTCTATTATCTTAGAGCCCCTTTGCATAAAGGCAACCAATCTTGGATCTTATATGAGCTGATGATATCTAAAATTAAGAAGAAGCTCTTTAGCTGAAATTTCTCTAAGCTTTCGCTTGGAGAGCGCCTCACCTTAATCAAGAGCACTCTTTCTTCTATTTCTCTTTTCATCCTATAGGTGATGCAGCCTCCCAAGAATGTTCTTCTTATGATTGAAAGAATTTTCAATAGATTCTTTTGGGGCACCATTGACACTCGTTAGAAGATATATTGGAAGACTTGGGAATCTATGTGTTTTCCCTTTGATGAGGGTGGTCTAAATTGCAGGAGTATTAAGAATGTATCCTTGGTCTTCCTTTATAAGCTTTGGTGGAGATTCCGTACTCAATCGTCTCTTTGGGCAGATTTTCTGAGGAAACGGTATTGTAGTACCAAACACCCTACTATGGTTAAAGTGGCCTTTAAGGATTCTTTTGTTTGGAAGAAGCTTTGCTCTATTAGATCTGAGGCGGATATGCATATTTTTTGGCATGACAATTGGCTTGGTGATGGTTCCATTGTTGAACTTCTTCATTGGCATAAGTAGATTGGGGGCAAGCCAGTTCTAGTTCATGAGTTTTGGGTAGATGGCTCTTAGAGGGTTGATCTAATCATGAGAATCCTTCATGAGGATTTGGCTCGGCACATTTGTTCTATTCCTATATCATACACTCCTAGAGATATTGCTTTTTGGAAATTATCTACGGATGGTAGGTTTTCGACCAAGTGCACTTGGAAGGTTATTCGACAAACTAGATGTTGGGATTCACTGGTCCAGGATTACTGGAATAGTGTACTCATCCATTCTATTTCTATCTTTGCCTGGCGACTTATTCGTGATTTGATTCCAACCGATGATAGATTACAAAGGAAGGGAATCTCGCTTTTATCCAAGTGCTTTTTTTGTTCTGATGCTGAGACTGTACTGCATCTTTTCCTCTTGTGCCCGATAGCTAAAGAGGTTTGGCAGTATTTCTCAGCATGCTTTGGTTTCACTATGCCTACTACTTCTAATATTGATATGGTTTTCCTCGTGTGGAAGAATAGTGCCCTGTTCGGTCAGAAATTTCACATTCGAACCTTGATTCCGATTCTTGTGTGTTGGTTTATATGGTGCTGTCGG